>BJKM01000003.1:1282942-1762942 GCA_015082035.1 Chaenogobius annularis | reverse complement strand
AGGTTATTTCCTCTTTTACTACAGCAGTGTTTGTGGTATTGTTGTTTTGGTGTAGGGGATGTAGCTAGCTTAGTTGCCTCTATCTTTATTCCTGTTTGGATTAGAGTTGGCCAACTAAATACAGGGATTGGACTAATGTCATTACAGTTTCTTGAGGCTGACTATTTCTGGATGTGGTGTTGGAAAGAGTACTGGTAATGCAAGTTAATCAAGAAGTGTATATCTAGGTTCACGATTATAATGTATCAATCTTAGTTCTTCTTTGGGTTTAGGATGATATACAATACTTTGAAATTGTTCACGAGCAACTCCAGGCAATAATATAGTGCTTCCCATAAATAGAGGAGACTTTGGTGGCCCCCCACGACATGGATTATACATTTGCACTACAAAATCACACTTTGTTATTTGTTATTACACCATTTGTATTATTATAAACATTTAAAAGTAACTATACTGGGACTCTTTAAAGATGAAATAATTCATTTAACTTGTAGTTCTTTTTGCTTCCTGTCCAGAACCTCCACACAGATCCACAGAGAAGATGAGTGGTAACATTCCTCTTTCTCGCTCTGAGGTTTTCGGGGAGTTGAGGAAAGAGCTCCACGATGATAAGGAGTTCCACCAGTCCGACGCCCACGTCTTCATCATCATGGGTGCTTCTGTGAGTGTGCAGGATTTGTTATTAATTGGGGATAATGATGTATTAACAAAAATATAAAAAACTACGTTTGAATATGTTGTCAAAAACAGTAAAAAAAAATATTGTTGACCTCTTTTGTACTTAAAGGTGTATGGTGTAACTTTTTGTGGTGGTTATTGCTTTGCCTGGAATTTTCCTCCGTATGGCATTAAACTGATCTATTTCGCCTGTACTCAATAGTTTTGTGTGGTTGCTATTGCTCGAAAATACTTTGAAAAACAAGCATTCTTGCTGAGACCCCTTCACCAGAAAAGTAACAGTACACCTTTAATGTCAAATAATTACAGTGACACGCCTATAATCTGCAAAACCTCAACAGCTTCAATATCACCTCCGTCCTCAGTCCGTAATTTTTTTTTATATCCCAAATTGTTGTCTGGTTTGTTAACACAGAATTGCACTTGAGGTGATTAGGACATGGTCAAACTGGTTTTACTTCCTCCTCTGCTCCGCTGCTGCAATAAGCCCAATCTTTTGTCCCTATAGTTTAGGTTACATGACTAACTAGAGTCACATAAAATCAAGCATTCTTATCTTTACACTTGGGACTACAAATGTCATCTTGTTACAGCCTGACGACTCATTTAGCTTTGGTTTATCAGATGTTGTTTTTGCTCTTGTTGGATTTTGCAGTGTCACAGAGACTCAGCACTTTCTTTTCAATGGAGGGTTTTGAGGATTATGCTTTGAGCGGTGAATCACAGGGTGTTTGGCTTTGTGGTTAAGCCTGTGACAGAGGCACATAGTAAATGTCATTTAATCACGCTGTATTTTGGACAGTTATGAAAATGCATGAAGAATTGCATTCGTATTGAAAGGATAGGTTTCATGGCAGTTTGGTAGATTGCCCTCTAGTGTCTGACCTATAGAGCAGAGAATAGTCTGTTTGTTGTAGTGTTGTCATGATTCTAACTTTTCAAACTCTATTACGGTGCCTAGGAAAAGGTAAAATACTCATGTTTATTGCACAATTAGGCCTGTCATAATAATACGTTTTTATTTTTTTTATACTTTATTTTTAAGTTTAAAGAGGATACAGCAAAACAGTACTAAACATAGATCAGTCAGTTGACCAGTCAACAAAGCCACAGCAGTAAAGTGTAAAAAAAAACATTACACAATAATACATTTTGAACTTACTGCTGAAGAAAATATAGAGAATATACGATAATATAGAAACTAATGAATGCAACTGACACAAAGACCCTAAAGCAGGATTATTCCCCAAAAACTAGTCTATATGCTGGGACATTACCAAGTCCTTATGAACATTTATTCTGTTTTTTTTCCACTGTAGCCTCTTGAGGCAACTACTGTTGTGATTTTGGGTGTTACAAAAATAAATTGAATTGAATTGTACAATATTGTTGAATGAATTAAATAAATAAGTAAATCTAATTGTTTATTCAACCATCTAAAGCTGAAATCTTATTTACCCGTGATAAATATTGCCCCCCCCAAAAAATGATTGTTCCGTCCATCCTTTTATCAATTATAAATTCATACAATACATTATTAATAATAATAATAATAATAATAATAATATTATTATTATTATTATTATTATTACTACATACACTTCAAATCTATTTTCAAGACAATATAATGTAATTTTCTACACTAAATAACTGCATTTTATTATTACCCTGCATTTAATATTGAGCTAGACCAGAGCTATTCAACTTAATTTTCCTGAGGGCCAGATTTCTCAGGGGCCAAGGTTTGTAAACTTGTACAAACCAGGAATGAAACCAGAAAACAAAATAATCTTATAATAATGACCTTTGGGAGATGGGACGCGGGCCGGACCAGATCATTTGGCCCCCGAGCCTTAAGTTGAATAGCCCTGATCTAGATCATTCTAAAGCTATTAAGTTAAAGTTTTTCAGTATTGATACCTGTTCAAATTAGTATCTAGTCATTTTGAGTTAAGTTTATTCACTTTTTCAAGACTCAAGAGCCAAGGGACGTTTGTGTGTTTTTAAGATAAGGGCCTTTCGCTGCTCTTGGCAAACACTCCATTTTCCATTACACTGTATTATTTATTCTGTTTTATTTGACTTTGTAACACAATTGTATTTCACAAACTACTTTTTGATTCAAATTGTGTATTGTGTTTTCAACTCAGGGAGATTTGGCAAAGAAGAAAATTTACCCAACGCTCTGGTGAGGAACCTTAATACTTGAAAAATGTAACTGATGGCCAGCTTGTGTTTTAAAATAAATATTTTTCTTCTCAACATTCTTACAGGTGGCTGTTCAGAGACGGTCTGCTTCCAGAGCAAACATATTTCGTGGGTTTCGCTCGTTCCCAGTTGACAGTTGATGCAATTAGAGCGGCCTCATTGCCATATCTGAAGGTAAAAGTTGACCATCAATCATTAAAAGCAAGGTTATGTAATAGTGGTTGGGTTCATACGCTTTAAACTGTGCTGGAGGACAGGTCAGTTTTAATGTAGAATTTGCTGTTTAATTGTCAAATTGTAGATTTGTTGATCTGGTTTATGGTTCATATCTCAGTAATTACAGGGCTTTTCAAAGTGAAACTAAAACTGGAACAAAGTTCAATGTCTTCTCTGTCAGAATAAATTAACAAGAAGTGAATTTTTTTTCCCCCAATAGAAAGTGGAGCTAGCTGTCATCTCCTTTAAGACATAAGGCAGGTTATGGCAGGTTTGTGTAGCCAATCCCTAACAAAAACAATAAGGTTCAAAATTTTTTACCTTTGAAACCCTGTCCTCCATCTTATAAAATTCTAGAGCTTTAAATAGAGGTGATGTGAGATGTACATTTAGAAGAAAAAAAGAAAAAGGATATATCATAATATCATAATGAATGTTTTGGAAACTTGCTAAATTAAATTACAAATACAATTGTCTCTATACAAAGATAGAATAATAATAATAATCAAAAAAGGGCTGCAAAAATATTCAGTGATAATTTTACAGTCCATTCACAGTTTGTATTGAACCTCAACATTTATAGACATTTTAATGCTTTTCTAATGGATTGCTTGAGTATTGTCTGAAGATTGTCATCAGGATCACCCTAAAATATTTAGATATTATTTTCATGTCACTCTCTCCTACCTCTAGTATCAAATAATCCGTGCTCACAAACGTGTCCTTGTGCTTGCTCAGGTTACAGACTCGGAGGCTGAGAGGTTAGACGTGTTTTTCAAAAGGAACACGTACATTAGTGGGAAATATGGTGATGACAGTTCCTTCTCGGCTCTGAACACTCACCTTCTGTCTCTGCCCGGAGGAGCTGAAGCCAATCGCCTGTTCTACCTGGCTCTGCCCCCGTCTGTTTACCACGACGTCACCAGGAACATCAAACACCAGTGTATGAGCACCAAGTAAGTGTTTGGAGCAATGTAACTCAGACATTAAGCCAACACAATTCGTCCAAATAGAGAAAACAAGGAATTTAAAGTCTTGAGCTGACAGAGAGTCCAGATGGTTCTTTAACGTTTGTCTTATTGCTGATCACACGTTTGACCCAGATTGATTGTAGCTGCAGCGAGAGGAAGGCTCACTCTGCGGCCAAGATTTCAATATATCACACCGGTTTGCAGCTAATCTTTGGTTGTGCGACATTTCTAGGTTTAGTCTTTGTCCATGTCTCACTGTGAGAGCTACAACACACTAATTTGACCCACGACTCAAGATTTTCCCCACAATCAGAACTCTTTTGTCGCAGATGGCCAAAATCATGCGGCTTAAGTATTGCATAAACGGTGGGATTGATATTACATGTGTGATTTATGTTTATTAGTAGGATTCTGAAACAATGGAACAGCTTTTGTTTATTCATGTGTTTTAATGTCTAAAAGTGTTAATGACTATGTTAATCTAGTTAAGGTATGTCCCACTGTTTGTTTTTGTTGGTTTTTTGTCCATATGATAGGTGTATAGAATGATTACTGTCGCGTGAGAATAAATTGCATACAATAATCATTCCACATTACTCCTGGTGTTTGTGTCCAGAGGCTGGAACAGGATCATCGTAGAGAAGCCGTTTGGACGTGACCTGCAGAGTTCAGAGGAGCTGTCCTCACACCTCTCCTCGCTGTTCACAGAGGAGCAGATCTACCGCATAGACCACTATTTGGGCAAAGAAATGGTGCAAAACCTCATGGTGCTCAGGTAAGATATTCTGCTTTGTTTAAGTTCAAAGATTCATTCAGTGGCATTCAGAGGCATCCGGAAAAGATACCCGAGCCACCTCGGCGGCTCTACTCCGAGCTCCTCCCGTGTGACTCCTTCAAGGACTTCCCTCCCACCTGGAGGGGGCAAGCCACCTTTTTTCGGTCAAGAACCATGGCCTCGGATTTGAAGGTTCTGATTCTCATCCCGGCTGCTTCACTCTCCGCCGTGCACCGTCCCAGTGCATGTTGCAGGCCCAGGTTTGATGAAGCCATCAGGACAACATCGTCTGCAAGAGATCCTGTGCTCTCCAAACTGGACTCCCTCTGTATCAACCTGTTGTTTAGCGATATGCAACTCTCACCATTTGAAATTTTTTACGATATGCATCTCGCTGTGTATTTATTGCAATATTTTGGAAAGGCCAATAGAATTGTGTAGATGCTCCCATTTCCTTTTAAATACCTTGGCAAGTCTTTGTTGTATATCATTCCAAAGAATGACGATATAAAAGTGTTTAAGAACAGCATTTATGTTGTCTGCAGTGAAGTTTAGCAAAGGATCAGGGTCGATGTGGTTCCCACTGTTGCTTTAGCTCCTGCTGAAAACCCCCCAATGCTTTTTAGCAAAGGAGCTTGTAATTCTATATATTGTGACAATCACACTATTATCGTGAGACTTTTGACGAAACAATATTTCGGTTATTGTTACATCCCGAGTACTGGGTCATTTTTTAATTGGTATTCTTCTAACTCAAGTATACAAACATGTGCTGGATAGGGTTGTATAATTCAAATAAAAGCAATCAAAACGGCTGTAATTGAACAAGCCGTACTGTGTCAGAAATATCAGAAATGTTTCATAGTTAAGATGAGGTCATTTACGTTTAAATAATGTGCCGTAGAAATATGGCTACACTTTTGTTGCACATCATTTGTTATGACCTACAAACCCTCACATGTTTGTTTGCTTAGTAACAACTTTCTGCTTCCTTAAACAAAAGACTGGAATATTATTTGTGCGTGTCACACTCAGCTGTTGCTTAAGGAGCTTTGATCATGTGACTCTGTTTGCAGGTTTGGGAATCGTATCTTTGGGCCAATCTGGAACCGGGACAGTATCGCCTGTGTGGTCCTCACCTTCAAAGAGCCCTTCGGCACACAAGGCCGGGGAGGATACTTTGATGATTTTGGCATCATTAGGTGAGGATGAAGCACTAAATTTAATACAGCCATTTCCCTTTCTAATGAAAGAAAACCATGCACGCTGCCCACAGTCTGTTTTTCCCTCATGGTCCAAAAATAAACACTTTAAACTTCTTGCTTAAATCACACTATTTTATGGTTGTCCAAAACTAATCCATACCCAGATGGTAAGGTAACACTTAACTGGTATTGAAACTAGATATTGGATGAAGAAAATGAATGGGACGCATTTGAACCTTTCCTGAATAGTTCCAGAATAGTCTTAATTTATATCAGAACCACATGTTAATTTTATTGATTTCACAAACTATTGTTCATATAAACTATTGAATAAAAAGTATTTTCTATTGTGGTTTCAAAAAAAGATACTTTCCCTAGTATTGAACTCAACTCCTTAAAGCACAAAAGGACTACTCAAAGATGAATTTGAACCATGAAGAGACAATTTTACTCCAAAAATGTATCAAATAAAATTAGGTTAGTGTGTTGATATTATGGAAATGCAGAGTCCAAATTAGATGGACCGACCGTAACCAACACAACAGTCCAGTCCACACACTATTGTTGTAACACCTGCTCTTTTGTGTTGCTCAGGGATGTGATGCAGAACCATTTACTCCAGATGCTCAGTCTGGTTGCCATGGAGAAGCCCGCTTCCACCAGCTCCGATGACGTCAGGGACGAAAAGGTTTGTTACGAATAAATAGTGTCATTACTGTTTGTGTTTAGGGATGCCAGGATTATTCTGTTGATCAAAGTATTCAGGTCACAGTATAATTGCGATCATTTTAGCCATTTCACTGGAAGTAAACCCTAGACGTAATGCGCTTTTTAAAATCTGTCTGCTTATAACACAATATCCTTTATCTTTCAGAAAGTTTGATTTTATAAAGCTGCGCACATTCTAGAGGACTAATAGTAATAGTAGAAAATGTAAGAATTTCACTGCTGTTTCTTCATGTGTCTGTGTTTGTAAATAATCTTTACTACATCCATGTAGCGATACTCCTATTTGTTTAGTCCAGAGTATTTGTCCCAATCACTCCAAAGTCTTACGAAAATGTCATTTTCAAATTGAGTCCGAATGTCATATTTTTTTATTTTCCAAATGTCTATCTTGACTTTCCTAATGCGTTTTTGTTTTGTTTGTCTTTTGGTGTGTTGCGCTGTGTTCAGTTTCGTACAAGGCTGAATTATCAACTGTATTTCCATCAAAATCCCTATTGTCCCTGTTTATGTAGCTAATCACTAAGGTAATATTATGACCTCTGCAGAGAACTGTGGTCCTCACTGGGCCTGGTCCGGTTTAACCCCCCCCCCGTAGCTGAGCTCGAGAAACAAAAAACATTAGGATGCATTCTATACATGTCGGAGCATTGTTAACTTAGACGATAAAGATGATAAAAAGTAACATAAAACAGATTAAAATACTACAAAGACAGAACGTGCACACATAGAATTACATTTTTAAACATTTCACGAAAAACAAGGTCGATAATAGTACGTTTCATAATATCTACTCTGGATTTTCATATTTTCTCAAAAGTTGATTAGATCGTTGACTGTGTTGCAGGTCAAAGTGCTGAAGTCCATTGCCGCGGTGAGCATGTCGGACGTGGTGCTCGGTCAGTACGTGGGGGATCCGGAGGGAGAGGGAGACGCTAAACTCAGCTACTTGGACGACCCCACTGTTCCCAAAGGATCCACACAGGCCACGTTTGCCACAGCTGTGCTTTATGTGCACAACGAACGCTGGGATGGTAAACGCTCCCCAACTTCATTTAAAAAGACGGATGACGCTAAATAGACTTTTTTGTGCTTTCAGATGTAGTGTTGTCAGCTCTAAATGTAAAAACATATGCATTGACAATGGACATGAACACTCGCATAAGTCAGGAACAGAACTCTGGTCAAAATAATGAAAATATTCTCTATAGTCATGACTAAAAGTGGGCGATATGATGATTAAAAAGAAAGAAATAGTCATCTGAGCCGGACAATGTGCCAGTTTCTAGCGATGTGTACAAGTGCGCTTGAACAAATAAGTAATAATGACGAGATTATTACGTCAAATCTAAGAAATGAATTGTAACATGAATTTGTTGTGCCTTATTATTATTCTTCCACCTGACTGTGTGTTTATTCTGTTAGGGGTCCCGTTCATCCTGCGCTGTGGGAAGGCTCTGAATGAGAGGAAGGCGGAGGTGCGGCTGCAGTTCACAGACGTTCCCGGGGACATTTTTGACAACCAGTGCTGCAGGAACGAGCTGGTGGTCCGCGTGCAGCCCAACGAGGCCGTCTACGCCAAAATGATGAGCAAAAAACCCGGAGTTTACTTCCACCCCGAGGAGACCGAGCTCGACCTGACGTACAAGAGCAGATACAAGGTGAGGGGACGCCGGAAAGAATGATCCGTGCGGGAGAAGTCACAAATCTGATTTTGTTATTTGGCGATTTTCTTCCCGTTGTATTTCAAGTTTGGTGGTCATTGTTCAGTTTTCCCTTGACTTTACAGCAATGGCAATTTATTGGTTATCGAGCAGGAATGGCATGGTTACTGGGAATAATGTACTGTAAGTTGTAGCAGGTTTGTAGGCTTTAACTGTTTAGTTAATTAATTGTTTTATTAGAATTATAAGAATGTATATGAAACTTCTTTTGTTGAGTATTCGGCTATTTTTCCACATACAAAATGCTTTTTTCCTGGTCATTTATTGTCTTCATACAGAGTTAGAATGACTCATATTACAGTCTTCATTCTGGGATAGGGTAAATTGTATTTAGATAAATGAGTTTTTACCATAATAACACTTTTATTTGTGATTCTATATGCTAGGGCGCCTTCTGCTATAAGAAGTTTACATTTTAAATTATTAATGAAGTAAATAATAAGTAAAAAAAAGTATGCTGTTCCTATTACAAATACTTGGGCACCTGGATAGATGATAAACTCTTACAACAAATGCATACAGGAGCTGACAAATAAACTTCATTTTTTTTATTTAAAAAAAAAAGTGTAATTAAAAAACAGTTGATCCAGGCCACATTTCTCTCAGTTCTAGATTACAGTAATATTATATATATGCATTCTCCGGCAACAGTCTTAAAACCTGGTTTTAATCATTTTTAATGCATTTTTCCCTGTTGCGTGAAGCACTTTGAATTGCCTTGTGTACGAATTGTGCTCTACAAATAAACTTGCCTTGCTTTGGATGCAAGAAGAGAACAGCACTGCCTTTTGTTTGTTTCTAAAGCTCTCATTGGCATTTTGCCTGATTATTTATCAAGTGTGCTGAAAACCAGATCAAGTATTTATCAGCTGAGATCTCAGGACATTCTTATATTACAGTCGCAACTTTGCTCCCTGTGGAACAAAACACATTTAAATGAGATAATCTCATGCCTTTAATGAATTCAAAGCACTGGCTAAAGATTACCCAGAATGCGCTTGCTTTGCATGATTTTATCTCATAGTGTATGTGTAAGTGGGTTTTTATGTATTTATTAATTTCATTGATTGTTTTATTGAATGTTTTATCAGTATTTCATCTGGATATCCTGTGCTTGTTTGTTTATCTGTGTTTTGTTTTTAACAGAGTACTCATGAAAAAAAGAGTTTCTCTCATTGGGTTTCCCCTGTATAAATAAATGATAAATTAAGCATTGAATGAATAAATTACAATGCTATTTCCATCGTAATTGAATATGTCCCCGAGTATCTAGGAATATTTTTAATATCCAACACCAAAACTTTTTTTTCTTTTTAGGATGTGAAACTTCCAGATGCTTATGAACGTCTCATTCTTGATGTTTTCTGTGGAAGTCAGATGCACTTTGTGCGAAGGTCAGTCACAAATGTTATGTATTGTTTATTGTGGCTCAATTTTAATAAAGCCACAATGTATTCAAGCACACGTTTATGGCTACTCTATTACCTTTGTTTGAAAGTATTTGTGAAATACTGGTTTGCAACTTCCTACTCTACTCTTTACCACTAGATGGCACTCCCCTTCCTCTTTCTTCCTTAACAAAGTGTAATGTGGTCTCTCTTTCTTTTTTACAGCGATGAATTAAGGGAAGCATGGAGGATTTTCACACCTCTCCTCCATGAGATTGAAAAAGAGAAGCCTAAACCTATTCCATACAAATACGGAAGGTACAGAATACTTTACAGAACACTTTCGTTAACTAAAAATATAAGGATGCAGCAATTTATTTGAATTTGATACGTGTTTACTTTGCAGCCGAGGACCAACAGAAGCAGATGAACTGTCAAAAAGAGTTGGGTTCCGTTATGAAGGCACTTATAAGTGGGTGAACCCGCACAAGCTGTAGTGAAGAGGCCACAGCGTTAGGATTGTAGGACATGAGCTGCTCCATGTCCCTTTAATCGAGTGTCTTTGGAGGTGTTTCAACTGTGCTCCATCACAGAAACGACACTGAAAAACTAACTATTGAAAGTATCTGGTTATTGTGGGATACTTTGTGAGTTTGTGAATATTACATTGACTTGTTTCTTTTATACCACTTCCACTGAGCATTAAAACAACATCCACAGTCAAAATAACAAAAAGTTAAATATTTTGAGGAACAAACTTTTGTACCAAAGATGTTACAATATGATATAGAAGGCTGGAAATCTGTGATTGATACTAGAGACTCTCGGCTCAGGTTGAGTTTTTAGGACCAATTTGTCCAAGAAAATTTCAATGTCAGACAACACTTACACACACAATAATAATGAGCCTACTAATAATTTTAAATAATTACTGTTTGTAAAATAAGCAACATACATCCAACAATTCAAGCTATTTCTCAATGTAATTCTAAACCTAAAGTGCATAGAGCTCATTATTATTCTTATTATTCTTTTTTATTTTTTAGAATTTCATTTATGCCTTTTAGATTCACAGCCTTTCATATGAGGAAACTAGAACAACGTCTTTGTAGCACCACTATGCTTGAGCTGCTTATCATTATATTTTATTTAGCTCTACTTCCTTTGGCTGGGACCAAGCTTATGTTAGTTTAAAGCGTGAATAAGGACGTCTGGGAGGTTTTAAAAGGTGGGCCAGCTTGATGATTTTATTTGAACAAACTGCGGTAGTCTTAAATACAAAGTAGACCAGTTTACTTTCTGTATAATGGCCTCAATATCCATTCCATTGTTTTATGTTTACAATCGTACAAATATAGACATTGTTTCTTCCATTTGTACAGGAGCGACAACACTCTGTTACGACGTACTGAATGCTGTTGCTATCCTGATGCTTGTCTTACACAAAACACATTTCCACTACTTGTAATAAACTAGTTTGGCTCTACTGTTGTGCGTTGGGAAAAGTCATGTTTTCTTGTTGTGGTGATAATTGCTGCAGATATCAATATTTCAAGGCCCACAGTTTATAGTTCACAAATTAACTTTTACCATTTGAAAACGTATAGCAAAATGTATTTTCTCTAATGTAATTTATGTACTTTTCATAGTCACACATATTTTGTATTTCTTGTTTAATTTTTATTATAAAGTAGATAAACAACACAAGGAAAAACACACACACACACACACACACACACACACACACAAAAGAACACAAAAGCAGGACGCATGTAAAGGAGTAAAGAAAATGAGAGTGTCATCCGAAAAAAGAATTAGAGCTTATCAAGTTCTGAATAATTGTCCCATTTTGTCCATTGTTTCTTAAATGTGTCTATATTCTTTTATTTCCATTAGAAACAAAACAAATACAAAAAGTGTCATGTAAATAAAAAAAAAAAAAAAAGTAGCACCAAAAGACCTGCAGTAAATATACAGTATTTATATATTTAATGCCAGAGTGTAAAAGTCACATAGTGCACCTTTAAAACAGGTCGTCGTGAAGGCAGCAACATGAAGAAGACAGCAGTAAGCCTCAGATGGCTGAATTCATTTATTCACAGATGGATGGTTACAAACACACATTGAAATGAACCAAAACCTCGGTCGGTTTGAGCCGGACGGTAAAACGGACGGCGTTTCACGTCCTTGAGAGCATATGGCTGTGACACAACGACCGTGCACACTAAAAGGCACTTGCTCCTTCTTCTGCTGTGTACCCAGTCCATGTACAGTACAAGAACAATTAAGATTCACAGTCAAATACATAAGACTTCCGATTATCAATGTGAAATGAGGTATCGGCAACTATCATTACTATCATTTTGAAATATAGGATTTTGTTCCATGCATTCACTGGACAATGATATTTGACAGTAAAAAAGCCCTTGTCTTGAATGCATAATTGTAAAATTTTACTAAGGCATAATATTCACACAGAGTAGTCTTTGTTCAAATGGATATATACATCAAATGACTTATGCATTACTGTAACTATATTAGTGTTTGGAGTAGTTTATATTTAGTCTATATTTATTTAGCAGGTCTTCATTTGTTTTTTTTCATTTGTTTTCTAACAGTTTGTCCACCTGCTTGTCTCCAACCAGGTGGTGGACAAATGCCATACTGTGGAATATCCCAGGCAAAGCATTAACATCTCCATGGAGATGAGCAGGCGGCAGACCTCTCACCAGAAAAGTCTGCATCTACTGCTAGAGAAGTATTGTAAAAAAAAATATGTATTTTACTGGGTTTAATTAAGTTTTGCTTAGAAATAAGAAACAGTATTTTGAACTGGTTTCAGGTTCATCTTGACTAATTTATATCCAATTTAAAATAAAACTTAATAAATTCAGTTGAAATACGAAACATGAAAAAATAACACCCACTTGAAATGTTAAAAAGTCCTTCACAAATTACTAAAAGAACTGAAGAGAGCTCTTTAAAGGGGACAATTATGTCAAATGGACGGCGCTTCCTCATCATTAGTTTACTCAAAGTTGTATTTCGATTGACTCGTGCATGTTTGAGGAATCCTGCATTGTCCTGCATTTGAGGAGTAAGTGCTCAGAAATGTTCAGTTTTCACCTCACCACTATCTCTGCCTACTTCTCTGTACTTCTTTGCGATTATAACAAGAAATCTGATTCCTGGTCACGCATGTACAGTTCACACACGTCATGTTTTTAAACTGTGAAAACAAGCCAATGTTCAAATCTGCTGCTTTCGACGGGGAAATGCCACTAAGAAGCGTCAAAGCTTCTCTGTTCTGCAGTTTCGAACAGGAAGTCAATATATCTTTTTCTATTATTAAGCTGTTTTAGAAGAATACTGCAATTTACAATGAACAAAATGTCAAATCTACATATGTTACAGTTTCATACCCAGAGAAAGTGTACTATGTGTTCTCTAAAAGATCTCCCCAACATGAGGGTTGGACCATGAAGTTGCTGGAAGAAATGGAACAAATTTGCGGTGTGAATATGTCCTGTTCTGTGTATGTGTAGCATTTCTCCCTCTTTAGGCACGCGGTGGTGGTTTTACATGTGCTCTGGATGGTTCTGCAAACAGGTTATGAACTCTGTGACCGGATGACCCTGATAACAGATCTGATACACTGCGTTAAACAGAGGGAACCTGGAGAGAGAAAAGAGACACAGTGTGAACCAGGAGAGCACATTCTAGACATGTACTATCAATGAACAAACTAATATCATTTTAAAGACAGTAGAGAGACCATAGAGTCAAAAGTATCAAGGTTAATTACAAAGGTACAAATTGCTAAGAAAAAAGCTATCAAACTATGCTGAATCTGCACTCTGCAGTATGGTTAACTGTTTGTATTATTTAATTAAGACGTCAAAGGTGATTCATCAATTTACTGATTTACTGGAATTACAACAGAGTAAGATAAACGATTAATACAAAATTAATTAAAACAATAACTAGTGAAGTACAAGACTAAACTAAAATATAATGAAAAATAGTCCATGTAATGCAAAAGAGGCTTTGTTAAGATGGATAAATGGAAGAGAAAACCCAAGCACTCTGGCCTAACTAGAGTAATGTATACTCAGGGTTAGGAGTATGGCATTAGCTTAGCCTTAGCCGCATCCTGCTTGGTTACTTACTTGTCGATGAGGTCTTTGTGCTTCAAGATGAGGTATACTTCAGCAGCTGTGGCTGGACCCTGCAGCTTCTGCCCGTTGAGCATTTCTTTCTCCAACTCTTCAATTGACTAAAAAAAATTATATATATATATATATATATATCCATCCACCATTTTCTACCGCTTGTTCCCGTTTAAGGGGCTCCGCGGTGACTGGAGCCTATCCCAGTGCCTTTGGGCCTTAGGCGGGGTACACCCTGGACAGTGGCCAACTCGTCGCAGGGCATATATAATATAATATTAAAAGCAGTGCACTACAGGTCACAGGATTCACAAATGAGGTCAGAGCTCGTAACATTTCTGAATCTCACTATGTTTACATGCACGTCAGAAAAGCAGATAACAGAACTGCGCTTGAGGTGTATTTATTCTACTCTCCAAGATCCCATGAACACATCTTAGGAACTGAATTAACCAAGAAATGTTGCAAAATATGGAAATGACTAGTATAATGTAGAATATTTTAGGTCACTATATTTTCCTTCAGTTTCTGTTTCCCCTCCTCTGCCTGGCAAATGTCATTTTTTAAAGACTTAACACTTCATAAAATGTCAAATATAAAAAGACCTTGAATTGAAATATGTAAATTGTAATAAGTGTGGCGACTGAGAGATGGAGAAATGGTTATGTGTTTTTTTTTTGAGAGAGTCGTTTTTGGCTTTCTGTTACACCGTCGTTTCTGTTGGCAGCTAACACGTAAAATAATTTAGCATTTCATTTACCAAGCAGATGGAGTGCACAATAAACCTCACCTTCCCCGTCTTGACAAACGCCTCTGCCACTTTTCGGTTGCGGCCTCCGTAGCACGTGGTGATGAGGTCGGCCACTCCACAGCTCTCCAGGAAGGTGGCCGAGGAGACGGGCCCCGCGGTGCAGAAGATCCGGGCGAACGCGATCATCTCCATCAGCCCCAAGCGGATCACTGCGGCCTTTGTGTTATCGCCAAAGCCCAGGCCGTCGCAGAAACCAGCTCCCACAGCCACGATGTTCTGAGGAGGGGAAAAGGGACACATTTAACGCTGTAAACTGAATGGATGTGGTGACTTCTTTATGAGATGTACCTTTAAAGCGCCACAGATTTCCACCACGTCGTATTCCTCCACAACTGTGACTCGGAAGTTGTTTGTTTGCATGAGCTCCTTTAGCAATGCCCCGTGGTTTTTATTCTTACAACCTGTAAAAATGTTCAGCATGGTATTCAGTCCTTACTGTCATGAACACCTTTATAATCTACATAACAACAAGATCCCTCCGTATGAAACTTTGTTCATAATTCAAAGTTGTTTGAATCTAAGACAGTTAGTTGAGCTGTTGAGGGAATTTATCTGGTTTTTACTATTTTAAATACATTTGATGTTACATGTTTTTTTTGCTTTTGTTGATGTATTATGATCTATATTGTATTGAGGTTTTAATGTGTTTTTATCATCGTAAAGCACTTTGAATTTCTCTACAAATAAAATGTGATTGATTGATTGATTGAAAAGGTGTGGTTTAGAGCAGAGTTCAGACTTTGGGGGAATTCATAAAATTATTTTTGCACTGATTATAAGTCTGACTTCTTTATGTTTATGTTGGTAAATATCTTCATTTTCTTCTTAAAAATGTAATCTAAAAGAAAATCATGATCAATCAGTATTTATATAGGAATATTTCTATTTTTGCTCTATCACCCAGCCCTAATTTACATTGACAGAGAGAGTTAATATAGATAAGTGTCTTGCCCAAAGACATACGAAATGCATGAAAGGGAAAACCAAATAAACTTGAAGCAACAGTGTCACTAACAAACTCGTTAAAACCACAGAGTTGAAAGAAAAAAAAGATTTAGCAGGCCGACTCCTCCTGAATACGACCTAATGAATACTACTTAATGAATACTACTTAATGAATACTACTTAATGAATACTACTTAACTAGATTGAGGCCAAGTAAAAGATCAAATACCTGTGTTATGTTTTTAACATTTTCAAAGCGTCCAGTGTTGTTTGCACTAACCGATAGTGGTTTCACAAAACTTCTCATCGGCGACTTCATTGGCGATGTTGGCCCCCATGAGGACGCTCATGGTGATGCCCAGTTTCTCCTGAATCACGTCAGAAATCAGTTTGAGTCCATCGGGTCCTTCATCCACTCCCTGCACAAACAAACAAACAAACAACAGTCTCATTACACGGGGGTCAGTCTGTGCCAAAGTCCAAACTGCACCAGGGGCCTAAGCCTTTCTGTTTCTGATGCATTACATAATCGTGACGTAACAGCATTGGCTAAATTTGGAGTTTGGAAAGATTACATGGTACAAAATGGATTCAAAGGAGGACCTTGATCAGAGAGAGCCCAAGGGAATCTGTCTTGATCTTGCCCTTGATTGTGTCACAGACTTTTCCGATGAACTGGTGAGGAATGACGAAAATCAATATGTCTGCGTCTTTGGAGGCGTCCACCAGGTCTGGGACGGCGAGCTGCAAAGGAACAAAACAGAAGTTTAATGAATGAAGGAGCTACATACAATAAGAGAGAATAAAAAGAGTCAAACAGAGTAAGCATGGCTATGGATTTTCAGATTTGACTGTTTTTGGACCACCAAAAGCTAAGATCAAGAACAACCTGCACTAAATAATCATTACAAATAAAGTGCCACAAGTTATAAACCAGATTCAAGTCTTAACCACAACTCATCCAAGCTAAAGCCGGACAAATATATATATATATTGTCTAAATGAAAGTCACAGCATGTTAAAGACTTGTCACAATTATTCAATTTAATTCCTTTTGTGGAAAAAACAGAATAAAAACAGAATAAACAGTGTTCATAGGGAGTCTCTTAAGATACTCCATCGGGATGTCCTCAAGCATCACTTTAAGTGGGTCTGGGTCTGGGCCTTTCACGATTCAAACAACAAACCGGTTAATCGAACGAACAATCACTAGATTAAACGAGACTAGATACACAATAAAACAGTGATGAGAAAATATATATTTTTAAGAAAATGATTGAATGTAACTTTCAACACAAAATAATAGTAGTTTCTACTGTAGCTTCTAGTTTCTACTGTGTGGTGACAGTGGTTTTATCTTCTGATATACATCAGAACGACTAAGAAAAGTACAGTTGTTCTATGTTTTTTGTTTTACTTCAGTATTGACTAGTAGAAGAAGTCTTCATGTAGTTTGCCAGGCCCGCCAAGACTACACTGTTTTCCTGTAATTAACAAAGACCTGAAAAGTGCACAGGCGGTAAGTTTGAGAGCCAAGGCAACGGCGAAAGGGCAAATACACAAATAAACAAACCTCTGGACAAGTCAAGGCTTTTGGGGCTTTTACTCGTGAATGAACATCATATTATCAGAGCTTACCACATTCTCTGGTAGTTTATGTCCAGGCAGGTACTTGGCATTCACATGCTCAGTGTTGATAATTTCCGTCAGCTTTCGTCCATCCACCATCTCCTCAAACACCCACATTTTCACTGTGCTGTCAAAATTTGGATTCTGGGAAGCGTTGGCACCTACTATTTTGGCAATTGCAGAACCCCTGTAAAAAGAAGGGTAAAACATCAATGACTGCTGCATTTCAGAATCAGAATCAGAATCAGAAAGGGGTTTATTGCCATTGTCAACGAACAAACTTCACAGACATAGGAACTTGTCTCGGCATGAAGGTGCAACACAAAACACTGAGCAATAATAAAAACAACATATATTCAAACAAACAAAAGGGCATGCATTTAAGGGACAATTTAAAATTACTATAGTATAAAATTAAAATAAAAATAGGCATTGCTATGTACACAAGTTTACAGTTAAGTTTAAAGTTGTAGTGCAGAAAGTGACAGTGCAGTGAGTGATGAAGAGTGTAGTTAAAGTGGCAGGTTCAATACAAAAACAAAGACAGACAACATTACAGTAATGCAAATGGGTTAATCATGTGAAAAGGCTAAGACTCCCCTCACCATAGGGGTCTTACTTACTCATTGAAGGGTCATTCTGGCTTCAACAACAAGGCTACAGGGTCAAGAGCCTGGTTTGTTTTTTGATGACTTCCCTGGCTTTTTCAGATCCATTGTTTCTCCAGTGAAATGGCAGTGATAATAATAATGTGACACATGCTGTCTGAAGCGGTTCTCTATGTGCATGCAAAAGCTGGCTATGTTGTCTCAAACTGTGGGTGAGGGTCCGAAATGGGGTCACTAAGATTATTTTTGCCACAATAATGTATAATGACTGGTCATGACTGATAATGCCACTGGCCATATCACTGTATTTCAAGGGGGGGGGGGGGGGGGGCTACTTTGCTACAGAACAGGAACCTGCTGGAAAACATTTATAACGGAGGCAAGCCTGATTAAAGGCATTGTAATCTTTTAACTGTTGGCTATACAAAATGGAAATATAGGATTTTTCCAAGGCACAGCTGGTAATCATAAAGCACTTTAATGTTCCCTGGCACAATGGTTGATAATCAGCCACAAAGTCACCCCTTGAATCAGTGTTATTATATTCATGCCTTGGTAAAAGGGTTAGTTACAGTTTAACGCTGTAAACTCAGCTGCAGGTGATTTATGATGAACGCGACACAAGACGCGCGGGGACGGGACATCCAAACATGCGCCTTTCTCATAAACCGCACTCGAGACGGGCAACGTGAAGAGCTGATCGACATCTAAACAAACACGAGGTCACGAGTGAACTGCTGCTAAATGTAAAAGCGGGTTTTCGTGTCCTACAAGGCCATTATTTCCCCCACGAAAGCTAGTTTGTTAGCCATGCGCTGTGATGAAGGGTGCTCACGGTGCCACATGTAATGAACAGGCTCATGTCGAGTTAGTACGCGTCATCAAACAGTAAATAATAATATTAGTATGCATAATAACGCGATAACTTGCCAGTTTCCGGAGCCCACGACGCAGACTTTCTTTGGAGCTGCCATGGTGAAGAGGGAACGCGCGGTGGGGTTCAGGGATCCGGGGATCTGCAGCAAGCAATGGACTTATGCAATGAGAAACACGAGAGCGCAGCGGCACCCAACAGCAGCAGCACCAAGCTCTTATTGGCCCGTGTGAGGGGCCCTGACCCGCCCACCGCGCACTCACTCATTCATCCACAGTCGGACGGTCAAGAGGAGGTGACGAGGAGGTTCACTGGGCCAGAGGTCTCTGTGTGAAGTCTGCATTAACGCACGGTTTTCCCACTGACAGCGCAAAGTCTGGACTTGGGTGAAAAGCAGTGCCGGCACAGGGTTTTAGGGGGCCCTGGGCCAATTAGCGTCAGGGGCCATTGCGAATTTACTGCACTGGGGTTTAATTGGCCTGCACTTGACTTTGAACCATATGAGTAAGGAACTTGTGGGGTGTATTCACAAATTAACTACACAGACACAAAATGTTTTACTTAATCCTGGATTAGACTGGACCCAAACCAGGTCTAAAATAAAACCAAGGTAATTCTAAATTCGGATTTAACTGGTCTCAAACCTGGACCAAATTAGGACAAATGTGAATGCACCCTTAGTCTGAACCGTTTGCCCCACCCACCGGGTCTATCTGGGATAGTCTTATGCAGTCGTTTCCCTATTGTTCTCTAGTCTCAGACTACCTTTTGCTTTTATGTCACACTTGATAATACCCTGATTGATCATCCAATGTGCTTGATTGGATGAAAAGACGTGGTTATACAAACAAAATGCTTTAAATAATGTATTGGTTATATATTTCAGTCTCAAGTTATTTCTTATAGTTTCTTTTAACAAACAAAAGGGAATTTATCTGGAATAGAATAAATAAAAATCTAGTATTATTTATGATTCACCATCTATATGACACACAGCTGCAATCCCATCCACCAACTTTAGTACCAACATCAAATAGAAATACTAATGAATCAGTGCAGGCCAAGAACACAGTCGTTACCAGACTTATACGTGCAGTCGAAGTGTAGGAAGGGCTAAATCATGGTCAGGATTGTGGGACAGAGGAGGAAACAAAACTGCACTTCAGCAACACTGTCTGCACACTCTGTTCAAATTCAGCTTACGTAACAAAAAGTACGTTTTTTCAGGGTTTTTTTAAGCAACTCTTTGGTCTATATATGTGTCTACTAAGTCAATGGCAATAAGAATAAGGCTCAAAGCTACAACAGAATGTAAAGCTTTTATTTAAACAATTGTTGTAAGTTGTTGACATTCTCATACACCACAAAACTGCATTAGCCATCTGTCATACTGATTTGCACTGGTTTTGGAGGAACTCATGCAGCAAAAAATGACTACATTGACGCTATTCTTTTATCAAACAGACTATACTTTGTTTAAAAGCATGGGATTTTGCTTTGAAATGAAATAAAAGAATGAGCATCTTATTTTGTAATTTGTTAAATTAGCTGGAACTGGCTGACTTCAAACACATATGTAAAGAAACGATCTGCTCAGAACAGTCTTTCATCAAACACAATAGTACATTTGACACACCTTCAATTTTTAAACATATTTACAGAAAATTACAGTTGGTGGTTGTGCTTGATTGTAAAACACAAAATGGAAAAAAGATAAGCAACAAAAAGCTTTCTTCTCATACACTTGCATCAAGTTGTAGCCTTTACTTCATTAATTGCCCAGCTTGGCCTGAACCTTGCTCAAGATCTGGAGAATTGGGTTCATGTTAAGAGTATTGGGTACGGATGGATCGTCTGCTGTGATTTAAAGAGTGCAAGTTTATGAACAGACTTAAACTTAAGTTAAAGGGCGATTGACAGGTTTTTACGCTCTTCTAATTATGCCTGTATTTGGTGTATTTATACCTGTTGTACATATACATGATAGTTTTACATCAATCTAGAAGGTTTTTGTGGAGAAAAGTAAAAAAAAATCAGCAGAAAATGACAGGAAGTGAGATCACACTAGGGACGCTCAAGTTTGTGCATAATTTAACACAAAAGAAACTACTTTTTTGACGCTCTGAACAGTTATCAAACAAAATCAAATCGCTCTCATATACTTTTATTTGTGAAATAAATAAAAAAAGGTGACATTAAATATGTTTTTGCGCAGTGTTTGCTGGGTAATTTCCTAGTGTGATGTCATCAAATACAAACAGGAAATGACATAATAAGCCTAAAAAAAATAGCTATTCTGGGAATTTTTTTTAGAATTTTTAGCAAAATCTAACATATATAAATCTGAACTGCCTTTTAGTCTTCAAACCTGTCATAGGCACTTTAAGTTGGGGAAACGGGTTAGGAAAATGGTTTGTGAATTCGTTAACGAGTTAGCAGCAGTAACTTAAACAACAGAAACACCTGCTTAGCTCATTTTACACCATAAAATAAAGTGTAAAACTTTTAGAAATATTACAATCTAGGCCTGTTTATAGCGACATTATCACCCAAAGCCGACACTAAACCTGGACCGTTTCCTCAGGCGCCGCTGTAGGACGCGTCAGATGCAGTGGACACATTGACCTGTGGCTGTGGGTACAGGTTAAACTTTAATCTGCAAAACATTTCAGATGGAGATTCCGCCACCTGCTTGTCACCATGGCGATGTTATTGCTCTGCCCATGTGTCCACAACTTATCTAGGCCGAGTTCCAGCTCAGATCTGAGAGGTGAGCAAAGAAGAACAGCAAATATGTGTGTTTGACGGGGTACTTTAGAGCGGTGTAAAAAGATGAAATATCTCCATGGAGACAAGGTAACAAGGTAACAGAAAATCCACCAGAAAAGTTTCAAAGTGGATCTGTAATCTTGACCATTTAAGCACCAATTTGCTTATTCGCAATTAAATGTCCTAATATTTTTTGCACACATGTTTAGTTATACAAATAGACTATTAGTTCAATTAAACAGTTCAAAAAGACCATACTTCTGTGACGATGGATGCGGCAAACGAGGTAGTAGATCTTAGGAAAAGGAATGTTTTAAAGTTGTAAGCAAAAATAAAACTAAATTGAAATGTAATATGAAATGAAATGATGGTAATTGTCAAAAAAAATAAAAAAATGTATAGAAAAACTTGGCATGACTGATTGTACAATGTTGAGCAAACAACTGACACGTTTCGGCATACTTGTTTTTACCCTCTTCCTAAACAATACTGTATCTTGAATAGTTAATGGAGCCCACATGTATTTACAATGAAGATCTTGGCTCATGTTGTCTGCTCTTCTGTTCAGTTTTTCAGAGCTTCCTTGCGGCTCCAAAGCAGAACCAGAGACAGTCGACAACAAAGTGATTTGCTCCAGGCCAGATCCTTCTTCACTGTGGTAAAGTCCACAGAGGCGTAGAAACAGCTGCTCTTGGGCCACAGACGCGCTGAGGGGGCGGAGCCGAGAGGGGCGCGGCCTAGTGGAAGTTGGTCACGTGACACTTGACGTCGTCCAGGCTCAGCACAGTGCCCTGATCGCTGCTGGAGCTGTGCTTGTGTTTCTTATCGGAGCACTGACACAGTTTGTACTTTAGGACCTGGAGTCAGAACAAGGAAGTTCAGAAATGTTGCAGTTTTTGTTTCATCAGACTTTTCAACAGTTAAACATTTAGATTTAACAGATTTAATCCTGTTGGATGTTACTCATGAAAATGTCATATAATCTTTTTGGGAGTAGAGTATCAAATTAGTGATGATTGCAGATGCTCAGATGAGAGAAGCAGGCCAATTATATGCTATTTTCATATTACAATATTCTCAAATGGGCTGCAACTAACGATTATTTTACAAATGGATTCATCAAGCGATTACTCGATTAGTTCTTTAGATCGTGAAAGACCAGTGAGTCTGAAATGTTTTAAAGTTTGTCCCAGATAAAGCTAAATATGATAAATAGGCAAAACAGGTTCATCCTCAGAAACACAAAATGTTGATGATGAACAATCCTACTATTGAACCTAATTATTTGAAAAGATGATCGCTATAGTAAGTAATATTCCTTCTGGATCGATAAAGTTTGCCTGATATTATATTCATCAATAACAATTAGGTTATTATCAACAAGTTTTGATGTCATTGAACCCAGGAAGAAGAAAGTTATAAGTGAGCCTCACTTCATACAGATAGTCAAACAACTCCAAAATGGTGAGAATACTGGCCCCAATGAACAGCCCCATCTGCCCTCCAATGTCACCTAAAAAGAAGGGAAATTATTAGTTTACAAATCATTATCTTGGCATCAACGGCGGCTAAAAATAAAAAGGAATACCTAAAAGTCCAGCCACTTCATAGGCCTTTTTCTGCTCTATGGTCTCATAATTAAGCGCCTCAAAGAAGATGTCCAGGACGAGTATATTATCCCTGCCGAGACAAAGAGCACAATGAGTTGACCCTACGACAATGCACTTATAAGCAGATTTATTGTGACATAGTGCACTTTGAAGTCACCAAATATTGAATTAACCTTCGTTAAAAAAAAAAGGTTGTGCTTTTGTGCAGACGTACCCAGTCCTTGGTGGACGGTTGCACTTACTTGATGTACTGCTCGGTGCGGTTGTATTTCTTGGCCAGATACTTGGCTGAGGCTTTACTGGGGATCTTGACAAACGACAGCTCTTTGTTGTATCTCGTCATGTTACAGGGCGTTTCACACACACAGAAGTCGTTGTCCCGCTCCACCAGGAAGTCTGCAGGAAAACCCAAAGCATTCAAGCAACAAGAGATGTGAGATTTTATAAGATTTGGCAGAGCAACATAACCTTAATTTGATGATTAGTCCAAATATATATAGTTTTACTGTATAATATGGAAACACGCATGCTTCTTTAAACTTATGCCTCACCGTGGAATATTTCAGCCAAAGAATAGACTAAAATGAAGGCATTTATTGCACAAGAAAAACCTTGAAAAACATGCTTCCTTCCTTGCTGTGAGTGGGGCTTGTCTCTCCTCTGACCTGACGTGTAACTTTTCTGTCTCCATGGAGATGTTCTTTGTCTGCTTGTTCCACAGTGTGGCATAAAGCTGATCCATCTCTTTCTATCTCAGTGGAGTCATGCACGTGGCTCACACGAACCTTATGTGGAGCTACTTTAAAAATAAGAGCTGTAAGAAATTGTGGATATTTCTCACCGAGCGCAGGATCAGCACATTCCTTGTACAGCTCTGGAGTGCAGTAAGGTGCATCTCCTGCAGACAAAGCACAAGACACACTAAGCTTTATTCTTTTTCACTACTTTAACGCTTTGATAATATTTCTAAATTACAACCTAAATCCATGAGTTTCAGAGAGATGAAAAGTGTCATAGCAATGCCCCAGCGTCATAGCAATTAACACTTCAAAACAAAATATCTCTTGAATCATAGACATGAAGAGAAAATTCTTATTTCTTATGGTGTCAATACTGATAAATCTAAATATTTCTACCCTCAATATTCAAACGTCTAACAGTGTACCTGGCATGTGCACCATTCTGCAGTTGCAATTGTCCACCAGGTAACGTGTCTCACAGTCAATGCGACACGCCGTGATGCTGTAGGTGTCGAAGAAGTCTGAGTCCATGGGTGTCACTTTGCAGTCACCCCAGGGCGGAGGCAGGTATATGAGCTGCACAGGGCACAATACAGGACAATACAAGAGATCAAAACCTTTCATTTCACTCCTGTTTGTCGCCTTAATTACGCGTAGCCACTAGGGGTCAGTGTTTGCTTCTCTTCTGAGCAGCGAAAAAGGAAATTATTATTAAAAATGTTGGAAGATTTTAAAAATGAACTTAAGTACATTTATTTATGTAAATAATTATAACAAATATTGAGACTATTCAGAAATACTTTAAAGTAAAATCTAGCAAAGCAAAACAAACAAACAAACAAACAAACAAACAAACAAACAAACACGTACTTACAGTAGACCTATTTTAGAATAAAAACATTTTGTTAAAAAAAAAATAAAATGCACAGAGATGTGTCGTGCATTTGTGAACAGGAATGACAACTGTCATTTTCAATTTGATTTCTCTGCCTGTTCCAATGTGCGACCAATCAGCATGACGTATTTTATTTATGTTCCGATCGTTTTTGGCGGAAGCCTTTCCAGATTGACACTTGCACAGAACTCAATTCGGATTACTACACATACTGTATAAATCTGGCGTGAGCCTGGTTATACCTGATTAGCATTTGACTGGGTTTGAGGTCTCAACCAAGGTTTGAGGAGGCTATTGTAAATAAGGTATCTTAACCCACCATTTTTGTTAAACTGCTTAAAAAAATGACATACAAAAATAGTAAGGCATAAATAAGTAAAATATTATATTACTATATTTGATCATACTGAGATGAAGTTTAAGGAAAATCGTATAAGAACAAGAACAGCAGAAAGTCAAATGCAGAAAGTTTGTTAATAAAAAGAAAAGGATTAAAAAAGAAAACAGCAGTAATAGTGTAAAGCGTTTTTGGCGACTAAAAGTTATTTGCCAAAGCTTTCATTTCGTTGGCACTAAAAGTTCAGTGGTTGCGTGTTCATTATGAGTTTTATGAGGAATATCACAGCGTTCCAGCCACATCTCCGTCAGTGTAATGGTCAGGCTTAATGTAATGTAAATAAAGTGCTGTTGTCATCGCATTTGAGAGTGCAGGTGTTGCATTAAGATTCAAAGCCAATGCCAGAACATTGGCTTATTCTATAGTCTCATAAAAAAATAAACATAAACAGACTTTATAGCTACGTGGTATAAACTTTTACAGTTAACAACGTCCTTTAAGGTTGAATTATTTACTGCAGTTTGTTAAAAGAGCTGCTGTCATTATGGATGGATGTTAAATTAGTCCATTGTAGAGCATTATTAGTCCCTAACCACCGGACTGTGGACCATGAGGTATTGGTACAGTTTAAAAAAATGAAATAATATTTATTACTTTTCGATAGTTGTGGTTAATGTTCCTCGCTCACTTCTACTGGTCCACGCTTGTCTGACCGTTCAGAAATATTAGATTGGGATTTACAAAGCATTGCAAATTCTCTTCTACACTGACATCCCTTTGACTTTAAAACAATGCATTTGGGACCCAAAACGCCAATGGATTCAACAGATGGATACCTTTGGAGAATAGTACGTCTGGTAGCAGAAAAAAAAGGCTATTACAAAGAAATGGATGAGTCAGACAGAATCCATGCTTAAGGACTGGACGCAATTAACAACAGACATTTGCGTTACATTTGAAAACTGAAAAATTCAACAAACATATGGGACAGATACATCAAGGGACATTATGCCAGACTTGATTTGTTGTAATATTATTTGTGCAAAATACATTGTTTCTCTTTGCTCTATTTGTTATTAGAAAAATAATAAAACATTAAAAATAAATGGCAAATGCTGAACTGGCTCATTTGTTTGCTATTCATAATAAAAGGGACAAGGACTACACTGTATTAGTCCTGCCTGCTCCATCTCAATGAATTAAACACTAAAAACCTACATAATATTATGGTTTGCAGTTGCATCATATAGTTTTGCAGAAATGTGTGCGATATTTACCCTTTGTTCTTGGCAGGACACAAAAGTCTGAAACCCAGGGGCAACTCCAAACCCAAACTGGTCGATGAAGGAGGGCTCGTCCTGACTGTGGATTTGAACTTTGACCCCAGCCTCGAAGGACGTCTCATCTAAAAAAAAAAAAGGTAGAATGAAAAAGAGAAGGCACAGGCAGTCTAATCTGCGTTCCACTTATGACGATGCTAGTTCTCTGTACAGCTGCTTTTGTGTGAGATCCTGAACATTTTGAGAGCTTTTCCCACGCTCCCTTTTAGCTGATTAGTCAATGTACCGGGCAAGTCTTTAGTTGATCAACAATTCCTTCAGTTGAATACAGCTCTATATTGCAGCCATATAAAACTAGGAGAATGATTGGTCTCACCGGTTTCCCCCCACACGGGCAGGTACTCGTCCTGCTGAATATCCAGCATCAGCTCCAGGCCGTTGCCCATGCCTCCCTTGGTGGTGATGAGAGGCGGCCGTCCATCTCCGCCCGCGTTGAAGGTGTAGCACTTCCCATAGCGCGTAAACACCTGCACAGTGATAAATGATTTTAATTTCACTGCTACTCCAAAACACAGTCATTTGTCAGAGCTACTCTTAACTGCACACGGCCACTTGAGGTCAGTGTTTGCCTCTCTGTTACACTGCAAAACGTTTCAATGGCTTGAATTTATGTTGTTTTGACTCAATTAGATTTATTTAGGCCACTTAGTTTGTTTGTTTATTTGGATCCCCATTATTCTTCCTGGGGCCCACACATTACACTCAATTAAACCAAAACCAAAAATAAAATAGAATGAAAGAAATTTACCGGTATTTAATATACACATAATACTAAAATATGTTACTTTTACGCCTATTGTTCATATTACATTATTATTATTATTATTATTATTATTATTATTATTATTATTATTATTATTATTATTATTATTATTATTATTATTATATAAATAATAATAATACTTTATTCATTATTATTTCATCATAACATATTTCATATTCTACCCAAAAACTTCCGACAAAACATCCGACAAAGTCAAGTTGACTTTTTAAGTGTAAAAAGGTGCTATTTTCTTACTCCTCTGACGGATAACGTTGCTGGAAATAATAATAATTTAAAAAAAAAAGTAAATAGCGGAAATAGTAGGACTGCAACTAAATCGATTAATCAGCCTTTTTTTCCATCCTGATTAGTCATTAATTCATTTCAAATAACTTTTTATACAGGTAAAAGGTTTAAATACATTTAGTGAAGCCTGACTCTGTTAATAACTATTTTCGAGCAGGTTCAAGTTGTCCTGAAAATAACAAAACCATACACATCAAGAGCAGACAACTACAAAAACACCACAATAGTCACACAATTACTGTCAGTGCCTTCAGCCTTAATCTCTTAATTTGACCCGGATGAAGCTAAAGTGCTTGAGGACACCCTGATGGAGCATTAAGCCTTTTGTTAGCTCTGGCATGTTTTGGAGTCTGAGTATAAAACGAGGAGCCGGATATTAAATATTTAACAATTATTTCAATAATCAATTAGTGGCAATTGGAAATACCTTGACGCCAATTTAACTTTACCTTTCAACTAGATAAATATATTCACAGCTTCTCCAGACATCATTTATGTTAAATATTGTTAGGTTATGTTGATATTTGTGCAGTGGGTCGTGCAAGTGTGATTTATAGCAAAGGCAGAAAAACAAAATAGTTTAAAAGTGGATACACTTGTGGGTTGCAGGGTTACGTAATGGCACCGCTGAGGTGATGCACAGTGGCAGATGGGTGATTTAACGCTCTTTATTGCACTTATAATGGACCTGATGTTACCATGGAGACCAAGCATCCTGGCCAGGGGGGGAAACACAGCTTAATTTGAAAAGGGAGAGCGGCGCGGACGTAAAATGTCAGCCAAGAGTTCAGAGAGAGCCAGACAGAGAAGTATCGATAATGTGAACTACGCACTGCAGCTGGAGAAAGGATGTTATATCGTTCTGAAAAGATAAATATATATATTACAGCAGCGGCTATTGCCTATTCATTTCAATAGGCAAATACCTTACTTATTATCGTGAGTCCAAACTAAGGTAAGAGAGTAAATGCTCATTTCAAAAGAATGTTACTCAGTCAATCAACAAAAACAGTGAGAGTGTAAAGTGTGCAAATATGTGTTGTTTCTATTACTAATCATAAGAATATTGTTAATTGGAAGTATACATAGTAACACTGCCATACTACATATGCCCTTAAACATTACTGTCATCAAAGTCAAAACGTCTTCAAAAATAAATAAACAAAACAAATACTAGTTAAACCAACTATAGGATTTTTTATATTTTCTCTTTGTACAGCTCGGCGCTCCATTTACTGGTCATATTTGGATTCTAAAAGGTGATGTGGCGCAACACACAGACAAAAACTAGTCACGATGCTAACGCGGAGTATTTTCAGCGACACGACAAAGCTAATACCGGTTTCATTTGACACAATATTTTTTG
Source organism: Chaenogobius annularis (assembly GCA_015082035.1). Classification (NCBI taxonomy): domain Eukaryota; kingdom Metazoa; phylum Chordata; class Actinopteri; order Gobiiformes; family Gobiidae; genus Chaenogobius; species Chaenogobius annularis. The sequence goes on along the minus strand of BJKM01000003.1, from coordinate 1,733,886 downwards.
GTTCCATGGAGTCCAAACTTTATGTCCCCAAAGTTTCCCAGTGGACCCCCATTGCTTCCTAGAATTACAATGAAGAGATGTCAAGTCATTTGTTTGTATTTCTAGTGTCTTTTGAAAGTATTTTATATTTGGATCGATATTGCCATAAAGTCTTGTATTGACCATCAATATTCTATAACATCTTTCCTTGCCATGGAAACAAGCAAAGGACACCACCAGGTCGGATCTGTGCAGCTCACAGTAAGAATATATCGTGTCAAGGTGTTTTTTAGCAATAAAAACAACCGTAATGAAATACATTCTAAATATGTCATACAACTGTGGAAAATTCCTATCAAAGCAAAATCCTCTCCATGGAGACAAGCAAAAATATTACGCTGTGCACCTTTAATCATGAAACCACTGTATTTTTCTTTATTCATGGGTGTCAGCTTCCTGTTTAGTGGTGATACTTTGGACTTTTGCCCACTGAAAATATATATTTTATTTTGAATGGTCAATTGCTATGGCAACGGCGCTAGATGTTCATCACTCTGAAACCCTTGGATAGGTTGATAAGGTTGTTAAAAAAGGGGTCACTGAAAGATAAAGGCTGGGAACTGCTGCGTATGTGACGTCAAAGGAAATCCCGATATCTTTTTACAATCACAACGATGTGCACTCCACCGGATCCAACCCATTAATTTGTCTGAACATAACTGAACACTTCCTGCTCTCTCCTGCTCTTCACAGATGAGCGGCTTACTGTGCCAGATCACACAGCGGCTGCACTCTCTCTACCTCCGTAAATAAGTTATTATTATTCTTTCATAGATGTTTAAGTTAAGGCAGTGACACTTCTCCAATGTTAATCTACGCTTTAATGTCAAACAATATCAAACGCTCATGTCGGTCGTGGCTGTTTTCTACCACCTTGGTGTGTGTTGTTGCGACAGAAGTGGTAAGATTCTGCAGTATGTATAATTGACGACATGTGCATACAGTGGTTTGTTCTGCTTGGATTGATGGATGAATAAATAATCTTGCCTATATATTTGTGGCCATATGAAACAAGACAGAAGACAAAATAGACTGGTGAACAGGCTTATTACTGTTGCTTGGTTTACGATTACAACATAGTAGAGATAACGGTGCAGGAGATTGCGTGCTTTATTAAGGTCATTTGAAATAATAGGATCAAGCTAAAATGTGCACATCCAAAAGAATTAATGAATATCGAGTATACTGTCTTAAAACTATAGCGATGATCTCAAAAAGAGACATCCAGTGTAATCTTCCAAATAATAGTATAAAGTGATGTAGAAAAAGATTCAGTTGTAGTCATCTGGACTCTGTTTTAGAAAAAATGATACGTTTCGACTCTCATCCAAGAGTCATTCTCAATCAGTGAAACAAGTCTGAGAACTCAGGTTTATATCCTGCTCTGTGAAAGCCGGGACATCCTGATAATGGCCCATAGAAACTTAACTGGGATGGGCCTATTGTTCCCTGGCGTTTGGCTGCCTCACCTTGAGTGCCTGTTTAGCATCAGAATGCCCCGGGCGTCTCCAGGGTTTCAGCAGACCATTATAAACAACTGGAAGGTTGAATCTTAAATCTCCATTAGGATTTAAGGAAGGATTCTCTTTTTTAATAAAGATAGCCTCCTTAACTCTTCTTTCACAGAGGGCTTTTCACAGAGCAGGGTATAAACAGGAGTTCTCAGACTTGTTTCACTGATTGAGAAGGACTCTTAGATGAGAGTCGAAACGTATCGTTTTTTCTAAAACAGAGTCCAGATGACTACAACTGAATCTTTTTCTACAATGCAACACTCCTGGATGAATGAGGGATTACACCGACAGTATAAAGTGATATTTTTGCACGTTGTGGTTAATTTTATGGTCAAAACATGTTTTGTTCAATACTTAAACCTCAAAGACATTTTCAGGAACATTCCTGATACATTGTGAAAATATCATCAGAATATTGTTTTTTGATTGATTGATTGATTCATTTTCTACCACTTGTTCCCGTTAGGGGTCCCAGTGCATTTGTGCCTTAGGCGGGGTACACCCTGGACAGTGGCCAGCTCGTTGCAGGGTTAACACAGAGACATAGACACACAGACAATCATTCACAGGGGCCAATTTACAGTTGCCAACAACTGTTACAGTTTATAGACACATGCATGTCTTTGGACGGTGGGAGGAAGCCGGAGAACCTGGAGAAAACCCACTGTGACACGGGGAGGACGTGCAGACCACCCAGAGAGATCATGTGATGTTGGTCTGGCCCGGGAAATGAACCCATGATCTCCTTCTTGGGAGGCGAGAGCTCTAGCCGCATTGTTTTTGAGTTAAATAATAAAACCTAGCACATGGCATTGTTTAATTTTTGTTTTGTTTAATGTTTTTATTCACTGTTCCTGATCAAATAAATAAATCCAAATAGCATGATTCGCCACACAAAATTATATTTTATTATACAAATTATACTAGCATTTTTAAAGTCCCACCGTGTAACATTTTAGCCCAAGAAAAGTATGTTTCATTTTTATTTAGGATGTTTTATTGCACTCAAATGTATAAAAAAACTGTGTCCTTACTGTAAGTGTGTTTGGATTTCCACAAAGCTGATTTGTACTTGGCCTGGAGGAGCCTCCACCTGCTTCTAAATGTTGTTCCTTTGGTGATAATATTGCACAGAATGGCATAAAGCATATCTATCTGCATGGAGAATGTTCAGAAAGTGTGTTTTAACTTTCTATTTTCATGGAATCAGTCTTGTCTTCAAAACAAGCAAACAGCGCTTTGATAAGAAAAAGATCGAACTTTATTGATCTCATAGAGACTTTCCTCCTGCCTCCTTCCTGAAATCAACACGTTCTAGAATCCACTCAATCCATTTCTTTCTGAGTTTAAATGTTTTGAACCTGTGATCAGTGAAGCTGTCACTCACACTTACACGTCTGATATTGAAAAGCACTCAACCAAAAGTGCTGATGTCATTAATTACCATACATACACATTTGTTCTATTCTGCAGCAAGAAAAACATACTCTACTGATCTGTCTGCCTTCATCACACATTTTAAAAGCTTTTTACAACACTGCGGAAATCACTGGTGCATATTTTCACTTGGATTTTCTTGAAGTGCTTTCAAAACGTTTAGTTAACTGTAATTGGATTTATTTGGCTCTCATACTGAAGTTTTTTTGGACAATAATCTGTCAGTTTTAGCTTTTCTCAATAGAATGAACTCTACTGGGACATCTTTTAAAAATGTCACCTGCTTGTCTCCACCAGAAAAGTTATATGTATAATTAATTAATAAAAGCAAAGACTATTAGACCCCAGAGTCAAGACCAGTCCAAGAGAGTCTTTTGTCTCTCACGAAACTAAACGCGGGAATCTGCTACCAGATTGATTTAAACATTCCCAGTCAATTGGAATCTTTAAAACCAGATTAAAAATGTTTTTATTTAACAATACTTTTAAATCATTTACACTTTTTTGTTCTGTATTTTTATGCATGTTTCTTGTCTACTGCTTGGATTTAGTATTTTTATTTTTCCATTGTCAAACACATGGAGTTGCTGTTTTGTATGAAATGTGCTCTATAAATAAAGATGCCTTGCCTTTTTTTTATTTGATTAATTTGATATTGCTTTACACACAAGCCAATTAAATAATACATGAAATAAAAGAGTGAAAAACACTCATGAAACTCCACTTTATATGCATGCTACTTAGCTGCTGCTGCTGTTGTTTTGTTCTTGAATGAATCCATGTGTGACAGTGGCCAGTGTTGTGTGAAATGTTTCTGTTTGTCCACATCCCTCAGAGGGCCGCGCTCCTCATTAGAGTCCACTTCTCAGTAGGACGGGATAAATCCTGGTGTCTGACAGAGTGTTTGTGCAAAATGTGAGAATCCAAAATGTGTTTCCTAATTTTTAATAATAAATAATTGATGATAATAATAATAATAATAATAATAATAATAATAATAATAATAATAATAATAATAATAATAATAATAATAATAATAATAATAATAGGTTGTGCTTAATGGATGTTTTTCAAGTCACACATACCACATCAAATGGGACAAACTGGGAATGGAACTAAATATTGGATAAACTCGGGTCTAAACCAAGACTATACCAAGACGAGACCAGAACTAGATCAGTCAGATCAGTCAGGACTAGAACATAGCTAAACCAGGACTAGACCAGGAGTAGAACAGGGCTGGACCAATACAAGACCAGGGCTAGACCAGGACTAGACCACAACTGGAAAAGAACTAAACCAGGATCAGACCAGGACTAGAAGAAATAAAAAGATGGAGCCAAAATGCTTAACGGAATATCAAAAAAATAATCCAGTGATGAAATGCAAAACAAAAACAAATTTACGGCACAAAGCGACTTCTGGTGGTCCCAAGAGTCTCTAAAAAGCACAGTAGGAGGTAGAAACATTTAGCTACCAGCTCCTGTGTTGTGGAATCAGCTTCCTGTCCATGTTAAAGAGGCCGACACAGTCTCTTCATTTAAGACCAGGCTTAAAACATTCCTCTTTGAAATCACTTATGGTCAGGCCAGTTAGGAACAGAAATAATAAAACCTACTACAGTTCCCAGCTATGCTGCCCTAGGAGCAACTATGCTGGGGGAAGTATGGCAGCTTGAGCACTATCCTCTGTTTCCTACTACGTTTCTATCAAACAATATTTAACATTTAATTTCACTTGCAATTTGATCATGGCTTTTCCTTCTCTTTCTCCACTTCCCCGACGGGAGTGGAGCAGGCACATCGATGAACTGTAGATCCAGATGCTCCTCAACTGAGAAACGGTCTGCCTGGAGAAACGGTCTCAACTCCATATGAACGGTTCTTCATCAGCCTTGAAGAATTGGTTCTCCTCCTGAGTGGGTCCAGCTCCACCGTCTATCTGCAAATTGAGGCGCGTCCGCCTGTCCGTCCGAGGGAGTCGGAGCTTTCCTTCACTGTGGAACTTCTCCAGGTTTCACAAAGAGGTTTGTCAGTTTTTCCTGGCTGAGAAGGAGGGTCTAAGGACAGGGGAGCTTGGGACATCTGTCTAAGGACACGGGATGCTGGGACATTACCAGGTCCCTATGAACATTGTTTATTCTGTTTTTATTCAGTTTTTTTTCCACTGTAGCCCCTCGAGGCAACTACTGTTGTGATATTGGGTGTTACAAAAATAAATTGAATTGAATTGAAATTTAACCACCTGAATTGTTGTTGTTGTGTTTCTTTTAAATGCGGTTAGCAGGCAAAAGGTGCATTTACCGCCACCTACTGTAGTTGTACGTCTTTAAAGTATGTGTTTTACGCTATATACCGCGAAAAAAAAGGAGAAAGAGAGAGTAAAAGAGAGATAGTAAAAGATTCATCTATCATCATCGTCATCATTACTATCATCACTATTATCAATAAATATTCCTCGTATTCCATTGTTGTGATGTGGAGACCATTTTTCTCTCTTTCTCTCTCTTCTCTTTTTTCTTTCTCTTTCTTTCGCTCTCTCTTTTATTTTTTTCTCTCGGTATATATGTAAAACACAACTACAGTAAGTTCGGGTAAATGCACCTGCACTCTTGTGTGAAATGTGTTGAACCTGTCATGTGCATTTTAAACTCTTTACTCTTCAACAATAACAAATATACTCCAATGAGACTCAAATCAAGATAAATATATAAATTCAAGTCCTTTTACCCCATGTGGATATAATTTTTACAGTGTTGGCTCCTAAATAAACTGCCAGAGCAGAGAGCCACAGGCAGTGTGTGACGCTGCTGCCTGTGTGTGTGTGTGTGCATGTGTGTGTGTGTGTGCGTGCATGTGTGTGTGGGTATGAGCCCGATGCAGTCACAGCCCGAGTCTCTGTATGTCAAAAGTAATAACAGCACAAGTCAAAGCAGGAAACAAAAGGGAACAGGAGGAACAGCGGCACTCCTGAGGGATTGTGGGTAATAGCAGAGCAACGCAGAGGAGAGGCCTGACAAAAGACTGTGCAAGCTATGAGATATGAGTCATGTGGCTGTAAACCAGTAACATTAAGTGCAAGTTAAGCTCTATGTTTCCACTCAAATTCAAAAGCTAAATGTATTTATGCCACACCCAAAGCTACTTATATTCTATAGGGATGCAGAGATGTAAATAATGAATATTATTATAGACACTCAAATTAAACAAATGATAGATATTGAATGAGGAATATTTTAGAATAAAAAAACTCTCAAAAACGAAACCACTGTATGCTTTTATCTGGCTTGTAACATTTAAGTGTCCTTGAGAAAAGTTTGACTTCCCAAAGCAGACTGAATAATAGATGAATGGTAATTTATGAAAAAAAGGGAATAAAAGGGAATGAAATATTTCATAATTTTAAGCTTGGGTAAATGTGAATAAAGGTTTGCAATTTGACATTTGTGACCTGTCTTTTCTAGATATAAATACATAAATATGTGACATTGAACTACTGTATACAAACAGTGAAACAAATAAGGTATTTTAAATCTAACTTCTGCTTTTACAACATCATCTAAGTGGAAAACACTAATGTACTCATTCACAAAACTACAATTGGGTACATCAGCATATTATGTTCAATGTGTTAAACTCAGATCAGATGAGGATTTTTGTTTTTATGTTTTTATGCTCTGGAAGTTAGACTCTAACCCTAGAAATGCAGCACCCACATTAACATAATCCATTGTTCTGAACTTCAAAGTCAGACCATGGCAGCACTGGCTCAGATCAGTATAGCGCTAAAACTAAACTGGGTCATGGATTCATTGTTGAATTTTTCAAAAGGCACAGCGGTTTCCTTAACCAGCTGCCTCCTGCTCTGAAGCTGCATTATCTCCTGCAGCGTTGAAAGAACTGCACCTCTGCTTCTCTCTGGGAGGAGAAACAGGACAAACAGGTCTTAACACTATGGCTGTTGAAAAAAAGCAAATCGATACACAGGTCCAAATCAGTACTAAAGTTAATGAAAGAAGAGATTCATTTGAACAGGGATCAATTCTGAAAAAAATCTTGAATCATATAGGAATGGTCTTGATTTATTATTGGAACTAAGATCACAAAGATATCATTGTTATTCTGTGTTGAGAATTATATTCAATTACATTTGTTGATACATCAATATTGAGGGCTGTTTTACTGATATATATCACCAAGAGTACTTTTTGGTGTATTTTACAATTATTTTGTGACAGCTATGTTTTTGTAGCATGTTTAGAGAAATACATTCAGATTAAATTCATGGGTGAAATTCATATTAGGTTTTGTGCCAGTAGTGTTTAACAAAGAAATACTGTTGTGAAAATGAATTTGGTTCTTAAAAAAAATATTTATAGCAGGATATCATGTGAAATATATATATATATATATATAATATATAATATATAATATATAATATATATATATAATATATAATATATAATATATATATATATATATAATATATATATGTATCGCAAAATTGTGATCTCATCGTATCGTAGGTCTGTCATGATAATTACTGTGTCGACTTACCGTTCAATAAAGAACAGCTGGAACAATATATTTCAGGGCTTACCGCGCGTACATTTTCTTTGACCTAGAGGATACTTAGGATACAAGAGGGTTATTTTTGCAATGTGATTAAAAAGATACTAACTACGTACTTAAGTGTCTCATGTGGTTTTGTATTTGTTGTAGATCATGTTTAAAAATAAATCAATTTACATTTAGGAGAAAGGTTAATGCGATTATCTGGCTTTTTGGATTATTGTGTCTGTGGCATAAAATGGTAAAATATTATTGTTTACCATGATTTTTAGTCATAGAAATATATTGCACTTCAAAACATGTTATCAGAATTGTTATGCTAGTTATGGTGACAAGCCTAATCGTGAGCCATGTACCGTGCGTCATAACAAATCACTCTGATTCCCAGTTGTAAGAAAAAGATTGTTTTCTATTATCATTGTGGTATCAACATTGAGTATTGAGTCGTTTCCTTAGTGAAATCAAGTTTGACATTTTAATATCACAACTACAAGCGAGATTCAGTCCCACTCGCACCGTGACTAACCACTTAAATCCTAACCTTGACTTATTCTAGCAGCCTTGACGTGTTCACACTCCTGGTTTGAGTGCAGATGTAGACTTGGTTTGGTCCTGTTCTATCCAGGTTTACTTCCAAGTTTTGTCCTAGTTTTGTCCCAATTTTGATGTAGTTTGTACATCCTTATTCTACAGCACGTGTGTCAAACTTAAACTGGCCCACCAGACGTTTTTAATCTGGTCCGCCAAACATTTGTAGTTTATATTCATTAATTTCCAATAGATATATAGTGTTTTTATTGCTAGAACTACAATTCCCACAATCCTTTGCAGCCGCAGCCCCTCCCCACTCTACTGTGTGCTGCTGTGTGTGCTGCCAGCGCAAGTGCCGAGGGCTGAGAGTGCCGATGTGCGTCGCGCTCTTTACAGACTTTAGTAGACATTTGAGGAAAAAAGACGTGTGGTTTTGGGAACACAAAAGAATAAAGAAAAGAGGCGGTTTTGTGGACGTTAGAGCTGTGCTAAAAGCGGCGCTTAATGTGAAGCTAACAACAAGAAAAACAAACTTCTTTGATGACAGCTCTGTGAGGAAAACATCCAAACCAGTGCAAAACCTGGACAGATCATGAGCCACAGGTAAAAACACAGGTCAGAGTGTAAGAAAGTATGAACATGACAGAGTGAAGCTGCTTTGAGCTCTCATTTGATTCACCACATGAATCATTTGTAACTAAAATAAGCTTAAACTATAAAAATAGTTAGCTCATATTGAGTTTGTGCAGCAATATTAACATGTCTGTGATACAAACATTTAATATCAGAATCATATCCATGTCCCTCTTCAAGTCCATGTCCCTCTTCAAGTCCATGTCCCTCTTCAAGTCCATGTCCCTCAAGTCCATGTCCCTCTTCAGTCCATGTCCTCTTCAAGTCATGTCCCTCTTCCTGCTGCTGCTGCATGAATATGGACTCAGTCTTTCACCTGCTGCAGATTTGTGCAACAGTGTCCACATATAATGCCGAGACAAGTTCCTATGTTCGTGAATTTTGTTCATTGACAATGGAAATAAACCCCTTTCTGATTCTCTACTAGGCTATTTAAAATGTGTTATATTTCTTATTGTTTTATTTGTTACATTATGTTTGGCCAGCGACCCAGACTGAGCGTTGAAATTTGACCTGTGGCCCAAAATGTGGCCCAAAAAGAACACTCCCGTTCTACAGTGTAAATCCAGTTTCCTAGTTCTGACCCCAGACATGAAATACATCTTAAAACCAGAAGTAAACATATTTTATAACAACTTAGACACCTAACCATTACAACTGGGTCCAATTAAAGTCCTATTGACAAGTAACATTTGAAAACGTTAATGTCAAGCCTTAACAGTAATATGGACACTCACCACTTGCACATCCCTCGAGTTCAGACTGAGCTGGGAAAACAAGCTTTTATCTGCTCCTTCGTCTTGGAACTCTTTTCGGTCGGAAACTAAACGGTCTGTTTCCTATAAGACATCCTGTTCCTTTTTTACTAAAAGTACAACGTGACTCCAGCTCTCATTCTGCTTTTAAATCTGTTAATGTGAGTTTGTGCACCTTACTGTGAAACTATGGCACTTTATGCAATCTGTTTTTGATCTGTTGCACTTTGTTTCAGATGTTAAACTAATAGTTTTATATTAATCCATTTGTATTTGTAATGCCCCTGACATGTGAGGCCAGGTCCCCTTCAAAAAAAGATTTCGATCTCAATGGGTTTTTGTCCTGGTTAAAGTGAAAGGTAAAAAAAATAAAATAAAATAAAATAAAATAAATGGACCTCATTTTAAACGTTGTGGGCAATTGCATGTTTTGTGTTTGAAATTACAAACCTTTTTGAGACTGTATCATTACGCTAATGTTCCCCGTGGGCAAGACACTTTTCCTGATGATAGTTTGTTTTGGAAGCCCAATTCACACAGCTATTTAAATAATGACATAATTGTTGTTTTCAGATTGCCAAATGTGATGTTCCTCTCTCAGATGGAAGCAAGAGACAGTGTTCCTGTGCTGATGCATTTTACGGCAAATACACAACATTAAAATTAATTGATGTTGTACCTAATCATTCATATTAGTGACATGTTAGCTATTAAAGAGCTTGTACCTGATATTTTCGCATTTAATAAAAAAGAGGGAAGTGGAAATTGCTTGCATTTATTCAATTACAGGTATTTTAATGCTCGAAAATATGTATATTCTTGTGAGTGGGCTCGCATTGTAACTGTGCCTGATGGCGTCACTCGTTTGTCTCCATGGAGATAGACGTGTTTCATACAATATAGTCTTTAACGCTCCAGGCAAAAGCAATATCATCTCCATAGAGACAAGCAGTGGAAAAATAATGCACCTTCAATCCAGCAATTGTTTGTCATTTCTCACAAGCAAAAAGATTCTGAATAACGTCATTTACAAGCCTCCAAATATTTGTAGGCCGCTTGCATTTTAGAGGTCACAAGCAGAAAGAACAATGAGTGTGAATTGATCATGCAAATAGAGGTGCTCTTGTGGAGGTGTTGACAGAGGGACACACTGGGGGATGTCCGGGCAGCGGGACACTAATGCGTTTGGACAGCAAGGGCTCGCAAAGTTATCGACAAGGAAAGTGACAACAGGGACACAACTTTCAGACGGCTTCAGGAACAGCTACGAATCGATGAAGTAGAATATGGCATAAGAATATAACCAGAGTGATTGTTGAGGTGTTCGACACGGATTATACCGTTATCATTGTAAATCGATTAAATGTAAATCTTAAAATATAGCCAGCAATGGTATGAGTTTGAAAAGTTTAAAAATAAATACCTATTGATCTTCCTATAACGAATGGTGCTTGTGAAAAAGGGTGCAGTTCAGATAGTAAGTGCCTGACATTTGTCCTTTTTCTAAATAAATACATAATAATATATATATATTTCTTGCTCTTTAGGTTGATTTGGATAATTCCCAATTCTGATCAGTGTTCTGTCAGTGGCAGCTCACTCTTGAACACTTTACTTTAAATTCATGCTTTTGTAAATTGTATAGTAAATGTAATATTAATAGTATAGCATGTCATAATGTTACATAGTATAAATCTGTTATATGTTATTTTTTTTGCTTCATAGCACATTTGATGCATTTTGTTGTGTAATGACGATAAAGTTGAACCTAATCTTATCTAAACTTGAATTGAAAAGTAACTTTGGATTTCTAACGTCAAAGGATCATTTATTGACCCATGTAGGGATGATCAACTTCTACATTTGACCCATCATGTCGTTACGTGAGCAACCAGGAGCAGAGAGATGGAAGACGTTTCCCTTATTGTGCATGTTTTAGGTCGTGGCCAGCCGAAACCCACGAGGACACAGTGAGGACATGCAAACTGCACAGAAAAACCCCCAACAGTCCCTGACTCGAGTCTGTGATGTTATTTTTACGGACAACGGAATATAACTAATGAAAATGTATGAAGACACTTGCGTTTTCTTTGGGAATTGATTCATCGTCTCCTCCACTATTGGTCTTCCCCCGGTGTCTGTAGGACTGTGATGTTCTCTCCCCTGTGGTCTCTGCCCCGCTCCGCCCTGCTTCAGCGCTGGTGTGATGAATATTTCACAGGCAGCAGAGACAGTGCTCCTCTCATCCTATTCCCACAGCCCAAGTTCTCAGCACCTATCACCTTCAGAGACTATAGAATCACGTTGAAGAGTGAAGATCTCAGGGAGACCTCAGCCAATAACACAAGGAAAAATCATTTGTGTTTAGTTCAAAGGAGACTTGGACTACAACAAGCCTTATAGTGAGCAAACTGTGATTCTTTAGAAAAATCCATACTCTGGGTCATACACAAATTTTCAATATGTTGCATTTAGTAATTTAAAAAGAATAATCATAAAAAAACATGAAATGTGAAATGCCACTGAAGAGGTGGGTCCTGTCAGTTTTACAGTTTTGAACAGATCGGTTTCTATTAAGGCGTTTGAAATCAATACAGTAATTTAAAACAAACTAAATGTTAAATAATTACCTTCTCTTTTTTAGACTGTCCTGATTTGATCTAGGTTGAGTCCTGATGTCATCTTTCCTAGGGTTTAGTTCCTAGTTTAGTCACATTTTTGTCCATGCGATGTGTGAGAAGGATACATTTGCAAACACAATTCAGCTTGGTTGTCATTTTGTATATGATCTTTTTCACCTTTTTTAAAATTCACCGGTTTTAAAGCCTGTTGGCAAGTCAAAAGTCGTTATACATACAGAAAATATACAGAAATATTATCTCCAAAATCTTTATCTTAGGGGTCATTAAATATAAAATCTGAAGAGCGCAAGAGAGAAACAGAGAGAATGAGGAGAGAAAGAGAGAAAAGGAGAGAGAATTGGACTTACATTTTGATAGATACAAAGTGGCATATGGAAGCACGACTCAGAGAGAGAGAGAGAGAAAAAAAAAGAGTTTGCCCCATGGGTCTCTCTTTGTCTTGGGGGAAAACTAATTGTTGCTCTCTAATGACCTGTGTGCGCTGTGAACTGGATGGACCTCACTCACAGATATAACACCTGGAGGGACGTCTCTGCTCTGGCTCGCTCCGCTGTGCCCCTTCAAACAAAACAAGCGAGAAAAACCTTTGGAAAAATGCGATGTTTTGCTTCAAGTTTGCTGCAAGCTTGTGCGTTGGTAAATAATGGAAACGCTTCTTGATTGAAGACATAAATTGTGCTTGTAAATTTGCATTGATTCGGAGCGAGCCAATTTTCCATCTCAAATAAAAAAGAAGCTTGAAGTGTGGGAAGACTTTTAATTTCTGTGATGCTTTTATGCAGCCAGAGTGTTTCATGTAGCAGACTGTGTTTTGAATCTGCTGCACGTCTTGATTATTGGTGATGTAAATGAATCTTGTTGTTTTGCTTATCCACATTATAATACTAATCTTGCTTTTCATAGTGTTTCAAAAAGTGGCGTGGCAAGGCAAGTTTATTTGTAGAGCACAATTCGTACACAAGGCAATTCAAAGTGCTTCACACAACAGGAAAAAAATGCATTGAAATCACAAAGACATGGCAGAAATCACAAAATCTTAATTTAAAAAGTGCCATTATTTTCAGGCTATCCGTCAAATAGCTCAAGACGTAAAAGAGAAGAGTGCAAAGAAAAGCATTTCAGTCATATGCACAGCCAAACAAAACAGTTTTTAGCTTAGATTTGAACATTGCCAGAGTAGCGGCCTGTCTCCACATCCTCAGGAAGACGCAGATTCCCCATGTTTAGTCCGGACTCTGGGCACCAGCTGGAGGTCGGTTCCTGAGGTCCTCAGTTCCGAGATGGTTCATATGGCCAGTGCAGAGACTAATGGGATCGTACTTCCTGGTTCTAGTCAGGACCCGAGCAGCAGCGTTCTGGATGTACTGCAGCTGTTTTACAGCTCGTTTGGAGAGGCCAGTGAGCAGGCCGTTACAGTAGTCTAATCTACTAGAGACAAAAGCATGGATAAGTCTCTCCAAGTCTGGTTTAGACACTATACTTTTGATTTTGGCAATGTTTTTTAGATGGTAAAAGCTGCTGATGTTGTTGATTTGACGTGGCTGTTAAAATTCAAGTCTGAGTCCATTATTACCCCAGATTTCTAACTTGATTGGTAGGTTTTAGAGCGAGACTCTGGAGGTGACTGTTAACGCTTTCTCTTTTGTTTCTGTGGACCAAAGACAATGATTTCAGTCTTGTCTGAGTTCAGCTGGAGAAAGTTGTTTTGCATCCACACACTGATCTGTTGGATGCAGTGACAGAGTGAATCCACTGGTCCATATTCACCTGCCGTCAGTGAAACATAGATCTGAGTGTCGTCTGCATAATTATGATAGGACACATTCTCGCTGCGTATCAACTGACCTAACAGCAGCATGTAGAGGTTGAACAGAAGAGGTCCCAGGATTGACCCTTGGGCACCCACAGGTCAGGGGCATCTGGTCTGAGACACAGTTACCAATTTCAACAAAGTACTTCCTGTCTTCCAGATAGGACTTTAACCAGTTTAGGGCAGTGCCAGTGATGCCCACCCAGTCCTCTAGTCTCTGTAAGAGGATCCCATGATCGACAGTGTCAAAAGCAGCACTCAGATCTAACAGAATTAAGACTGAGGCTTTGCCCGCATCAGTGTTTAGGTGGATGTCATTTGTCACCTTGACAAGAGCAGTCTCAGTGCTGTGATGAGGTCTAAAACCTGACTGGAAAACATCAAAATGAGTTGTTTATAAAGAGGAAATCAATGAGCTGTTTGGTAATCAAACCTTTTCAAGGACTTTGCCCCAAAATGGCAGATTAGAGATGGGGCCGGTAATTACTCAGTACTGCGGCATCAAGACTGCTCTTCTTTAGGAGAGGCTTTATGACCGCATTTTTCAAAGACATTGGGAATGTTCCAGATTGAAGCGACATGTTCACTATTTGAGTGAGTGGTGCTAACAAACTGTTCAGCACAGACTTTAGAAATCTGGAGGTCACACATGGAGGCAGCATGTAGATGAACTCAGACTGGTGATGATCTCCTGAACAGTTTTGTCAGTTACAGGTGCAAAGTGGGTCAGCTCTAAGTGTGTAGGTGGTTTTAGGGTTATTTTTTTGCATTGTAGAATTTATAGCATTTTTAATGCCCTGAACTTTGTCATTAAAGAATAATGCAAACTCATTACACTTGGATGTGGAAATGAGTTCTAACGGCAGCTGAGCTGGAGGGTTTGTTAATCTGTTTACTGTGGCAAACAGGACACACGAGTTGTTACAACAGCTTCCAATTATTTCAGAAAAATATCCTTTCCTAGTTCTACATAAAATGAGGTTGTACATGTACAACTTCTCTCTGTAAATCTCTTTCTGAACCTGGAGCTTTGACTTGCGCCATTTTCGTTCGGTCCGGTGGCACTCCCTTTTCTGTGCCCTGACCAAATCATCATTTCTCCATGGCGCCTTCTGCTTATTTGTAACAATTTTAGCCTTCATAGGGCCAATGATGTCGAGAACATTCAAAACACTAGATGTAACAGAGTTCAACAAATCATTTACATTAGAACATGAGACATTTTCAAAGTTAATCATTTCCATAAACAGTTTCCCTGTGCTGTCGTTTATGTGTCTCCTCCGAACAACTGCAGGACCAGCCGGTGGTTTGGGAAAAACAGACAGGTCAAAGAAGACACAGAAATGATCAGCGCAACATCGACCAAAAAGTTGATTATAGGCTAAACGTAACCGGTTTGATCAAGGGTCCACCACCTGCTTAAGTATCTCCAGCAGTTATAGCTTTGCCTGGAATGTTGCACAGTATGGCATGCATAGACTATGTGTGGATTGAGGGAGCAGAGTGAGCAGAGGGAGGGAGCAGAGTGAGGGAGCAGCGGGAGCAGAATGAGGAGAATGAGCAGAGAGAGCAGAATGAGCAGAAGGAGCAGAGCGAGGAGAGGGAGAAGAGTGAACAAACTGAGCAGAGAGAGCAGAATGAGCAGAGGAAGCAGTGTTAACAGAGGGAGCAGAAGGAGCAGAGGAAGAAGAGTGAGCAGAGAAAGCTGTGTTAACAGAGTGAGCAGAATGAGCAGAGGGAGCAGAGGGAACAGAGTGAGCAGAGTGAGAGCAGAGTGAGCAGAAATGGCAGAGGAAGCAGAGGAAGCAGAGGAAGCAGAGGGAGTGAAGTAAGCAGTGAACAGAGGAAGCAGAGGGAGGAGAGGGAGCAGAGGAAGCAGTGTTAACAGAGGGAGCAGAATGAGCAGAGGGAACAGAGTGAGCAGAGTGAGCAGAGTGAGCAGAGTGAGCAGAGTGAGCAGAAGTGGCGGAGGAAGCAGAGGAAGCAGAGGGAACGAAGTGAGCAGAGTGAACAGAGGAAGCAGAGGGAGCGAAGTGAGTAGAGTGAACAGAGGAAGCAGAGGGAGGAGAGGGAGCAGAGGAAGCAGTGCTAACAGAGGGAGCAGAATGAGCAGAGGGAGCAGAGTGAGCAGAAGAGGCAGAGGAAGCAGAGGAAGGAGAGGGAGCAGAGGAAGCAGTGTTAACAGAGGGAGCAGAATGAGCAGAGGGAGCAGAGTGAGCAGAAGAGGCAGAGGGAGGAGAGGAGAGAGGAGCAGAGGAGCAGGAGAGAAGGAGAGAGAGGGAGGAGAGGGAGGAGAGGGAGGAGAGGAGAGGAAGCAGAGAAGAGAGAGGGAGAGGAGGAGGAGGGAGAGGAGAGGAGAGGGAGCAGAGGGAGCAGAGAGGAGAGAGGAGCAGGGAGGAGAGGAGAGAGGGAGGAGAGAGGAGAGGAGAGGGAGCAGAGGGAGAGGGAGGAGAGGAGAGGGAGCAGAGGGAGAGGGAGGGAGGAGAGGGAGGAGAGGGAGCGGAGGAGGAGAGGAGGGAGAGGGAGGAGAGAGAGAGGAGGAGAGGAGCAGAGAGGAGAGAGGAGAGGAGAGAGGGAGCAGAGGGAGAGAGGAGGAGAGGAAGAGGGAGGAGAGGAGAGAGGAGGAGAGGGGAGGAGGAGGAGAGGAGCAGAGAGAGAGGAAAGAGGAGCAGAGGAGAGGAGAGAGGAGGAGAGGAGGGAGGAGCAGAGGGGAGAGAGAGGGAGAGAGGGAGAGAGAGGAGAGGGAGGAGGGAGGGAGAGAGGGAGCAGAGGGAGGAGAGGAGAGGAGAGGAGGAGAGAGGAGGAGGAGAGGGGAGAGGAGGAGAGGAGGAGAGGAGGGAGCAGAGGAGGAGAGGGAGGAGGAGGGAGGAGAGGAGGAGAGGGAGGGAGGAGAGGGAGGAGAGGAGAGGAGAGAGGAGAGAGGGAGGAGAGGGCAGAGGAGAGGAGGAGAGAGAGGAGGAGAGGGAGAGAGGGAGAGAGGGAGGAGAGGAGAGGGAGGAGAGGAGAGAGAGGGAGACAAGGAGGAGAGGAGCAGAGGAGGAGAGGAGGAGAGGAGGAGAGGGAGGAGAGGAGAGAGGAGGAGGGAAGGAGAGAAGAGGGAGGAGAGGAGAGAGGGAGGCAGGAGAGAGGAAGCTGAACACACAGAGCAGGAAAACAGCCACGAGCGCTGCAGTCAGGAGGCCTCTGCACTGGGTTAAACATGATCACAGCCTGATGTGACAGGCCTCCTCACATCCAGGACAAGTTCACGCTCTGTGCAGTCTGTGAGGCCAGAGGTGGGAGGCGGGAGGCGTACAAAGGTTTATAATATAATACAGTGTTGCCTAGGACAACACACATACATATTGATCTTGTCTTACTAAAACAAATCAATGTCTTTCAATATTACTTTCTCAAACATAAACAATACAGCCTTTTAATCATTGCCATTTAAGAAAAAAACACACTATAAATCTTTTCTGCTCGCTTGCGTTTACAGGAGGATTGGCTTTAGACCTCTCTGTTAAAATGACCATATTAAGGATTAGAAATGACTGAATCTTTTTCTCGATTAAAATATGATTGATTGCACAGTCCTATTGACTACAAAAATAATTGTTTGCGATTTTAATAATTGTTCATTACCCATTTTGAACTCAACAGACTTGGACCTCATCCACAACATTAACAGGCATGTTTTCTGATTTGTTACCAGTAAATTGTTAAATTCATTAATTATTTCATCAATGTATTAATTCATTTTCCATCCAGATTTAATTGACACATAATATGTGCCAAAGTGATTATTTATACTAATGCAACCTAATATTTTCCACTAATGTAACCTAAAACATTATTGGTAAGTATCGGTACTTAAACATACACATATATATTTGTTTTTGCCCTTTTTTAATGTCCCTTTGTCAACAAATATTGTCAAAGCAAACAGTTGTGGGTGTCAGGGTGCCAAACTCAACAGCTTCTCAACACCCTCAGTTAGATTTACCTATTTTTTGTTTCAATGTATAATTCTTATATTATAAACATTTTTGCATTGATTCTTTTGCAATTTAAAGACAATCTCAGAGTCAATCAAAACCTAATTTAAAACTACCAAAATAACCCTGAACCTTGAAATAATGTCTCTATAATATAGTTTGGGTTACGAATCTGAGTCCTCTTATGTATTTAGACATTTCTTCTTTGCAGTGTGCTTCAATGTTGCTTATACATAAAGTAAACATCCATATTATGCACAAACTGTAACAGTATACAATAAATATTTCAGTTCCATCTTCTCAATATAATTACGCGCCATTCTCTGGAAATTCAACTCTGAACAAACCCTAATGATAAAGATAATAATGAATGCTCTTTTAAGTCTGTCTCTGGAGTCACTGCACGGCCCTATAGTCTTCATTACTGTAGTGAATTCTGTCTAATTATCCTTAATAGAGACGGGCTTTTAGCGACTGGGCATTTGTTGTTTACATGTCTTCTCCTCTACCATAGTGTCTTATTGCCTGGTGAAAATCTGATAAAACACTATGTAAGTTTGCTGCAGGAAAAGGAAAATTCATTTAGCAAAGTTAAATAGCATTGCTCTTGACGTGCCACTAAAATACTGTAATGGCCACAGAGGGCTCTCCAAATTGCACGATCCTCTTTGAACATACATCGCAGCTTTTTTCATAATTTATACAGACTTGACTCGATACCTCAGTCCTGTCAGCTGCCTAATGAAACTGTGCGGGGCTGTACGTTAGCCTTAATTACTTTTTCTGTGTCATCTGGAGCGGGCAAAAATTAATTAAATCAAGGCTGAAGTCTAACAGCTACAGCAACCTTGTGTCTGCACCACGCTGGAGCTGAAGGTTTAACAGTTCTCAAATGGTAACAACCATGTCATCTCAAATACACGTATAATTCAGAGGAAGTTATTAATTATTGTATAGGCAAAAGAAAAACGTACCAAGTGAAAAGAACTATGGAGCTACTCAAAGTTTTGTCTTCTTTTTTGCTTTCACACAGCTTTGGTTCTTTTTAAAGACTATATACTTTGTTTACATGTTTCAGCTGCTAACTGCTAGCCATCTTCATGAAACATTCCACCTCTCACACACCTGGGACACTCTACCCCGGGCGACAGGAGCCTCACTCAGACTGACCACGCCTCAGGAAGTAACAACAGCTGATATGTGACACGTCTCCACAAGACCGGTGACAGTTCTGAAAATAGCCTCCAGACAGCAGCCAAAACATGTCAACAAGGCAATCATATCTCCTAACCATATTACCTAACTATAAGCGTGAATCAATTATGGCTGCAGACCCCTGACATAAGGACATTTTGCAATATTTGTCTCACATTCCCATGAGGGAAGACACATCACACGCTTGCCATTTTTAAAAAGAGTTGTTGCAAGTGCCCTTATTTACAGCAAAAAGGAAACAAATAGAAGAAAAGTGTGTGGATTAGACTTTGCTTGTAAAGGCCACAGGGGCAGTGTTTTCACTCGGCAGTGGGTGGAAGAGAGTTACACTCATTGTAGCTGTGATGATAAATGAAATAGCACAAACTTCATATGGCTGTCCTTTGCTATTTCTACAGTTTAAGAGCCGACACTAGGCAAGAAATCCTGGCGTAGTCTGGCTGCTCTGATTGGCTGCTGTGAAGTTGATGCTGACAATTGCAAATATCCAACACGTTTGAACCTTTAATTTGAGGGCAACTTGGTCCTTGACAGACTCTGCAACCATGACGAAAGGTTTGTAGCAGGAAAGGCACTTAAATAAATACTCTAGCACACTTTCTCACTCTGCATTCATTTATTAAGACATGTTTTGTTCCCTCTGACCTTCATCAGGTTTGGGGCAACGACACATCAAATAGTGTCACTGCAAATAATCGCTCACCAGAAGAACCTCTTCAAATTCATGGTGAGACAAATTGGAGTGAAAGCGGGATAAATATCCCTCAGTGTGCAGCTGGCCTTACTGTAGCACTTTATAAATCATTATCGTATAAGTGCAGTTTCCACTCCTCACTGACACTGCAGCATAAATAGGTCACAGACAGTTGAATATTGTTGTAGAGAAGCAATGTGGACAGAGACGTCACAGTGAGTAAAACTATATACTATGCTATAGGGACAGTGTGGATGAAACATGACTTAAACAGGCTACTACATACATGTGCGCCCCCTCTGTCTGTAAGGACGGCTATTTTAGGAACAGCGGCACCATTCAGAACCTGTGAGTGGGCGACCAAAGCTTGCACTACTACACGAGGAGAGAGACATTTCGCAGCAGGTTTTTTATGAAGCTGGTAAAGTGCCTGTGCTAGTTTTTCTGGAAAGATCAAAGGAAAACCAACAAATGTTGAATTCAATCTTTTACCTAGGTCTAAGCACACAAAAAAGGTCCTTATTAATAGCCCCAATAACATGTTTTTTTGGACTCTATGCCAGTTACAATAATACTTCCTTTTAGCATTGCCTTGCCAGAACAAATTATTATTGTTTGAGCATACAGTAATGTTTATGTGGCATACTTTTATTCCCAAAAGTTCACAGGCTGGTGATCAGACAACTTTCAAACAGGTTTTCAGGTTTGTATTGTTTCAGGTTTTTTTTTACAGAACAGAAATGGGGAGAAAGAGTGTAGAGACATACGGCAAACTGTTGAGGCTGGGAAGCAAGCCCACAATGCTGAGGAGATAAGAACCACACGTGCCACGCCTTAAAATACTAAACCAATACTTGATTTGTAATCCTTCAAAATTGTATCACAACAGCAGTGCTTGGGAGAGGTGTCACAGAGAAATGTCTGCAGCTATTGTGACACGTACAAATAAGGAGTTGTGATTGGGTAAACAAATAAATATTTGCAGCGTGCCTGGACCCAGAGACGCTCCTCCATCAACAGAAAGTGCTTTTTCACTTCATAATTCACCAAGTAATTTTCTTTGTGGATCAATAGTCAATAGGAAAAAACGAAATTTGACTTGAAATAACAACAGTATCCATGAACAATGAACTATCCCTCACTTCTCTGCATCAAACCAGCTCTGTATCCCACGATCCAGAATCTCCTGTGTGAAAAGAGACTGACGGCGCAACTTCTGTTATTAAAAGACACATCAAAAGAGCTCTCTATCGCTGCTGGAGTTACCTCAAACGCTTTCATCCACTGTCTTTAATTTGTGCTATTCCCCAAGTAAAAGGTCTGAGAAGGCTGGCTGGATGAAGCGTTCATTATGGGCTCTGTCTGGGTAATGCTTTGGTGCCGTTCTGAGGGTGGACACTCGACGTTCTGCCCAAGCGACAAATTTCACAGTTTGTCGAGAAAATCCCAGGAAGCTTTGCATTACTATGTCAGTTCTGTCGCACACTGCTCCTGCCGGAAATACTGCATTTCACTGCTGGTGTAATCACATTTAAAAAGGATGTACTCAACTAAATCGAGTTGAAGTTGAAAAATGAGCTTTTAAATAGGGTTTATTGTTGTTTGCAAATCAGAAATGAAAAGATTAGATTTTTTGTTTTTGTTTCATTGGCTCAAAACGAAAAGAAGACATTTGTTGAATAATTGGGATGAGCGATGTTGACAAAAATGAATATCTAATTTTTTTAAAATTAACTCAATATTCAGAAGATCTGTTCACAAATGCACAAACGCATCAAACCGTGAACAGACATAAAATTAAGGAGAAAAGAGCAGAAATATCAGTTTTTACAGATTACACTTGAAGTATCTATTCAATTTTTTTTAATCAGCTCTTTTTAAGTAAAAAAATGTTTTAAAAAAAATGTTATTATAGACAGTTAATATTCAAATTTTGCATACCTCCAAAATAAAAACAAACTGTTCGAATCTATTAAATATCTCTATAATTTGAGCATGTATTCCACTCAAAGTGCCCTGGCAAGCAAGAAAAGTAAACAGGGCATCATCTGATTAAGCTCACAGCTCACTCCAAAATCTGAAGATAACACACTCTACGCTTTCCGTCAAATAAATCCTTTAAAATCCCCCAAAACAAAATTGTCGGTTATAAAAATGTTAAATCGACTAAACGACTAAAGGTCTACAGCCCTTTATGCATACACGTTATTTTAACTTTTAAATAAGATGTACCAGCGCCAAGGTCCAAAAAAAATCGACAATAAAGCCGGATTTTCCCCCTCTACATTCTGAAACAGTACGATGCTCTCTGGTTGTCAAGACCTGAGAAATCACACAGAGGCAACACGGCGAGAGCAGAACAGAAAGGTCAGCGTGCTATCTGGTCTTTGTGTTGCTTTATATCAGGGGAATAGAAGTGCTGTAACTGCATACAATAAATACAGTAAAGGCTCATATCCCAGCCTTTACATCAACTACAATATTAGTATGTACATTGTTACTTTATCCTCCATGTCAGATTACACGTCTTCAGAGATGTAAACAACTATTAGATTGCCAGTAAATTAACCAGGGATTTGTACTAATTATGTTTGCAATAAGAATTTTTCATGTTCATGCTGATTACATTGTACTTAAGAGAAAAGGAGCATATCAGTCACAAAGCCTTATTAACTGACTGTGCATATGACAGCTTTTCATGGTTTTCTAATTAGTACTTTATTATGTGGATAAAAACTGTGGTAAATATGTATCAACAATACAATGTATCATAGTGTCAGTTTGTGAAGGAAAATAAAAGTGGAAAATTACAGGAAGTTAGAGCTGAGTTGAGATTGCCTCTGTGAAAGCGACATTACATCCAAACGCAGGGGCAATTCAAACACAACTGACACAATTTTGTGACAGTTTAAACAACAATTTAACAAAATAAAGGTGTTATCAGGTATTATTATTTGTCAAATTGTAAATATTGTGTTATTTATATTGATTTTGGCACTTGTTTACACTATGGTTGCTAGGGAACAGTTATGAAATTAGCTCTACTTATTTTATTATATTTATTTATACAGGGAAAAAACTCATGAGAGAAAAAAAATCAATAACTTCTATGAACCATCTTTTTTCATAGAGTTACAAAACTAGAAATGAAGTCCTCCACAGAACACAGAAGGTGTATTGTTGATCTGAAGTTGCAAATGGAAAGACTTTTTTACAAAAGTTCAATCTGTTGTTTGGTCCCTGTATGTATGTTGTTCACAGACTCTAGAAATCAATCATTTTTGTTTACCTCCCTCACGCTGCTCATTCTGCTGGATGTGGTCTCAGTGAGGAAGGATGCTAAATAAACACTCGAACCAAGCAGCGATTCCTCAGTGTGCAGGAAAAACAACGGCGAATCACTCGGTAAATATCGAATGCTTAAAATGTCACACAAGGCGAGTGGGAAAGAGAGGGGGGGGGTCCTCAGTGGGCAGGAAAAACAACGGCGAATCACTCGGTAATATATCGAATGACTTAAAATTCACACAAGGCGAGGGGGGGGGGGGGGGAGATTACATCCAGGCTAACAATCACATCTGTTCAGTCAAATCAACTACAGCACATGTCAGAATAGTTGGCTCGGCGTGAGGAAGAGAACTGATTTGAAAGTCACACTGATAAGTTGAAAAGTACAAAAGAGGTGAAAGAATGGCAAATAAAAAAGCACAACTGTCCCCTCAGAACATCCATCCAACAAGAAACTATCTATGTGTAAAAAGAAATGTACTTTTCTTTTCCAAATCCAGCACTTCCTGGTGCAGTAGACAACTGTCCCAACCATCTGCAAAAAAATGCTGTTTATCAGTCCTTTGTGTTATTTGTTTCTTTTCTTTTCTTAAAGGGGACATATTATGTTTTTTTCTGGTTGGTATAATCCCTTATTTGTCCAGGAGTGTTCTGTTGGAGAAAAAGATTCAGTTGGAGTCATCAGGACACTGACATTTCAACTCACATCCAGAGTCATTTTCAATCTGCCCACTCCTGTGGGCGGGGATAGCGGGTAGGTGAAAACACGCAGCCTCAGTTGCAGGACAATATATGATTAATCCTAAATGCAAGAATCAATAAAAATACAACTTTGAGTAAACTAAAGATGCACAAACAAGGTCAAAAGCTCATTGAAGTGGGCTGGATGCACAAACTCCTCACTGCTCCTCTACAGCCTTCCCCATTTTCCCGGCAGCCCTTTTTTCAATAAAGTTGATTCAAGTGCATTCACACACACCAGACTAAACTGGGTCTAAACCTGTAACTAAACCTACACCAAAGCGAGTGCTGAACCAGGACTAGCACATGATCAAACCATGTCTACATCAGGACTAAACCTGGCTCCAACTACGACCGAACCATCAGCGTCCCTTCATCACATCTCGCCACTAGATACAGTATAATCTATATTTGTGTTGTCGTCATATTATAACTACATTTGTTCAGTCCTTACTGAACTATACCTTTCTGATATAGGACCTGCACCTGTTTTTCTTTCTTGTTCTTTTGCCTGGGATGTTCCACATAATTGTATTAAACCTGTCCATAAAAAGAAGAAGATAGATATACAGTATACAGTACAATATCAATGTCATACATGAACAATTCCAGGCAAAGCAGTAACAAACAAGTTTGCAGAAGGATTTGCATATGCTGTATTTTTATGATTACTAAATCAAAACAGTAAAACAGTCAAATTTGTGGCTTCATTTTCCGAAGTAAATTCCCCTTCCCGCTGGTGCCAAACTCACAGCTGACTCCTTTAACTTTTATTGGTGCGTGTGTGGATTTGGACAAAGCGCCTGATAAACAAATTCATTGTCACTTCCCTAAAACTCACTGCAGCCAAACATCCAGCCAGGAAACCCCCCCAGGGCAGTACCTCGAAAACCCTGTGGGGCGGGTAAATACTGTCATTGTAACTCTACCTGTCAATCAATCCGAAAAGTGGGTCAAGTTGTGAATACAATTAAATTAATTTTCATTAAAATAACATTACCCAAGTAAGAATAAAAACAATATTTTGGGAAACTACTCTTCAAGCATGATTGTTTACATAACTGTCTGGACATAACTTAACATGTGATTTAAAATTTGAAGTTAATGTAATTGGAAGGACAAAAACGTCTGTTAAAAGTATAGGCCTGAAAAAACGAAATCCAATCTGAATGAAGGACAAGAAACAACACATATTTTGTCACTTCCTCTGAGTGGGAAGAGTAAAGTCACACACACTTTTACTCAAGCAACTGACAACACTATCAAATATAACACTCAAGCTGGAGTAAAAGAATGGTGTCAAAACTTTTTTCAAGTAAATGGGACTGCCGTCAAGTGTATTCTGGCTATGAATAAAATTGACAGTCAAATTTGAATATGTATCACTTTTATTTCCCTTTGTATTCTCATTAGTGCCATCTATCAAAATTGTATTTTATGTTCATCTTGGCGTTATTCCAGAAAACTTGGCAGAATTTGTTGTTGGCTGAAAACTAAAATGTGGCACAAACCTTCACAAGATTGACAAGCTCAAAATGTTCTTGAAGGCCATATTTTCTGACATGTTTTGGTGTCACACAAATTATCCCCAAGACTAGATCAGTTTCAATAACGATAATACGCTAAAACAAAATGGTCTACCTACAAAATTGCCGAGCCAGTACTCAACCAGCATTACAGGAGGATTAGACTAGCAACAACTGGGTCTGAATCAGGACTAGCTCAGATTGAAACCAGGACTAAACCAGTAAACAAGAGAAAATATATGTTTTGACATTTAGAAGATTGGCTGCATGCTGGTAACACGTAAACTAACCCAAAGCATAATCCTAATCATAGAAAAAGATTCAGTTGTAGTCATCTGCAGTCATCTAGTCATCCAGATGACTACAACTGAATCTTTTTCTACAATGGAACACTCCTGGACAAATGAGGGATTACACCGACATAATCCTAATCATAATTTTAACCATTTTCCTAACGTAAATTATAGCCCTGTTCCTCAACTTCATCAATCACTGCAGACCGCTAACAGTAGCTCTCCACCCGGTCCAAGTAGCTCCCCAAATAATCCAAATGTATTTATCAAATGAAGATAAGGGGGGTGACTTGCAGCCATCTTCAGAAGCCCCAAAAACAACAACAATTTCTATTATTGTTTCACTTTTTTTTTTCTTTTTTTTTTTTGCATCTAAGTCTTGAGGGGGTCCTTGCTAGTGAAGTGCAATTGTAAATGTATACTTTAGAGGCCTAATGTTTACGTTTTATAAGAATCTAACTGAACCCTCTCTGAGGCTATAGCTCTCACTGTTAAACTGACTCAATTTCTTGCAACTGCTAGAAGTAGCTCTCTGCAATTTTCGATTTGGAAAAGCAGTTCTCCAGAGGAAAAAGGTTCCTAATCCAGCGCCACCCCCTCGACAGCTACCACCAGCAAACGCTCACTCAAACACCACATTCATTCGGGCAAGAAGGGTGAAGCGTCTTACACAACCACACGACTAAAGTGTGCACTGGTCAGAGTTCGAAACACTAACTGCGCAATTATCTTTTTCCTCTCACACCTAAACCACTGCCAAACCAAGTGTGACCAGTTTCACTTGAATGTCGTGGGAGAACAAGCAAACTCCACTTAAGATTATAAACCCAAGCTAACCACTCATCTAGTGTTCTTTATTAATGTCAAAATGAATTTCATTAGAATACGACCTTTACGTCTTTTCTCTTCCATCTTCTTCCCATCTTTTCTTTTTCTTTGCACCTTTGACAGTTCTGACACTCTGCCTCCACAGAGTCAACCTCATTGTCACTTTTCACATGCTAATTTAGGACACAAAATGCATGCACAAGCGCTGATATTAGAGCATAATTAAAACAAAATGGTCCTTAATAGGGTGTCTTGGAGATAACATGGGAGCAGATAACACCATTAAGTGTTACTATAGGCAACAATAGACTTTTAATGGAGAGACATACTCATTTAAAACTATAAGGCTAAAGCTGTATTTCTCTGTGGTATCGATTAAGTAGGTTATTGTCTTTAGTTATTTATAACTTTAATTAACCTTTTCCTCATGCATAAATAGTTTACAACAAGGTCAATTATAAGCACCAGGATTAAGACGCCTCGTTCACTCTGAAGATAAGGTGGGCTGAGTTGTTTATTGTAACAAATTTGCATATATTTTGTTTTGTAAGGAGCCAACATGTGTGCTGTAAGGTTAAGACAGACTTTATGTATTATTCATTCAAATGTATCCTCTGCATTTGACCCATATTTTTGATGCCACTGGAACAACCTACACGGGAGACCGGGGGACTTTTTTTTTCTTGCACCAGGACCTTGACTGATAAAAAATAAAGAGAAGAGATCAACAATTTAAAATGCAATTATTATTATGCTATTATATCTTTTGAATGGGGAAAAGTCCTCAAAATGTTGCATAAGGAAGCTGAACCTCATGAATATGCAAATACACACAGGTACGGGCAGAACAGAGAATGAGTGCTCAGTTGGGACTCAAACCTGAGAGCTTCTACTGTGAGGCACTAGTGCGAACCTCATTAAGCCGCTTGGTAGTAGATGAGTGGTGAAGGCTTAAAAATACGTAGTATATTTGATTTGTATGAACATTTGAGAGCGTGTAAATCCATAAATGTGATAAATAACTTCTACTCTTTTTTTTAGACGGATAATGCTTTTTTTTTTTATTAAATATGTCCATACAGTTGGTTTCTGCCTGGATTTTCTTTTTGTGTGTGTGAAGAGAAAAATAAATAAAAAATAGTTGGTTGTAGAAGATTTTTCAATTTCTTGATTGAGTTTTTCATGCTTTTGAAATTTTGTATTTTATGCATTTTGAAACTCATTTACTCTTTGACATTATTTAAACATATCTTTTGGTGTAGAATGACGTATGTATGTATTATGGGTTTATTTGGTCACACAAAGTCCACTTATAGATATACAGATATATGTCTGTTGAAGCTAATTTCCATGTTATTTATTGGATTTTTGCTTTGCATCTGGACCATCCAACTAAGATGCTTCTCTGGACTGGAATGAACATGTCAAATAGTACTTTAGTTGTATGATATCTGTGTCAGTCGTTGCCTCACAGGGCTTCAGAAAATATATTTTCAACCAACAGAAAAAAGTTTGAGAATAAAACATGTGTAGTCTATCTTTATCATTGGAATACTTTTGCAATAAGTGTTTGTGTTTCTTAGCCTACATTAGCATATTACTGACGCGACATGTACTTGTGACTAGGAGAATACAAAGTAAGTCTATGCCATAAGCTCTAGCAGGTGTGTCCCTGTCACCTGGAGGACAAAGGGAGGAGAACCACATAAAAACACTTGACAAGCTTTAATCACTTTTCAAGAGCGCTGCTAAAATAAAGAGCCAATTTAGTTTTCAGATATAGCTGTCCGGGCTGCGCACAGTGAATGATGTTGTCTATACTACCTGATTGTCCCAACATTATTCAAAGGAAGGATGTTTTGCCTTTAGAACTCTGTGAAGAATGGACCCAATATCACTCAGCAAAAAAAATGTATGGGTCAAAATGACACTAATTCTAAATAATTATATAGATTTGAGTTGTTATGACTACAGGTGTGATGTAACTGCATTTACTGACCTAGATTATTCACTTTTTCACAAAATGTTCCATGGTATGAGGAAATAAATCTGTCAATTTGATATGCAACAAAGGCAAATCATTTCCAATCAAATGAAAATGGTAATTTCATTGCAGCTGCATCACTCACTGAAAGTGTGTGGGAAGTAATCTTCACCTTAAGTCTTGTATTTGCTGACAGTAAAGTTTGGAATGGACATTTATTTTCTCACTACAGGTAAACCCACTCAAAATTCAGTCATGACAATGTGCCAAGTGTCAGATAAGCTTTTTAAAGTGATTAGACAAAGGTAGAATAATGACAAGTTACATAATGCACTACTTTTCATTGCCCACACACCTCTGTTGTCTTCAGCTGAGAATTTTTTTGAAGAAATGGCTTTTCATGCTTTTAGTTTTTATGTGAATTTAGTCCCAATGTTGATGTGTGAATGCCCCCCTCAGAATAATATTCGGCTTTATTTTTGTTTTTAGGCTTATTGTTAATGCAATTTATAATGAACCACCAATGATATGACCAATTAAATGTGAATCCCTGCCTCAGATTGGAGTCATAAATGTACAGGAAATTATCACAAAATTCAAGCCAAGGTTTAACTTTCTTGGGAAGAATTGAGCTGTCTATCTCAATTGGCTTGTCATCAGCATAGTGCAATTCCATGTTCCTCTATTACTTTGAAATACGGAGACAATTCTTCCTAAAAGCCATCCTTAAATGACCTGGCAGAGTTGATTAGTTCCTCTGTGTGCGCCTGCGAGACAACGTTAAATGATTTTCAGTGGAGTGGCCAAAGACGGTGGTGCGGCAAAGTGCCTCACACCAGTAAAACGTGACAGATGAGGCTCCATCATCACCTAATGTGGAGAAGCTTGCAGTTTGAAATCTGCCGCATGTAATAAAGTACCAGCTTATTCAACATTATTTTAGAACCAGTGTCTGGGCTGAAGAAATTACTTTAATTATGAGATGACCTCACTCGGGCTGTGCTTGAACGTCCTCCGCCTGTCTCTGTGCGCTCTTGTCAATTTCTTTCTCCTCAAATGTCATATTGCAGAACCTTGTCTTCCAGGTCACCATTGAAAAAGAGGTATCGAGCTCAATGGGTTCTCACCTGGTTAAAAGGTTGATAAATAAAATAAATAAATGAAGGTATATATTAAAAAGAAGTTGATCCTAGGTAAATATATTATATCACCCTTTTCCATTTCGTTATTTTATATGTTGATCCAAAGCAAATCATTTGGATTTGGCGATGATTGTCTTTTACAAAATACCATATATAAGTTTATTTAATATTTATTTTAATGGTAAAATGTGACATGATGCATTCATTTCATGCTAAAGGACAAATACCTATGATTATTTGCATCGTTACTGGTCTTTAAACATAATCTTGAGTACCTTTGCTTTGGCAGCTCATGTTTTAGGACAAAAACAAAAAAACGGTTTACCAAAATCAAAATGACGTCATGTCACTTTGGCCTTTCCTAAGCCAGGAATTGACTTTTGGCTACATTTAGTGGCTGCAGAGGTAATGATAAATTATTATTACCTCTGCAGCTACTAGATGGGGCTTTCCTCCAACATGCTTATGCAGCCAAGCGGTAGTCTAAACAGGATTCATCAAACAAGCGTGAATGAAGCTAAATACAACTCCAGGGGAGGGAATTCATTTTATAACATAGTTAAAAGCTAAAAATATGCACTCAGATAAATGTACAAATGTAAATAGAGATTAAAACAGATCAATATACACTATGGAAAAGGTCATTTCCCCTTTACGTTTGACCTTCAATGCCGCAAAGGCTAAGCAAACTTGTTAAGAGCAGTGGGCTACCGCGGAACAGCGCAGGGACCCGTGTCAACAGATCTGGAGCTTGGATCTTAATCTGAAATATCATCAATTATTACTTTTAATGGCTTAAAATGCCGGGGAAAACCGTAGTACTCGAGAAAACCCACCCATGGAGAGAACATGCAATCTCAAAATAGAAAAGGTACAATTTACCTGTACACATACCTACAAATAGGAATCTAGCCTCAAGTCTTAAAGTGCGTACAAATATTAGGCCAAACCTAAGCTGCAATAAAACAATGTACTCATTATGTATTATGTGTGCCAATGATCAACACATTTGACATCAAGCACATCAGCTCATCTCCCAAAATTTCAGAACAACAGGATACTAATAAGAGCACACAGCATGCATTTACTGCACTTTAAAGACGATAATTAAGATAGCAATTACATTTGCTGATAAGCTTGATCCATGCCCAGATAACTTTAAAGTTGAAGTTGGAGTTGGCTTACAAACTAAAATGTAAATCATAATTATTTATTAAACAATCATAGTGTCTTCAAGTTGTATTTCAAAAATGTAATAATATCTTAACAAGTCAAGTTACTAATGGATTAATGGTGAACTGCAGAGAAAATGTCAGCTATTGCAATAAAAGAATACAAACTCATCCAGGAAGTGTTAATCAGCCGTCTGCTTGTTTCTGTGCTCAGCCTCCTGCTCCTGCTCAACAGGAGGTGAGTGCTTTCTCTGCAGTGCTCTTGATTGCCTGTGTGCACCTGTGTCTGGGAATAAATAGGTCGACTTTGCCAAGACTGTTGCTGAGAACAATAAAAAGCGCTGGACATTTTAGCATCTGCATATTATTCCAAGAATGGCCATTATACTATCATGAAGACAAAGGACAGTGTTTCTATGTAAATGTGGTGTGACTGGTTGAGACAAAGGCTTAAAAGCTATTCCACGGCACACTAACATTTCACAATTATAATGAACTAAAATAACCACCAAATCAGCCATTCAACATAATATGTTGTGATACATGAAAGTTTACGATAAACGTTATTTCACTGATACAATAACCCTGAAACCTTTTCTAAAAAAAAAAAAAGTATCATAAATTAAATGAGAAGCAATACAAAGAATATTAAGCACAAAAATATTTGTTCTCTGTCACTGCATCCAACAGATGAATGCAAGTGTGGATGCAAAACAACTTTCTCCAGCCGTCAAGACTGAAATCATCGTCTTTGGCCCACAGAAACAAAGAGAAAGGGTTAACAGCGGGTTAGGGTTTTAGAGTCTCGCTCTAAAACCTACAAATCAAGTTAGAAATCTGGGGGTAAAAATGGACTCAGACTTGAATTTTAACAGCCACGTCAAATCAATAATATCAGCAGCTTTTTACCAGCTAAAAAACATAGCCAAAATCAAAAGTATAGTGTCTAAACCAGACCTGGAGAGACTTATCCATGCGTTTGTCTCTAGTAGATTAGACTACTGTAACGGCCTGCTCACTGGCCTCTCGGTGCAAAACGAGCTGTAAAACAGCTGCAGTACATCCAGAACGCTGCTGCTCGGGTCCTGACCAGAACCAGGAAGTATGATCACATTAGTCCTGTGCTCAGGTCTCTGCACTGTCTCCCTGTGGCTCAGAGAATAGACTTCAAAGCGGCTCTGCTTGTATACAAGTCGCTCCACCAAAGTACATCTTGGACATGTTAGTGCCATATGAACCATCTCGGACTCTGAGGACCTCAGGGACCGGCCTCCTGCTGGTGCCCAGAGTCAGGACTAAACATGGGGAATCTGCGTTTCAGTTTTATGCAGCTAAAATCTGGAACAGTCTTCCTGAGGATGTGAGACAGGCCGCTACTCTGGCAATGTTCAAATCTAAGCTAAAAACTGTTTTGTTTAGCTGTGCATATGACTGAAATGCTTTTCTTTGCACTCTTCTCTTTTATGTCTCGAACTATTTGACGGATAGCCTGAAAATTGCACTTTTAAATCAAGATTTTGTGATTTCTGAACTGTCTTTGTGATTTGAATGCATGTTTTTCCTGTTGTGTGAAGCACTTTGAATTGCCTTGTGTACGAATTGTGCTCTACAAATAAACTTGCCTTGTCTTGCCTTGCCTTGCCTATTAATAATCGTTATTGTTTGCATGTACTATGTTGGCACATAATTCCTATCCACTGTCCCAAATCACCCAAAATAAATAATCCGATCAAAGACAAAAACTGAGCTTCAATACTTTATTGAGCTGTAATTCATTGTCCTCAGACTAGAGTCCGACTCTGAACAAACCCAAACAGATCCCAGGCTCAGATCTAGCTGAATGTGAATCAGACCAGAACCCTGATCTTTGGACTTGGGCCGATGTGTGAAACTAGCGGTACCAGCAGATGGTGCGACACATGGACCTCAGGACTGAGCCCAGTGTATGTCTCTTAGGAGTCATGCAGGGAACTGTCCATCTAGCTGGTCTAATTCCTGGTCATAAAAAATTTCAAGGGAATGGTCCCTTTTGTCTCAGGACCCTGGTCTGAACCATTCTCGGGACTGGTCTTGAGTGCCGGGACTGGAACAGGCTCATCAAAGATAGCATGGAGGGACTCATCAAACGATTGACTCATTTTGCTGAAATCGTCTGCTTTCAAATGAAAAATCTTACTGAATAAATGATCAGTCGTAGGATTCTACAGATGAGGTCTGTAGTTTTGACCTGTTTACTTACTGGGTAAGAGATTTGTTTGTTGTTGTTATTTGGTTTATCAGATGTCTTTTTCTTTAAGCATTTAAACTTTAAAGTCATTTGTTTATGATGGCCAGAGATGAGTTTATAAAATGATAGAGTGAGATTATAACTAAAATATTTGGCCCTGTGTGTCTGTTCCGTGAGTGCAACAAAATGTTACATTTTTTACAGAGATGAACAGTTTTATTCAAAGGTGCACTAGGTAGTGCAGGGCTATTCAACTTAAGGCAAGATCAAGCCCAACAAACAATCTGATCCGGCACACGATCCATCCTCCAAATGTTATTATTATACTTTTTTTTTTCTTGTTTTCTGGTTTAATTCCTGGTTTGTACAAGTTTAAACCTGGTTAGCTGTTTTTTCTGGGTTAGTCATTATTTAATTCTGCTTTGGACCTGTTTTGGACCTGAGATAGACCTGGTTTGATTCTGGTTTAGTCTTGGTTCCGACCTGGTTTGTAGCCTATCCGGCCCAATGGCCATGGCCCCCGAGAAATCTGGCCCTCAGGAAAATTAAGTTGAATAGCCCTGATGTAGTGGAAGGATCTCCATCTGCTTGGCTCCATATGGACAGGTTAAGTAGGTCATATCTCTGTCTTAGCTGGAGGATTTTACCTATTGTGCATGTTTTGGGTTGATGGGAGAAACTGGAGTGGTCAGTGGGAACACACGCAGGCACGGCGAGAAGCATGCAAACTTTGTCAACCTGGGGCCTTCTTGTTGTGCGTCGAGAGTGTTATCAAGGCATTTATGTTTATTTATTTTCCGTAAGGAATTTTTGGCCTGCACTATTGGACAGGACGGTGTAGTGTGAAATGAGGATGAGAGAGGGAAAGACATTCAGCAAATAGTCAGATTTGGACTCGAACTCAAGGCACATCAAGGCATTTGTAAGCACCTGTAATTAAATAAGCGCAAGATAGATGACTTTAATGCCATACTATGGAACATTCTAGGCAAAACAATTACATCGCAGTGGTGGCGGACATCCCACCAGAAAAATGACACAGTACACCTTTCATTTATTCTTGGACATGGTTGTATGATTGTACAATAAAAAGTAAGCTAACGGGTTTTTTTTAATTCATTAATATTTTGCTCGGTTGCACCTCATTACAACCTTCACTGACAGTCTTCACCCCCCCAGCCCCTTCTCTTTTTGCCTTTCAAGTGTTTGTCCCTTGTAGTTCACAGCCCGTTCACTTCTTTGCGGGAGCCGTCCTGTCTCACACCCACTGCCTTCAGCCGAACATGTCACTAAACGCCTCGCCATCTGGCCCCTCTCTCTGTGTCCTGCCCCGCGCCTTTCCTCCTGCACACAGAGTCTCCGTCTGTCCTTGAACACACCATCGTTCTTCACATTACAGACATGTAAAAATAAGTACATGTAAAAATAAATGAAACCCTCGGCAGCTGTCTGAGCTGATGTGTTCAAGGTTGTCGGGTGGAGTCGGGTGTTATGTGCTTGTATAGGTTTAGTGCTGGCATTGAGACATGTTTACGCACAGCGTGACAGGATTATTGGGGGGGCAAAAAAGCGAATAATGTTCAAAGCCAACGACATGATAGGTACTCATCATTTTAAATGTGGTTTATGAGAATAGAGGCAACTAAAAGTAAAATAACCAGACTAAAACACAATATTGAGCATGAAAGTCAAGGTATTATATAAGAGTAAACACAGTAAACACACCATGAAAAAAATACATATACACAATAACACAGTTATAACTCCAGCAATAAGAGGTCAGTAACATTTTAAAAGTCCTAGGACCAATGTTGCTCTTAAGTTGTGTTTGCTATTGCATCCAAAAAGTAATTATTTTGGCAGAGAAACTATTTAAATGTTCATATTCTAGAACAGTTTGTTTGTCTCCATGGAGATGTTATTGCTTTACCTGAAATGTAAAGCATTAAACATATTTATCTTGCACTTATTAAATTACAGTGTTTTTTATTGCTCAAAAATACCTAGGTTTAATGACAAAGCTATAACTTCTCCATGGAAACAGTGGCGGACCCGTTACCTGAAAAGTTACATAGTGCAGCTTGAAAATACATAAAAAATATAGTTCAAGTTTTGTTTTTTTTTTGCTTTTTTTTCACAAAATCTTCTGCAAATGGCCTTTAATGCTTCTACTCCGGCAGTGAAACCAGTTAAGGTGATCTAAAGTGAAAACTGCATTATCTATCAAATTTCTGAGCGACCCTTCAGTATAACACACCATTATGCTGAACGGTCGTGCGAGGTCGTCTCTTTGGCATCCTCTCTTGCTCCTCTGTCCTTTGGCAGTGTGAGTCAGTGGCACTGCAGCCCCCAAGTCACCTGCTGTAATCCTCAGAATGAATAAACCATGTGCAAAGCAGAGGCATGGGGCTATTTTCAGAGCCGTCCTCCCACCCTCAGCCCATCTTCTCCTGAACTAGCTAACTCACTCGCACTCTCAAGTCTGAGCAAATGACTCTGATCTGTCTGCAAAACAGCTGGTGTCATGGAGACCGGGAGAATACGGCAGGCAGCAATGAAAACACACTTTGTTCCACACTTTGGCCTCATGAAAAGGTACATTTTAAAAGTGACTGCAAATTAACTTCTATAATCTAAAGCATTTCGTAAATGTTTCGACCTGACGAAGCCATGGAAATTACTTTTCCTGTGTATTTAGTGACATTTTGAGAACTTCCGAAAATTCAATCTAGGCAGATTATTGTGTTTTGAATTGTTAACTTGTTCATCACTGTCTGAAACCCCTATTTAAGAGGTTCTGGGTCATGATATTGATCAGAAATGCAAGAAGTATTCACAATTATCAACATTTAGACAATATTACTTGGAAGAAAGACAAGAAAAAAGGTAGTATAGACTATGGGTACGTTCATACCTATTTTGGTCCTATAGTAGTCCCAGTTTAGTCCTGGTCTAGTCCAGATTTAGTTGCATCTATTGTCATCTTTGGCTGTCCACAATCACTGATATTTACATTTGCTACTCAACCATTCATATAAATGCACTCTCTCTCCATTCTTCCAGTCGTTCTAGCAATGTGCCATTCCACCCCATCTTCATTACAGCAGCAGAAGCCTCAGCCTCCTCTGCCTCCTCTTCACCATCACTAAAGTCTATAGGTGCTGGGTAACAAGGCAAGTTATCACTTCACTAGTTATTTACTTTGTTCCTGTTTCACATATTGCGTTGAACACTTAACTGTTCGACCAAAGGAAGAAGAACTTCCGTAACAGCATTTATCCAACGTTGATAACTTTATTTGTGATGGTCTCAAGGGAAGCACAGCCAGATTTCGTTTCATCCCGGACACAAGAAATTCCCAGGATTCTCCAAAAACACAAACTTTATTCCTATGGGCCTTACCTCTTCCTGATGGGACAAACCTGGAACACTCTTACAGTAAAAGAGCATCCAAAGGACCAAAACAGATGCCCGAGCAATAGAGCTTCAAGTCTTTAGTCAATTAATTGGTCAATGGTGTCTTGGTCTACCAACATTTTTCGTCATTTTATTATATAACAGGGATTATAAGGATTAGGAAGTAAATTAGGATCTTATTCTCCCCTTTTTACACGTGAATACCCATTTTACAAGTACTTTTGTTTGCATGAAATCCTCAGCTTGTGGTCTTGAGAATGTAGTTTAGGATCAGATATTTAGTCGGATAATAGAGATAGTTTTGCCAGCACCACCACACCATGGCCCCTTTTAGATGATTAATCGATACACTGGGTATGTATTTAGTCGACCAAGCATTTCTTTAGCCAACTACAGCCCTACCGAACCACCTTAACTGACTCCTCTTCAAATCGAGCGACTCTCCAAGCTCCTTAAAACTGCCTGTTCTTTTTTTCAGATTGAAGACTGTGCTGGTGTCCTACTCTAACATAAAAGTAAAAAGTGGTGACATCCTGTGTTGAATCATTGAGAAAAGTATTGAAAACAAAATCAGGAGAGTTCATCAAGATCACCACCTTCATAAGGGATAACTGCCAAAACGCTGCCTCCCCAGTAAAAAAATATGTATCTTCTGAGAGGAAGACGGTGTGCCAATTTTCACGAGCATTTCACACGCCGTCTCCTTCACACCTGCTCCAGAATATGATGTGCAAAGCACCATCCTCACAATAAATACTTTTACTTTTTTGCTTCTGTGGCGGTTCTTATACTTCAGAAACAATGTTACTTACTAATGTAGTATGGACACAAGTAGGGGGAAGACCCTCCACCAGAAAAAGTGCACCTTTAATAAGAACAGCCAACAAAGTGAACTCATTTTAGTTTTGAGCCCTTGTGCTCATTGTTACATATTTATATTGCTATTGATTGAACACAAGTTATAATCCTGTTTGTTTATGTTTTACCTATAAACACGCTCCATTGCTTTGTTATGACACTTTAAAATTGGTCATAGTTGTTAAAGCTTGCCAATTAAACGGCGACATTAAAATAATAACAGCTCGGTTAGTGCACCAAAACAACTATGATATACGATGCCATTGTCAGCGAGTCTGTTGCCTCTGGCCTTGTCTCATTCCTCTTCTTCTTTTCCCTTTACCTAAACATTTAATGACGCATTAACTTCTCCCTACAGTCTTAAAACACACTCTTGGTGCTCCCTTCTCTCCAGGGGATGGATCCTCTAATGGCCTGAGACAAAGGATTTTGAGGAGCAGCGAAGAGGAAAAACCAAGCGATTAAATGGGAACGCTGCTTCAAAACTTTAGCTTTATTTGAGGTAAGGTTATCTGGTCATGAGTCAGCACAGTTTCACAGATGAGTGGATGTGCCCACGTGCTTTGGGTGGTAACTGGGACTGGCAAAAATAGGGATGGCAAAAATGTTGATGAATATATATTTCACCAGTTTCCAGAGGCAGGTATCTATTCAGTTACGTTTACTTCATGCCTAAGTTTTGGTAGCAATTGCATTTTATCACAATATTTTCAAATGTACCTGTAATATTAAGTAATGGTATTAGAGTTTTTATTTACCGACCAAACTTTGTAAGGAGTTTAAATTTGAGTTGAAGGGCAGTTTATGATGTTTTTACCGAAATAATGGATAATATGTCGTAATTTATTGATCATAGCTATGCACCGTTTACTGGGAGTTATGTAGTATTCAACCCAACCCAACAAAAACATGCATTGGGCTATGCAATTGCTTAGCCCAATGCATGTTTATCCATGATAGTGTAAAATGCCCAGAGCCACTCAGCGCAGTAATGAGCAGACAGGGAGTTTGTCCAGGGCATCAGGCTGAAATAGGCCTGTGTGCTTGTGGTTGGCTGTTGGGCAAATTAGTATCAGCAGAATGTGGAGGATATGTTATTTACACTTCTATCTTGGAGGACTATGCCATCAGCTATGGGACGAAAGCAAATTAACCAGACACAGCCTGTTTATCTTTTTCTTTTTTAAGATTATTTTAGTTTATAAATTGTGGATTATTATGCCAGACTCTAATTAAAAGGCTATTATGTCGAAGGTTTACACTTTAACCTTTTGTGTTTTAAAAAGCCAAATCAGTCATTATTATTCCATCCCTTCTTGAGCAAATCCTCTCAACTATACTGTTATCAATAAAAGGTGTATTGATGGTATTATATATATGGTATATATATATGTATACTGTGTGTATATATATAGCCAGGAGAGCGGAGGGAACAAAGTAAAGGGCAGCGGTTCATCTGAAGCGAGAGCGAGATGGAGAGAGCGTGACATGAAGTCATAATGAACACTAAGAAGCCCCGGGGAGCTGATGTAAGGAACTCTCCACTCACTCAGAAACACAGCAGAAAAAAAACAAAAAAATAAGAATTGAACGAATCAAGAAGTGACCAAGAGGTGACGAGATGAGTATTAAGTGTGCTGGCTCAGCAGGTGGTGGGAGGAAGTGGAGATTTTTTAAAAATAAGAATAAAAGTGTAGAAGTTGAGGAGGAGAACAAGCCTGGAGCAGCAGTGAGGTCCCCACGCGTTACCTCAGGACACACAGCTCCCAGACAGAAGAGGGGCAGGACAGAGCAGCCCAGGGGAAGATGAACGTCCCACTGGAAAATGTGACTTATTCTTAGCTTTTGGACATCAGAATTTAGAGCTTGGACTGGTTTACACTTGTCGAAGGCTTTGGGGGGGATTTAAATCAGAAGTGAAGTTAGATTAATATTCATCTTGCCTTCTGTTTTGTTGTTTCTTTTTTGTTGTTGTCAGACAATAGGTAAGAGATGATGTAATTACTGTTTCAACAGTAGCTTCCGTTGCGTCTGATGAAGACGGAAGTGACCGCTGAAACATGTCTTACCATTTGTCTGAGGTAGAAGAAAGAATACAACTATAATATTTAAACTGGATAGTCATTTGAGAATAATAAATACTGACAGAAATGACTGGAAAAGAGGACAATCGGACCTTTGATGAATAGTTTGATTTATGATAAAACTAGTAAAACCACCTGGTAACTAACTATCTAAAACTTGTATTATTTAGGCTATTTGTAGCCATTATTGTGTAATGAACACATTTTCCTCCTCTAGTTTTATTTTGAAGCTTTATAAATTTAAATAAAATATGAGTAGGCTATTAAAGGCCTACATTGTGTTTATATAGCCTATATGTTAAATCAGTAATACAAGTTTAAACACAAAATAATATAATAATATGATAATATAACTGGTAAATAGGTAGATCTTCGGGCTTTGATGCATCTAAAAGTAGCCTGTGAGCAAAAAGGTTTGGGCTCGTCTTAGCGTATTGAGCCTTTTCTTTAGTATCGAAATCAAGTTTTACACAACCGAAATATTATATCGAGTTAGGAATGTCAGTATCGATGGAATTGCCATCACAAACTCCTCATCCTCCCATTCATCAATCCTCATCTGCTTTTATTGAGCTTTTATTGATCTGGTCCCTTGGCCCAAGCAGCACCTCTGTGGTCTGGACTCTGGAGAACTATAATCCCTCAAGAGTTACCTCATGCTTTCCCTGTGCCCCCCTCCAGGGCAGATGGACCGCCTCAAATTTTAGTCATGAATCCACTGACTAGTTTTCTTTTTACAGACAATATATCTTATTTATAAAGGACTATGCATCTAAAGCCAATCTGAAGTGCCTGAACATTTAAGGCTTTGACAATCTGTTTAATTGCTGCTCCTACAACAGACATCACATGGGTTACTTAAACTGTCAGCGTTCCAAATGCAAAATCAAATATGCATGTTAATGATACAGCAACATGGTTTCGAGTCCTCTTGAATTTGAATATGATTGTAATGTTATCTAAAATGACTAACTGACAACCTTTTTTGTTTTTAAAATGTCTCAGTGGCATCCAGTCCTGTTTCTGAGCAGAGATCATGAGGGGTTTTACAGTGGCTGCTTTTAGCCACAATAATATCAGTCTGGATATTGTCCATGAAATGAGTTTCTTCTCCGTGAGGGCACATTGAGCTATATATTGTGCCTATGGTTCATATAATCTTCTACACTAATTAGTGAACACCAAGCAGCCACACACACAGTTACTGTTCTGCTATGAATAATGCATCTTGTGCATGTTTTAAGCAAGGTTTTCTAAGGAGATGTAATTGTGCATGCTACTGTTTAACTGCAGGCCAATGTTTAGACGCACTATGCAGATTCATTTTTGCAGTGTTCGAAAAGTCTATATTTCATTTATAAAAATGCTCAAGGCCATCAGAAATAATATTTCAATAAAACATTTCAATCAAAGATCAATGTATTTGTTTTTCTGCTTGAGAGTTTGGCAAAACAAAACACGTATGTTTTAAATAATTACTGCATAAAACATACCTTTATGTTGTAAGTAAACAAAATGACTCTTTTCAGTCTAATCTGATTTGAAAATCAATATGCAAATCAAACAAACAATTTCTTGTAATTTGAAGATTTTGCAAAAGAGACAAGAAGTGAATTGACTTCATGCTCACCATAGTAAGCAGTACATTTTCATTTTCTTTAACGTTGTTTTAATTTTTGAAAAATGTCCACGCAACATTTTTGAACATTTGTATTTGACCCGGAGTCTGAATTCTTCAAAGAATTTCAAGAAAGTACAGGGATGTGGGCGGGGGTAGGGGGTAGGTGATAGGTAGTTTTCTTGAGCTCTCAAACTTCAAGTGCAGTGCAGACAATAAGGATTGCTCAACCCATTTTAACAGGGTTAAAAGCTCGTAAAGGTTTAAGGTGTCTGTGTAATCCTTCACCCTTTAAGGCGCGCCACAATTTATTAATCAGGGATACAAATGCTTCAATCAAAACCAACATCTGCTGTAAACAAGAATTAATCA
Organism: Chaenogobius annularis; assembly: GCA_015082035.1. Classification (NCBI taxonomy): domain Eukaryota; kingdom Metazoa; phylum Chordata; class Actinopteri; order Gobiiformes; family Gobiidae; genus Chaenogobius; species Chaenogobius annularis. The sequence continues at coordinate 1,692,518 of BJKM01000003.1, read as the reverse complement.
GAACACGCTGAACCGCCGGATATTAAGCATCACATAAATGAACCAAAACAACAAAGCCTCAATTTCCTCTCTCTTTCCGTTTGTGTGATCTCCAAAAGTTTTGACAGACGCAACAAGAGAGATGGAAAAGATAAGAGGACTGTCACTGGAATGCTGCAGTAGTTTGTGAAAGAGCAGAACGAGGCCATATTCCCCAGGTGAGGCCCGTCAAAGAGTGCGTCTGGCAAACAAAAACAGGGGTAAATGAAGCGCTCCTCTCCTCCTGCTTCTGGACCAAAATGAGGCCGTCTGCTGTGGGCTGCAAACGAGCTCTAATGATCCTCAGAGGAGCAGTGTGCGCGCTGGGCACTTTTCATCACTGCAAGAACGGCCAGAGGAATCTATTTCATTATGTTAAAGGTGCACTGTGTACTCGGCTACACTGAGACGTTATAGTCGCTTTAATGCATGGACGATGAGGAGATTGTATTTGTATTTTATTTATTTGTAAAGAGACAAAACATATTAATGAACATTATACATTTTTAGCCAATGTGACTAATTTCTATCTTGAGTCTCTGTGTTCGGACGCGCTCGATAAGCAAACCATGGGTGTCCAGAAGCCCTTTTTCTGAACCTGCTCTTGTCCAATTTGAATTTCTTTTTACAAATTCCTTTAAAGGAGGCGAAGCGAGATCATTGCATTTTTTTTTTTTACACCTGTATTAAATTAGCATGTTTAATGATGTTATTTGTTCCTGTACCTGATTATTACGGTCTTAACGATGTGAAGAAACTCAAACTAGCTTTTAGTTAAACTTTTAAAATCATAAATGAGTCAGAAAATTAGGATTAGTCCATGTACATAAACAGTACTGTATATTTTCCGATTACAATCTTTGAAAGTTCACTCCACACCTGTTTAATCCAGGGTTTGCATCAGTATTCAAATCTCACAAACCTCTGAGACTCAGCCTTTTCATCTGCTCACAAAGACCAGTCACCCGGGATGTACCTCTTTCCTTATTCATCAAATACTTTACAGCCTAACTATCACAAGATTAATAAAGCAGTGAACCAGGAGCATCTTCAAAGGCAGAGCGTTTTTCACTTTCTGCGGGCCACGTCTGCCATTACAGATGACAAAAGGAGAAATAATGGACCCTAAATTTTCCCACAGCACCTTCCCTCAAAGCAATGACAACGGGTTCGGGACAGTTTGAATCACACTCTTTTAAGTGGCGTTGGACAAAAAAAAGTGCATTTCCTTGCTTAAAAAAAACACGGGGGTTTAAAAAGGAAATGTATTCAAGTAGAAGTCAACCAAAAACATCCACAACAGGTCAAATCCTCCAGCTAAGGTGATCCTGACCAAGCCGAGCTCAAGATCTGCTCCTGGCAGATTAACTCTGCAGCAATGAATAACCCGCACAATGAATCAATAAAGTATGACCTTAACCCTAAATCAAGATTAGGTGGTTTAAGGTTCTGTGAGAGTTCCAATTGAAAAAAGAATGTTGAAGGCTTACATTACTTCTGACAGTTTTTAGTGCAACGAATATGGTTAATTCCCTCCTTGAGAAAATCCCCTCACCATATTTAATATGTGTAGAACATGGTATAAAATATTATATATATATATATATATATATATATATATATATTTATATATATATATATATATATATATAATATATAATATATATTCACTATATTGAAACTCTATATAGTGAACCTCTATATATTTTCATTGTGTTTGTGACAAACTGCAAACCTAGACTGATGATGCGTTAAGCATGTCTACAATTAGAACAGCTCGTAAACAAACAAATGTAGATTATTAAATGAAATGGCACGTGTAAATGTACCTAAAAAGTGTAACAGTCCTTTAAGTATATGAGTACTTTTACTTTAATACGTTCACCACTGCCTATCTGCTCGCTGCATAAATGAACAAGCATCTCACAAATTAGCCAGCCATAACATAAAGGTCATGAGTCTTTGTGCTGTCTGAAGACAAACAACACTGCTTGTTCTGAGAGCGTTCATGGCCTCGTTGTGTGGCTGCGATACGGTCCAGGGATGAAATTAATTATTGAGGACAAATTTGGACGTTGTGTAACCTTTGAATCAAGCCCACATGCAAGCTGAAGGGAGAGCTATTTCAGAGGGTTCAAGAGGATTATTGCTTCCTCACAAGAACTAGACCTTCAGAATGTGTAATTCTGCTATTTGAACATTTGAGAGCATTTGAACTATTGATGTAAAGATCAAATTGAGATCATTCCCAAAAGTCAGTCATAGAAAGATTTATTTAGTCATTTCTATGGGATATAATTGATGTTTATGCTCTCCCTTTGGCACAATTACATCTTTATTTTCCTCGAATTAGTTGAATAGTAAATTTAAACAGAATGACAATGCTACCTCACAGTCTTTTGCTGCTTTGGCCAGCTTTTCATCATAACTTTTTAAAACACTCACATAACTCCACAACTCTCCTCCACTCCATCTTCATCCTCACCTCCTCAGCTTCTCCAGCTCTTCCTCTTCACCACAACAGTGTTTATAGAATAGAACAGATTTATTAGATTCTTGCTACCGTTTAAACAAATGGCATTTAAGTAGAATGTAAATTAAAATTCTGCAAGAGACAACAAACAACTAAAATACATAAACTCTGCCTGCTGTTGGTAGTACAAATAGTTTGAGTCTGTTTGTGTGACAGTGATATGCCCCGGGAGAAATATTTGCTCCAATAAATCCATGATTCTCTCCCTTCATCGCATCACTGGTCCACCTGCCGAGGTCTAAGCACCAAAGCTTACCTAATCAATAAACTATTTGTCTGTGTCTGAATTTTCTCACAGACATGCATTTTCTTTTCTTATCAGAAGAAGAAATATGGTTCTCAAAAACAAAACAACAAAAAAGGAAGGAGGGAAGAGAAAAAAAAAGAAGCACTAAGACACCCGCAGGTCTTCATCAATGTCAGAGAAGGTATTTCTTTGCCTATGTGCCATATAAGAAACTATTTGGGCTGCTGAGTACCAGTTCTACTCTAGGTCTAAACCAAGTCTAAAGCAGGACTATTCTAGGTCTAAACTAAGGCTTAACTAGGTCTGAACCCAGGACTATTCTAGGTCCAAACTAAACTTTAGGACTAACCTAAAGCAGGACATAAATGTGGGTTAAATTGATTCCATTCATAAAAGATTGTAACTGCAGTGGAATCATCCCACACATCAAGTCTAGTCACAGGTCAGATCTGTGGAGATTTCATGCCATACTGTGCAACATTACAGGGAAAGCAATATCGTCTCCATGGGGATGAGCAGCTTCCACACTCTCCACCAGAAATGTTACATAGTGCACCTTTAAAAACATTGCAATATCTCAACTATAAATCCCCAGTGAAAAATACACTTGCAACACAATCTGGGATAGTATAAACATGTGCAGATTATAGGACCTAAAAATATCCACTCAAACTGTAAAAGTTCATTCAGAAAACTTAACTTTTCTTGGCACATTCAAATCCAAGTCAGTTCAGTCGAGATGCTTCAGCTCGTAGCCCCTTAAGACAAAACCAAACGTGAAAATCAAATGAGTTTAGGCGCTATGCTACACTGCTGCTTTTTGATGAATATTGAGCCAAAATCTTGTTGGCTCGGAGACACAAGGACACTCATGAATAATTGATCAGAGAGTTTACAAGTTGGAAACGAGCACAGACAGACTTGTAAATGGGTAAAACGCACTAAGTTGATTTGGGATCACCATGGCGACCAGATGGCCACCATGATGAGCTGGCTTCACTTTTTAACACTTCTTCATGCACTTTGGTCAATGCCCCAAAAAAGAAGGGTGAAATTCAATGTTTTACATAATATTTATAATTCATGTTCCTACTGAAGGTTTTGTAATCAAATTTGGATTCAGGGGTGTAAGGGGCTGAACAATAGAGCAAAAATGTATGTTTGGAGTGAAAAGAAGCGGCTGGGGTGAGGGAATAAGGGCATTTCTTTTTTTCTTTGTCATTGTTAAGCAGCAGATGAGAATAATATGAGCGATTGTTTTAACAGCTTGTGGATAAAAGCTTTCTTTCAGTCAGTTCTTTCACTGCTTCTACCACAACCTGAATAATAAAATAAGCTAAATTCACAAACAGGTTCACTACCAAATGCAATAATTTTATGGTTTTCCATCTAACAAAGATTTAAAAAAAAACAAAAAAAAAAACAAACATAATGACAATAATAATCATCATAATAAAAAATATATAAACTATGATTAAAAAAGTTTGAAAAGTGTTAGAATACATACGGACGTGGACTGAATATATGCAGTATGAACATAACAACAGTGGAAAACTAGCAAATAGATGAAGCGAGCAAGTATTGTATTGAAAATAACAAGCTGATTCTTCCTCTTGATTTATTTGATTTTGAACTGAGCTAGACTGAGAACAAAACACTATCACGGTATGATCTTAGCTCATTAAAGGTGCAAACGCTTGTCCATCTTGCAACATTTTCATTGCATGCATTCTTACTGTTGGCAGTCGCCTTTCCACAGATCTGACCTGTAACTTGGCAAAGGAATTACATTTCCAAGAAGCAAGTGGCGGATCCTTCACCAGAAAAGTCACATGAGCCGGCTTTAAACAAAACTGGGTTGAACATTACCTTTCAAAGCGTATTGTTGTTGGAATAGCCATCATAATTGCAGGTTTTATGTGTCCTTGTGATCGCGCATAGAGTGGATAGCAGACTTCCAGTTTAGCTCTAGAGGTATTTGTGTCTTCCTCCAGACTTGTAATTATTTAGGTGATATGGGGCTAATCTTCACTGCCTCGTTTCTATTTCAAAGAGCACTTTCTCCTCTGTGTCATAGTAGGGAAATAGTGGATTGCCTGTAAGCAGAAAATACACTTCAAAGCTCCTTCACTACAGCTGCTGCATTAAGTAGTGATGCTCAAAACTCCTCTTTAAAACTTGCAATGAATAAATCTCTTTTAGTCAACAATATCCAGAGTCCTCATGCAGATTTAGCACATTGCACAACAGGAACAACTTGTACTTTTCAGGAAAGGAGAAAGCATTAAATGAAAGAGTAAATGGCTATGTTTACATGCATACTAAACATCATAACTAAACAGTTATGATGTGAGTAATTTGATTTATTTGTGTTGTGTCAACAAAGAAAATATGTGCAAAAGGCAAACTATTGTGGCAAATACAAACATGAAATAAAAAAGGTTAAAGATTGAAAGAGCTATTTCAAAATTAATTTACTAAGTATTAACTCGTGTCACCAGCTGTTTTTGATGATCAGCTTTCTCTTCGACATGTAAAAACAAGATCAATCTAGTTCTCTGATCTTTTACGGGGACGTAAATGGAACATACGCACATTCTTAAAAACATTTTACATTTTTCTCAAATACTGTGTTACAATATGTTAAACTGGCTTATTCAAGCTTTTACCAGTGTAAGCTGAGTGTCTGCACCTCAGATACACATCAGGAGTAATGTTTTGTTTCATTCTCTCATTTGGTGAAGTTAACTTCATATGAATAGAAATTCTGCGAGCAACTGAAGGGAGTGCTCCTACTTAATTCCTCACTTTCATTCGGATATTTTCAGAGCTCAAAATGCAAAAAGCATGTATTTGTGACATATATGCTGTTAATTTGCAGTGCTTGGGATCCATGGGGTGGCAGTAGCTCAGTGGCAGAGTGATTTCAAAGTTGGCGGTTCGACATCCTTGGTAGAGCGATCAAATCCACCGGCCCACATGTTGGAGATGCGATCGCGGCTGCCTCAGGTGAATACTGTTTCCTTGGGTAAGACACTTAACTCTCCTCGCCCCCAGTGTCTGCGTACACACTGGTGTGTGAATGTGTGTGTGAATGAGTGAGTGGTGCCTTGAAGGTAGAAGAGTGCTATATAAAAGTGACCAGTTACCATGCTTTTGTCTCAAGAGCCTCAAAAGCTTCTCCTTGCACTTTGATTGAAAATATGTTAATACAAAAATACAATTACTCTATATATTAAATCATATTTTACAGTGTTTGTACCATATAAAGGGTACTTTCTTTATTTAGTAGAGAAACTCAGGGGCCGAGGCCAAACTAGTGTCCAATATTTAAAGTTATTTTTACAATGGTGCTCGAGTGTGCAAATTCCCTGCTCATGTTGCTGAGATATATATAATACATATAGGAACCTAAGAATTAACAAACAAAATAGTATTAACTGAGAAAATATCAAAACGAGAAGAAAAATACAATCAAGTGATAACATGATTCATCAACCAGTTAGACGTTATCGGGGTTTATTCAACGGGAAAAATAGGCATGTCACTTTTTGTTTTCATGAAGTACTTTGTTGTTCCACTTTTTAGTAGATTGTGGAAACATTAATTTGAGTGGGAGTCTAAGATGATGCCAGTGTATTGTGGCAGTGACTTGCGGCTGTGCCAGGAGCAACATCAGCTTTATAGTGATGAGAGAGAGGAGAAGAAATGAGAAGAGAGACTGCGAGAAAGAGAGAGGATGTGAGGGAGAAGAGAGAGAGAAGACCGTGTAGGAACTCAGAGCTACAGGGGAAGTCATGCATCATCACTGGCACATGTATAATGCAGTTGTTTACGTTATAAAGCGATGTCTTGTTCACTAAATTAATCCACAATTTGTCTATGCGCTAAGCAAGGGCGCGCAGATCCCCACAGGGCAAAAATGAAAACGTAACATGTTTGCAAAGCCCCAGGGATTGGGATAAAGGAGGGGAAAAAAACATATTTCAACAGCCTTTGATCAAGGTATATAGATGTTCAAAGACGTTTTAGGCTTGGATGAAATAAAAGTAAAATGCTCCATAGACACATTCTGGTCCTTTTTTATTCGCTTTAAGAAGTAATTAAAGTGAAGTGAAAGGTGAAAATGTTCGAACAGAAAAGCACAGAATCATAGTATGACGATATCACCAAATTCACAGTATAAATCTAAAGATACATTTCAGTTCACAGTATAACAGCTAACTAAAAGATACAAATCTATAAGACACTAAACTCCCAAAAAGTGAGGGTAAAGCCATTTTTGTTTATGTCACATTAGTTTTATTTTATCGTTCATAAAGCTAACAATCAATTAGACACTGGGAAAGTAAGAAAGATTTTGCTGTTGTGAGAGAGAGAGAGCAGGCCAGACAGAAAAAAAGTAAAAAATATATAAAATAAAAATATTAAATAAGGAGGGGGAGGCATCCAAAGAAAAGAAGGTGAAGGCACATTAAGTCCAAAATAAAAGTCCCATTAAGTCCAATGTCTATTTTCAGATTGGGTCCAAATGGGATTTTTTTTTTCATTTTGTGTGTGTTGATTATAATGTCGCTCCAAAAAAATTGTTTTGGATATTTTGATTTCATAATAATCCTGTTTTTGTCATAAAAAGGTCTTGATATATATATATATATATATATATATATATATATTTTTTTTTACAATAACGACTACAAACTACAACTAAGGCTACGTTCACACTGCAGGACAATTCAAATTTTTATTGTGACCTGTATCCGATTTTTTCAGGGCAGTGTGAACAGCACACATCCAATTTTTTCAAATCCGACCCAGGTCACTTTTGTATGTGGACATAAATCCGATATGTATCCTTCTAGAATGCCTAGAATCTCCTCTCTCTCTCTCTTTCTCTCTCTCATTTTTCTCCTTTTTTGTTTAATCGTATAGCGTAAAACACATACTTTGAAGACGTACAGTAGGAGGCAGTAAATGCACCTTTTCAGTTGGCTGCCAACCGCCATTAAAAGTAACACAACAATAACAACAACAACAACACATTGGTAATGTGAACGACCACATAAAAAAATCAGATTTAAACAAAAAATCAGAATTGGGCCTCATAACCTGCAGTGTGAACGTAACCTATGATTACCTTTAATAGTCAAATAGTCGCAATTAATCGTTGCAGCCCTATTGTCGTTTTGTCCTGCTAAGAACAATCGTGAATAAGTTGTTAAATTGTTCTGTTACTTTTCACGATAGTTGAAACACAAAACTTTATGTAATATATTGTGATATTGTGACATCCTCACGTAGGGAACAATTTCAACAGTTTTCATCATAAGCGCTCACCACTTTGAAGTCCTCTGGTCTGCACTCGGTGCCGTGGAAGTGGCAGGCGAGCAGCATCTCACTGATGTCATGACCTGTACGGTCGTAGAACTCTCTCATGTTGAAGGGCCGCGGTTTGAAGTTATGGAAGTCTGCTTTGGTCTTCAGACTCTCCAGCACGCTCTCCTCCACCAGGTGCGTGTCGCGGATCTCGTATCTGAATACACAACATAGTCATGTAGAAACAACAAAACTGTCCAATCTGCCTGATTTATTCAAGTTTCTTTTATTTATCAGAGCCCAAGAATATGCGTCATGCATTAAGAAGAGAGCAGAATGGGTGTAAATGCGGTAGTACTGGCCTCACTGTGATCTCCAACTGCTCTATTATTACAAATGTTATGGACTCACCAAAGAGCGCTTTTTTAACTTTATTTATCAACTTATTCTTTAAGTTGCCGCGGGTGCCGCCATGAAATGAATCGACTTTAAATCATATTTTATCTTCAAACCTTCCCTTCCCTCATTCTCCACTTAGTGAACGGACATCCCGCACAGCCGTAAATGCTAACACAACGGAAGTGCCGATCCATACCAAAAAGAGAAATAGATCCGTTTAATACCATACTACATTTCTTGGGAAAAAAAATAAAATCTCCTTGGAGAAAAGCAGGAGGTGGACCATCCAACAGAAACGTTACACTGTGCACAATTTAAGTTAGTGCTGCCAAATGTCAAAATGAAGAGCTCAGGACAGACTTTTTCACTTTTTCCTTGCAGGCAGAAGCCAAACATCTAAAGTTTGAGCCGATCGATGCTCTGCTGGGTGATAGATTAACCCCTTTAAAGGAGTTGGCCGCGCTCTTTTCCTAATGACAGCTCTATCTGTCAGAGAGTTTTACAACATATTGCTTCAATTGACCTGCATGTAATCAATAAAAACATCTTCAGGTTCTTTGCTTATAAGAATTTGACTTGTTGAAGCTGTTTTCAAAGGACTTTGATTTGATTTAAACACTATAGATGAAGTGTAAAGTTCCACAAGTTTACAGTAAAAGAAAGGTTGTGTTACATGTAGAAAAAGCTTCAGTTGTAGTCATCTGGACTGGATCTTAGAATGTGTTACATGGTTAAGGGAAGTAATTTCTCTCCATTTGTCCCATTATTCCATGCCGCTGGGGAAATCTGTCAGGGGAAGACTGCAGTGCCCCGCCCTTGGACACCTAATTTAAGGATTGGTGTGACGAGGCGGAATCAGGAACAACCATAGCCTCTTCAAGAGAGACTGCTATGTGAACTTCCACTACATTTGGACAGAACTGTTTCTCTGTCAAAGCAGAAGGGGCTTGTAACTCCTTACCTTTATTTGTGAGGGATTGTAGCACTTTGGGAAATGTTAAATTCAACCCAAACAAGTGGCTTGGGTATCATAGGAATAATGTAAATATTTAAATTTGTAAATGTATTTGGACTCTGGTCTGTGCGATATATTGTACAATGTCCCTATTAAATAAGTAAAATAAAACAACACAGAAAGGCACTACAGCCTGAGAAACCAACGGGGGACCCTCTTGTTGTGAGGAAAGGGATCTCACCACTTTGTCAACAAAGTGCAAAGTATAAGCCTAAAAAATTACTCACTTTTCTGGTGAAAAGTATGTCACCTGCTTGTCTCCATGGAGATGGATAATTATAATGCCACACTGTGGAACAGTAACATCTCTAAGGAGATATCAAGCAGGTGGCGCTCTCACAATAATGACTTACCGTTCGAGGAATGATACATGATGACATGATGATACAGCAATCATTTTTAGAGGTCAGTATTTACAGTATCATGGGTGATCTTTCTTTGTTTTTTCTGTACAATAAGATTTGAGCAGTAGACGTTTGTATAAATAACTTGTATGACTCATTATACTGTAGATACAAACTAACTGCAAAATATTTCCTTTTAGTTTTGTTTTTTAGCAATATTATACATTTGGAAAAGCAGCTTTAGAGTTATTGTATCAGTGCCATAAAGCAGCAATATATCACACTTCAAATGTTTTTATTGTGACAGGACTAGCAGACTAGCAAAATATTATAAATAAGTCATACAAATGTCATTTCTCACCTCATAAAGCAAAAAATGTACTCAAAACCTATTACAATAGTTTGAATATGTAAGACTGAGCAGAGGAATATTTTCCCTATTTTTTCCTTCAGTGAACAAATCTGCCAAAAAGCCACTTATGTGATCACGTCCCCAGACACTCCTGCAAGCACAGAGCAGGCTGACACCGGAGTGGCTAAGCACCCCGCCAAAAGACATTTCTCAGACCAGCGAGCCCCGACATGAGGAGGCCGCACCACACTCTTAAATGGGTTTCATGCCAAGAGCGATTTCGCTTTTGGCCGGGGGTAAAGGATGTACTACTGCTGCTGCACTGCCTCAGTCCTGCCAACGGAGGATGATAATGAGCTCTAACCCTCCTTCAGCGAGAGAGAGGAGCAAACAGCCCCTCTGCACTCGGAGTGTGAGGAGTGTGACAGGCCAGGACACACGGAGAATAAAGTTAGTCGAGTTGAACCAGTTGCAGTTACGTCTAACTGTGTGTCCTCATTTACTAATAATCAAAATAGAAAATAAATGCTTAAACTGACCTTATTCACAATTAATCATTTGCTTGTCCAACTCCAACCGTGCCACTGTAACTCTCTGTATCACGATGACCACAGTGGCTGACACGTTCAAATATGTGCATTTAGCAGAGGTTTAATCGAGCCACCGCACATGTATTCACGTTGGAACCAAAATGATCTGTCACACACCAAAGCGGTTGATACTGAGGTTATGATAGTGGGGATTTTCTAAACTTACTTTAAAATGTAGGCTACTGCTTATGGTTATTTTGGGCAATTCACGAGAGAGGCTAAGGACCAACAAAAATTGGTCATAGTTTGGACTTACATAAAGTGGAGTACTAACTGATGAACACTGTAATATAACTTGAAAACAGCACTAAAGTTACCTCATGGGACAATGGTGAAAATGTTCTTTATGCAGGAAGTATTGATGGTCATAGTTTCTTTGCAATACACTTCCTCCATATGCACCCCTAAAGTTAAAAGTGTTGTGTGGCTTCTCTCACCTCTCATGTTTGGCCCTATCAACTTTGGAGACAACCCTTTAGGTAAAACATACACAACATACATAAGCTAATGAAATCCCAAAACTTCACAAATACAGATGCATTTAATGCCCAACAAACATTGCATCACCAAGTAATACACCAGAAGTCTGATGTGACGTTTACTACTGCACCTAAGAAGTGATTAGGACTTAATAGTGAAAGTGGTGGGAACAGACAGGGGGAGACAGACTGCACATCTCTTCAAGAGAGTGACCACATTTAACCCCAGATCAACTACTTAGTATTTATTGTGCACTCTGGGTAGTAGTAGTAGTACAACAGGCAGTACCTCTGGTTGAGCAGAGCCAGCAATTCTCCTGCGTGGTACAAATCGTTGCGCGTCACGCGGCTGAAGCGGAACGCGTTCAGGTTACAGAAAGTCACGGCTGGAAACGTCATGGTCGGGGTTGTGATTTCGTCCAGTTTGGTCACGTGCGGGTACTCGAGGTAGAAGTGAATCCTGTCCACACACACGTAAAGCAGGAATGTCAAAGAGCCTAGGAAAAACAGCAGCCAAAGGCAGCGCTTCACGCAGAAGCGCTCGTACGTGAAGATGTGTGAGATTCCGTGTAAAGTGGAGTTGTGCGCGAAAACTTCCAGAGACTCAGGCTGGTTCGAGGCCATCTCCTCCTGTTCAACTTTCAGATCCATCTTCTTGGTGTTTTTGCTAAAAGACTCGATCTCCACTAGAGTCCGTGAACGGCAGCAGTTTGCAGTAAGAGGCGCGTGAAGTACATCATTCACCTGTGGCACATTATGCACGCGACCAGGTGCAAACGTGCTGATAACCACAGGCAACTTCTGGCAGCCATCCCTCACACGCACAGCCGACACATGACGAGCAAAGCTCCGGGGAAATCAGACACGAGGGACCTTTTTAGCACAGACAAGTTGCCCCCATTTAGACCAGTGTCCGTGCTATTTGTTCAAGTAAAAACATAAATCTGCGCGCCTGCCGCCTCCTCTGCGCGTGACGATACTTCTCCGGAGCACGCTACACTCGCACACTTCTCTCCTCCATGAATGAGGCAAACGAACCGTGCATCCTGAAGAATCCCTCGCAGCTCGTGTGTTGTCGGTCCTGTCGTGAGCTGCTCCTCTGTCTTTCTCTCTCTCTCTCTGAAGCTCGGCACCGTCAGCGGCGTGCGTGTGCGCTTGTGTCTGCGCTCTGACGCTCACCTGGGGCAAGTTCCACGTCTCAGCAGAAATCATGGTGTGTTAAGCAAGAGGTCTCAGGTCAGGAACAAATAGGATTTTTTTTTTTTTTGAGGGGGGTTAGTTCCTTCTACACACTGCGAGAAACACTCAAATTACACAACAATTTATTTTATTAAGGTATTTAGATTTTTTTTCTCCTATATAGTATTGTTTTAAGAGGCACTGTGTTAATTATTTTATGTGAAGGATCAAAACCTTATATTCTCCATGTAGATGTTGTTGACATGACATAAAATGGCATAAACACAATCTCCATGGAGAAAAGCAAATTACTCCACCAAAACAAAGTTTGGCAATAAAAACACAAAAATGAAAGATGAATAAGTTTATACCATATGTGGAATATTCCAGACAAAGCACTACTATTTCCATGAGACAATCAGGTGATGGACGCTCTACTAGAAAACAGTGCATCTTGATAAGTAGCAAGAACATTTAACTAAAATTTGCTTAAAAAAAAACATTATTAAAAATGACCACTAATCTGCATAAGCCTTGATTATGCACACAATGCATGTCAGTTGTATAGAACAACTAATTTGGAGTTAAATGTAAGCACACTGTACCAAGACATTAGACTATGCCAATGATTTTACGAGACTGTACTGAGAGCGGAGAGCTGACATTAATCACATGTTCACTTGGATGGCACCATACTGTACTTTGTGTCATGTGGACAAATGTACACGACTGATTTAGAAAATAATGTACTTTGATATCCAATGTTTTAATTACAATATTGCAACATCAATCAGCCACAGGAGATTTTTAACAACTCCACTCCAAAAGTCCATCCATCATCTCAGCCAAAAACTGCAAATACTGATGTGTGCCTGGCGTAGACAGGGCCATAAATAAACAATGGCATTTGGTCCCCAGCTGGACAGAGGGGTGAAAAATGCATCAAGCTGCAGCCACAGCAGGCGAGCTAAAGTTAATGTGCAAAATGTTTATTACGAGTCAGTCATTAGATACATGACATGACCAAATAAACCACTAAAATGATACTGACATTCATCATCAGAAAATTAAACATGTTTATGATACTGGATTACAACTGAACATTTTGTGTGTTGGATAAGAGTGGAAACACTGATGAAGGAATACAATTTTGGGACCTTGATGTAACTTCACCTATGGCCACGAGCTTTGGGTAATGACATGGATACAAATGATTGAAATGAGTTTCCTCCGTAGGGTGGCTGAGTCCTCTCATGAGGAGCTCGAAGTAGAGCCACTGCTCCTCCGCATGGAGAGGAGCCAGCTGAGGAAGATCTGATATCTGTTCTAGGGAGGTGTTCTCGGCATGTCCCACTTGGAAGACCCAGAACACGCTGGAGGGGACAATGTCTCTCCGTGGCCTGGGAACACCTTGCGATCCTCCTGGAGGAGCTGGAGGAAGTGTCTGTGGTGAGGGAAATACTGTAATAACACTGCACAATTTGAAACTAACTAACGTACTGTTCATTGTGAAATTCCTGTCTAACAGAATGTAAAGCAATTACTAAATAATAATTATGTTCTTTTCAAATAGGCCTGTCAATGTGTAATAATCATGCATTTAATTAAGTCAGTAAGGCAGTAAGTAACAGTCAAACATCAGTTTTCTGTGAGGTCGCTGTCCATGGTGCTGACGGTGCTGCAGTTCCTCTCCCGTGTGGCAGAGGCAGAAGAGCGCTTTGTAACTGTAACTGTAACTTATAACAAGCCCGAGTGAAGAAACACGTGAGCAGAGGACGCAACATGGCGGCACCCGCAGCAGTGTGCGGAGCAACAGTGGCAGCAGGAGTCCGCCTGGTCCGCTTGTGTGGAGGCCCTGCACGGGCTGTGTCTCTACTCTCTGCCCGGCACAGGCGTTGCATGAGCCCGCTGCACAGGAGAGCTTATGTGTTCGCAACTCCGGGGAACGGTATGTCTAAACTTTAAAAGATCATCACGAGCACAGAGACGAAAAGGGTCAAAAGCACGTCACAACAATAGATTATTTCTTATAAATGATCAACAGTAAGTCTGGAAGCTCGTTTAGAAAAAGCCAACAAGTTCCACTTCCTGGCTAGAATATGAATTGTAAACATGACATTGCAATCACACAAGCTACATGAGAAAAGTTTGGTTGTGTGGCAAGTTTTCAGACTCTTTCTCATATTCTGTTCCTGCATTTGTTTATTTAATCATTTTTAATGATTAATGATGAAATAATAAGTAATGTAATGACGTGTGCGGGACTGGGTCAAAGCAGGTAAAGCAAACACACTACACATGTAAAAAGCTGTACTACGCTCGTATCAAAATTAAGCTGTTAAGTTATTTGTAAGTTTGAACAATAAGCTTCAGGGCTGGGCAATTAAAAGATTTAAAGATCGACTAATTGAGATCGAGTCATGTGAAATTGTGGTTTGAATCGAGAGGTCCACAGTCGATCCTCTGTCAGTAAAAACGTGTGTCTATAGTTCATGTTCATGAAATTATTACTAAAAGCCATTTTAGTGCATGTTTTTGGAAAGACCAAAAATCTAATCGAAAAACTGGGTTGATCGATATGAGAAAAAAGTCTTGATTATTTTATTTCCATATTGCCCAGCCCTAATTAGATAACATCTAAACAAAGATATATATATATATATATATATTTTTTCAAGGATTTACAGCGTTCGCTATTTTCTGGGACTAAGATGACACAGACGATCCTCATTTGAATCATTTCATGAATATTATTTCTGAGAAAAAAATATATTTATTTCTACTTAGCTTATTACAGGTTAAATGTAGTATACTTTTATATGGTAAAGCATCATTTGTTTTACCTATTGTTTGATCAGCTTGTTTTGGGGGGAAATAGATTATGGTGTTAGAGGTGAGAGATGAAGAAATGGATAATGTCACATTTGTTTGTTTTTTGAGTTATGTAAAATGAGAACATTGAGTATATTATCATCCATAATTAAAACTATTAGAATGACCTCCAAACGTCACAGAAAGGGTAGAAAGGGACAGTTCCTCCCTTTTTATAGTTAATTTTACGGTCCTTTCACTATTTGTGTGATACTTGAACTTCAACAAAGACTGCAATACATTCTGTCAAATATCTTGTAAATAAGTATTTGAACTTGCTGTTCTGCCTAGTAAAAATAAAAAAAACATGTTAAACTATGATTGCGTTTTTATTTCCTTTTATAGATGTGAAGTTCAAGCTGAATGAAAAGACCGCTCACAGCAGTCTAGACCTCTTTAAGAAGGACACCGGTGTGATCTACCGAATCCTGGGACTGGACCCAACTCAGGTGCAGGACAACCCCGAGCGCTTCCGAGACTGGGCCGTGGTGTTCGGTGACGAGAAGATCAGCGGCGGGAGGCATTACTGGGAGGTGACAGTCAAGAAGTCCCAGGAGTTTCGTATCGGAGTGGCAGAAGCGCTGATGTCCCGAGACGAGTGTGTGGGCACCAACAGTTCCTCCTGGGTTTTCGGCTACTCCCAGAGGAGGTGGTTTTTCATGATGAACAAGAAAACGGTGCCTGTGACGCTGGTGGGAAAGCCTGATCGAGTGGGAATCCTGCTCGACTATGAAAAAGGTGTGCTAGCGCTGGTGGATGTGGAGAAGGGCACCGTTATTCACAGCATTAAAGCCAAATTTATGGGTCCTCTGTGCCCCGCCTTTGGACTGTGGGATGGAGAGCTCCTCACACACAGCGACCTGGAGGAACCGGCAGCCCTCAAGTAAAGATGTCTGTGCAGCGGAGCATAACGTGTGTCCAGAAAAAGCAACAGTGTGTTATTGTAGAGGTGGGATGTTTGATGAAATAAAGAGTGTCGTTTTGGCTAGGGATGGGATTGGGTCCACGACAAGACAAAACGAGATGACCTAATTAATACATATATTACTCTGTTCAGTTCACTTATTTGTTTCCATTATGACTCAAAGAGACATAACTCACCAGCGTTAACCCCTTTTTTTTTTTTTTTTTTTGTCCCAAATTTAAACGCATTAAGAAAAAAAAAATCTCACGACTTAGTTGTGCACACACGTGGAGAACTATCTATCAATCATTTAGAAGGTGCACTATGTAACTTTTCTGGTGGAGGGTCCGCTGGTCTGAAGTTAGTGTTTTGCCTGGAATGTTTCACAGTGTGGCATTTAACTTGTCTAGCTAGGATTTTTTTAATTACTTGTGTTTTTAATACCTGAGAAAAACACAACTAGGTCGCCTTCCCACAGATCTGACCTGTAACTTGACCTGTTGGCGTCACCTGCTTGTCTCCGTGGGAATGTTTAATACTAAAGATGGACTGATAGTTACACATTTTCCAGTTTGTAGTAACATAAGGCAGTAGAGGAATTTGTAGTGAAGTCAAATTAAATTATATCATTTGGGGATAATAATCAAAATCAGCCATATCGGTCTATCTCTATGTAATGCCATACTGTGCAACATTCTAGATAAAGCAACATCTTCATGCAGTTAAGTTACATAGCTCACCCTAACGAAAACAATTGTAAAAAGAGCCGATTAACTACTCTTCAAACGATCGATATGGGAGGTAATCCTACACCTTTTAATCACAACTTCTGAAGGATTGCCATTATATCATCTGAATATTGTCATCGAGAGATTATCATTTTTCAATATAGCCCACTCCTATGTTATTCTGGCCTTATGAAGTAGAAAATGAGTGAGGATGATCTTACCGACAAATGAATGATCAAGAACGAACAATAAGTAATATGAATATCACTTTCATACTTGCATAATTCAAACGGGTGCTTTTGTGTACATCATGTGTTACGTTTTTGTTTATCTGAGTTACTCAAGTGTGGTGTGTTTTGGGAACATTAATTGTGCTTTCATACTATGCCATTATCTGTATTATGACAACATTCATATGTACCTTTAAGAACAATAAACGAACAATAAATAATTTAACAGAAGTGGAATTATTTTGGCGTTTATTTATAGCTCTTACATATTTACAGTAAAAGTCTGACTCTGCAGTGGTGCTTGAGTCATTGAGTTGGGGTCAAATATATACCACTCTAAATATAACAATGACTGCATGGATACTGCTCGCTAGAGGACACTTTGACATTTGAATCAACTCTGAACATGATCATCTTTGTTTCATCTTTGCGATACATTTTAACTATACATATATTTACATTTATTACACAAATTGTATACATTGTCTAAACAAAAAAGGGGGAAAAAGCTATTTACAAGATCAGATATCAACACAAATCTATAAAATATACTGAATGTTCTGACTTCATCTCGTGTAATATTTTATACTAAAATATTAATGAAACTAATTTCATGTATTTATTATGTATATTGTTAAACAACACTCTTAATAGTGTCTAGTGTGCTTTTGGTCTCGTCCGTTTCAGTGTTTTTGTAGCTGTTGTTGTAAAGCTGTTGATAATCTTGAAGGAGTGACACAATAACATCATGTCCAAACTGCATGGCATCGTCGATGGGTGTGTTCCCCCACCTGAGAACATGATACATAAAAGGTCTTATAATACTTTCTTTTTGCATACATTTGAGGCTGGAAATTTTTTTTGGCCAAGGACACAAGCGGCCAAAAAAATAGAGGTGACGATACTGGACATTTGAATGGATATTCCCTATACCCTGTTCAGCACTTTGCACTTTTAAAATGCGCTCTAGAAATAATGTTGACTTGACTATCTTCTGATGCCACATTATCCATTTTCTTTAATGCATGCCTTAATTGATTTAATATATTTTACTTTTATTATTGTTCATTGTTGTATGCGCCGAATCACCAAAGCACGTTCCTAGCCTGTGAATTTTGGTCACTGACAATGGCAATAAACCTTTTCTGATTCTGATTCTAATGAAGAACTCTTGATCTTTTAGGAAATGTTTCTAACATGTTGAAGTTGTTTTGAGGAAATAAACCAGATATTACAGAGGCTATTTCCCTGGTCTAACCTCACCTGTCTTTGCAGAACGGATTCACTTTGGAGATTTCTGTGAGGAAGATTACAGCTTCAACTTGACCTGAAGACGAAGAGAAAATGTGAATGTAGTAATCAGAAATCTGGCATCTTCACATGACAAACTATTATACTTTATTTATTTACATTATTTATTTATTTATTTATTTAAGATAACAACAAAATTACCCTCTGCGGCTGCAATATGAAGAGCTGTGCGAGAGTCATAGTCGGTCAGGTCCATGTTCACTTCTGAAAGGGCAAACCTGAAAACAGCCGACAGTAACTTTACTCAAATGTTCTACGTGTTTTTCCCCCTTTCACTGCAACTGCGATATTCATAACACACTAAAAAGGCCTGTCTGATGCGCAAAGGAAGCTTGTTCCACATAATACCATCTAAAATATTCCAAATTACTCAAAATACAAAAAGAAAGAACAATTTTCAGTTAAATTTCACAGTTTGACCACTCATTGAAGAAGATGCTTTGCCAATTAAAAGTTTATAGTATCTTCTGAATTGATACACAGGATTACGCTTTAAAAGACAAAAACTGCTTACTGGACATTTCACATTACCTTCTCAACGTATTCACATCGCCGCTGTAGGCTGCGAACATCAGGCTGACCACAAACTTGTTCTGGTAAAAAGAAAAGAGCGATTCAGAATAATATTTAAAGTAAGAAAGTATCCGAAATATTTTACGGCTTACAGGATCCTCATCCGATTTTCTGCGCGGATCGTGTTTCTTGGTGAAGTGTCGCAGATTGTCATAATTGTGGAAATTGAAGTGAGAAACAAGCTCCTGCGAAGAATAAAATACAAGAAGGACAAAAATACAGAAATATTAAGATATTGTATTTATTTTTCCTTACATTTTAACAGCGTAAAATTGTTTTTCATTAATTCACATTCATTTAAGTTATATCCCATGTCCTTAAAACGAGTGCATTAGCTTCTGTGTTTTCTCTTTAAAAGGCTTCACTCCCTACTGTTGCCAGCAGAAGGCGTTAGACACCATGTATTTAATGCACACACCAGTCAATAAATAAATAAACAAACAAACAAAACAAAAAAAACAACATTTAGTTACAATGCTTGGTTGTCAAAATAGTATTAATAAACCAGAAATTGTAATGTATAATAAGGAGATCAGTAAGTAAGTCAGCTTACTTGACAGAAGTGAATGCTACGGACACTGTTCCCGAGTCGATCCAAAGGCGGCGACCAGCACATCACGCCCATGACATTAGGAACGACCAGCAGAACCGCTCCAGACACACCAGACTTAGCCGGCAACCCAACCTACAAAATGAGAGACACATTATCCAATAACCTCAGACTAGGACAGTGGCTTCCCAAACTTTTCACACCAAAATATTTAAAGGGCTAAACCAGGTCTAAAATTGGACCAGACCATTGCTACAAACATTTAAAGCAAGGACTAACCCTAAGAAGGAGAAATATTTCGTTAAAATTGATTCTAAATGAAGTCAACATAAGAACTGAAAATCGCGTACCACACTTTGATAAATATTGGATTAGAAATTATTTGAATCAGATAAGTTTGAACGTAACTTTATCTGAAATATCTTTATCTTTAATATGAGTTTTTTTTTATGATGACACTAAAACAATTTCAGTAATAAGTAGCACTAAAGGGTCAAATACTGGACATTTCAGGAGCATCCTCCTCACAATGTGTGCAATAAATATCCTATTTAGATGAATACACTGATAATAGTTTAACATAGAATTCAAACATCTCTGATATGTGGCTAATGTGTGTGAAAATTCTCTGGCAAGCCACAATTTTATAAGTATACATTTATCCAAACCATAGTAGTTAATGGGAATAAACATTAAAACTGAAATCTTACTGAACTTTGACAGTGTTAATGTCAAGCCTATTGAATGTTTATATTGGATGGATTCTTACATGGAAAGCGAACTGTCCAGAGAAGTCGTACATGCCGCAGGAATGCATCAGGCTCAGTGTGTTTCGGACGGCCTCTGCACTCAACACACGCTCGCCGGTGATGGGACAGATGCCGCCATTGGCCAGAGTGGCAGCCATGACACTTCCAGACTCACAGGTTACTTCAATAGAGCACAGCTGAAATCATAAGAAATTGTTAATTATTATCTTAAGACAAAAATACACACTTTGGGCCCCGGCCGTATCCCTACATGCACCAATGGGAGTGATTGACAGAATGACAAAGCAATCATAAAACCATGTGGTCGATATGCTGTCGATAGACCATAAGTTGTTCACCTCGAGGCTCAAGTCCTGGCTAAAAACTAATTAAAGTCATTTTTAGGATTGCCTAGAATGTTAAATTGCACTGTTGTAAATATGACTTTAAAGATTGTGCTTTTATCATGTTTTGAACTGTAAAATGCAGAGAAAAGCCCGGCCAGGGGCACGTGTTTAGAACTCGTTTCCGATTCGTCACTGAAATTAGCAAACGTAATTGAATTAGCAAACATAACTGAATTAGCAAACGTAATTGTACGGCTCTGTTTGAGTTTGGCCTGAAATGCGGCGAATGAGGGAGTGGTGACCCAACTAGACTGGATTTACAAGTGCATCAGCAAACTGACACATTCATATGATTCAATTACAGAAAGTGCCTTCCCCAAAGATACAAGGACAGTAAGCAACGTGGGGCTCTATCATTCTTACCAATTAAGCTGTGTTAGGATTTAAAAGTCACGGCATTTAAGTCTCACCTGAAAGTAAAAGTCAAGGGCTGCCATCATGTCTGCATTGTCTGGAAAACACTGTAAGGACAACAAATGTGATTACACTTCAAAACACTACAATCGACACCTGGTGCAATAAGTAAACACAATTTATTGCAGAGACAGAATAAAATGATTTACCCTCTTCTCTTTGAGGTAATATCCAATGGCATAATTCCTATCCCCGGTCTCTCTCTCTGACTGGAACCTGCAAACAACAACACAGTTATAACTAGCAAAAATATGACGCGCTTTTGGATGTTTGAAAGAACGTACGTCGCATTACTGAAGCCCACGTACTCCGAACCGGTCAGGCTTTTGAGAAAATCCATAACCTGAAAATCACACATTTGTCATTCATCTAAAAACAACTAATGCTATAAAAACTCGCACTTCACTGATATTAGCTACGAACAAGATAAAAAGCTGGATCGTGAATCAGTTTCAGGATATCAGCTCGGCCTTTTTAAATGGATTCAAGCTAATAAGATGCTGAAAGATGTTGGCCCAGAAGTCTTATATGAATTAAAGATTTCCTTATACAAAGTGTTTCTGTCATTACTTAAAGGTTAAATAATAATAAGGTTACATATGTGAACACATTTACTTACATAGTCAAACCGTTCTGCTTGATTGGACTCTGGCTGAAAAAAAAAAGAAAAGAAAAAAGGAAAAAACTAGATTAAAGCGTCTATATATTTTTGATCAGTCACATTATGGGGAGGTCAAATTTACCACTGTCATCATTATACAGCCAACACAACTTTCACTTTCATTCACACGTTCTAATTAATTAAAATACTATAATATTATAGGACCAGCTTCATAAAACTGGACATAATTTGCTTATTTTATTCTGCCCGTTCCCTACAGGGGGCAGTGTTTCTGTAGTGAGAGCGCCCACTTGACCCTGACCCGTGAGCGCTGTGACAGGTCCATAATGTCAAGAGTGAACGCTTGAGACGTGCGGATGTTTGGCAGTGAAGGCTGTGGAGCTGTTTAAGAGAGATCTTCAGTTTCACTCTCAAGAAAAAGGAAAGGAGCCAAGTCCAAACAGAACGGGGATCAAAGTGAGGGCAGGAGATTTGAGTGACCGCTCAGAAAAGCAGGTTTCAACTGGTCACGTACGATAAGCAGCGCTGAGTAAAATGTGATATTAAATATTAAGAGCAGGCTTTGATCATTAACAGATATCAGTTTTGTACCACTATAAAACATTTGAATGATTGAAAGAAAGACATTTTTTAAGTGAAGTTTTTAAAGTACTATATTCATTTTAAGTCCTATATTAGTCCAAACGGTTTCTTGAAGATATCATACTGCAAAACTGTTATATCTCGCCTTGTTTAAAATTACCTAAATTAATAATAATAATCTTAATTTTAGTGGTTTTGACCAGGTTATTTTAAATGCTTATGTGTGGAATTTAAAACATTTCAGAAAGGTTGCAAGATTATTTAACTTCAAATAAGAACAATCCAGGTCCATTAAGTAAATACACTGTAACTGTAAAGCTACACAATACGTTCAAAATGTTTAGAACTTCCTCCTCCCCCCAGAAAACACACCTTCTGCTCCGTGGCTTCCTATTGGTCCCAAGAGGTCAGACCCCTTTGTCAGCCATAAGTATGCACTACCTCCTGCTCCTTGGTGAACTTGGTTTCCCATATTTGACAAGAAGCCTCAGTGTACCTGACGTCAGCTGAGGAGTAAAATAAACATTCTCGTCCATAAAAGGGAAAGGCTTTGAAATCATTCGAGCCAGTATCACTGTCTGACCAAAGTCCGTTGCACGCATTTTAGGGATTGTTTGGACACAGAGATGGCCTTGGATGATAAGGTCAATTTGTCAACCTCAACAACAGGCATGTGTCCTTAAAGGCAAAACAAATGCTAATGCCCGTGCCTGGAATGTTCCACAGTATGGGAAACGCATCTGTATTTTTATTCAATTACAGGTGTGTTCATTGCAAAAATACATGGTTTGGTTCAGTTCAGTTCAGTTTTTTTCTTCTTTTTTTTTTTAGTTTTATTCGTTTATTTATCAGGTACAATAAAAAAATTGACCTACAGGAAAGAAGTTTATGCCAGATTATAGCAAAATTGCTCATTTCCACCTGCAGTCTCTGGACAGGTTGATGTCAATAATGGCATAAATATCCAATAAATGTAATATACATTTCAAGTATATTAATACTACCACTCATCCAGTCATTTATTTAGTAAAACCAGTCCCACTCCAAAACACCATCTCACACACATCCAAACAATATTTAAATATTTACAATTCCTGTTTCTGCATTCATGACAGTTCAGTGTGTTCTCTATGTCTCCATAGAGTTTTATGTAATTCTGTGGAAAACAACATCCCCATTTCAAACCATGCACCAAAAAACTTACATAGTGCCTCTTTCATTTAGAAGTTTTGGGCCAGTTTGCGTCCGTGTGCACTCATTAGGCGACTTTAGATCTTGTGCACATTTGTTTGCTTTCTACATTACACAGTTTGTCAGTAGCAGCATTCAAATGTTATTTCCCTGTTTTTTCAAGTTCAACAGGCAAGGCAAGTGGATTTGTGCAGCACAGTTTGTGAAAGTATAGTTCAAAGTGCTTTACAGAACAATGTATCCATATTTGAGCTTAAAGGAGACAAGCAGATGATGAACTCCACCAGGAAAGCACCTTATACTGTGTGTGTCAGTGCCTGGGAACCACTCTTCAGACTGAGCTCGGCCTTGTCAGGACAAACATCTGGATATATTTGAGCAGATACCTTTGTTTATGTTGATGGGGGAAACCAAAGTGTGGAGGAATCCCATCCAAACATGTGAGGGACGTGCACACTTTGCACAGAAAAGCCCTACTACTGGGGTTGAACTTGCAACTTCTTGCTGTGAGGTCAAAGTGCTAACCTCTCACTCACTGTAGCACCTACATATACCAATTATGATTAACTATAAATACATAAATATAAATATGTTAAAAAAATAGAGCTAGATTCACAACCTGGTACACTACACCTCACTGCCGTATTAAAAAAACAATAATGACACTTGATTCATCTCCAAGCACTATAAATGAAGACATGCTGCAGGCTTTATCTCCCAGTGGTTTACGTATGTAATATGTATGTGCAAAATAACGTTACCTTTATAAGAGAAGTGATCACAATAGCTCCAGCGTTCACCATTGGGTTGTGAGGTTTATCTACAGAAAACATCCAAAATAGAAGGCTATTCATGAGCACAAATCACCAGCAATGGGTTTTAATAAAGTTATTTAAAATAAATTAAGAGTGAATTAATGAGCTAATGGATGAGTTAGAATTACCTTCATCATTTAGAGACAGTTTGTTGAATTTGAGGCCACTGGGCTCTTTGCCCACAAACTGGTGCACATGCTCAGTGCCAAGCTCATGCACAGCGATGGAGTACTCCAGGGGCTTCACACACGACTGCAGGCAGAAGGGGACCTTTGTGTCGCCCACTGAATGTCTATGACAGGCAAGGCAGAGAAGGTGTATCAAAATGACTTGAATTTAGAAAATAAATAATGGTTTTGAGGGGTTTTGACTACGTTTTAATTGCTTACATGATGTTTAATTGCTTACATGGCAATATGAATGAATAGGATTAATAGATGAAAATAAAATGATGATATGACTTCACCTCTGTCCATCAATCGTGCAAAGAGACACACCCCAAAGATCAGGGTTGAACTTGGCCAACTGTGGAATATAGTCAGCCACCTACAACAGATAGAAGAAGAGGATTTCACACGATTGAATGGGGACAGGAGTCAGTATTCTTACATCAAGTATAAGAAATATCTAAAAATCAAATCCTCTCATGTTGAACCTGCTGGCAACAACGTCCATAATGATGCTGTTTTCATGCAGATCATAACATCTGCATGGCATATTTACAACAGACGTTTTTTTGGCTCCTTTGTCAATACATTGTGTTCATGTTATAAAATTTGATCAAGATTTTAGATGCCTATATAACTATGTCACCTCACTGTCTTCAAAAGCGTGGTTTGTGGTTTTAAGATGAAGATGCACGGCGCTCTGTGGTCCTGAATTTGCGTGCCTTCTGTCCTGATAAAGCTTCTTGTGTAAGGGCTGTTTAGTCTCACCTGTAACGCTCTTCACTGCATTGGATAGAATATACTACATTGCTCTGCTCTTTTGTGTGGGCATCTTGTCCTTAGGGTGAACCAGTTTTAAAGTGTTGCCCAGTATAAAATTAACAGGAATTTCGTGGTGTCGAAAAATCCTTTGTAGTATTTCAGACAGTCCAGAGAAACAAGTGATAGAGATGCCATTTCTTCTTAGTTCTGTTTGCCTTTTGTCTGTTTTGTAATGCTTTTTGGCCCTCTTAACTTTGTTAAGAGCCCAAGTGGGTAACCACAGGCCGAGAGAACATTCAGGACGAATTTTTTCTCCTTCCTCTGTCCGGAATGCTTTTTCAGCCTGTGGTTACCCCACTTGAGCTGTGTTCAATGTTGTATGAGTGTTTGCTGTCTTTCATTGTGCCCTTGATGTCCAAGACAAATTTCTCCATTGAGGAGACAATAAAGGCTTATCTTATCTTATTTTACTTTGCAAACTATGTTTTTCAAAAGTTCTACATAAATAAATCTTGTTATTATATTATACATAGAGGTAATTCCATAAATGTTACCTTGAAACTTCATTCCAAGCAGTCACACTATTAAACACAGGGAATCCTATGCTGCCATTATTGTGTGAATATTTTTATGTCTATCGAAAATCAATTTCACTGCGAGGACAAATAAAGCCATTTATCTGAACCGTATACAAGGCCCAAAGCTCATCTAATTTACACAAATTATAATTTGACAAATAAATATATAAGATGCAACTTGATTTTGTTAAATGAAAACAAATAGTCAGAATGTTTCTTTGCTCATAAATTGTCTCTGCATTTTCCCCATAATTTTGCCTCTCCTTTACTTAAATAGATAATCCCTTTAGAACTGTGTTTTTCAACTTTTTTCAACTCCTTAACAAAATTGATTTGACCGATGCAAAACTATGATGAATATTTACCACATGTATAAATGATCCCGCCACAATTAGAAAAACATGAAAACCTCTCATATGTATGCACATTTAAATGAGCCTTGCTGTTTACGTTCACGTTACTGAGCTCAGATCTCAGAAATAACCTCCCGTAGCCTGAACTGCGGCACATGGGCTTTTTTATGTTGTGATGCCATGTGACCACAGACCTGTTGAATGTTATGATGTCATGTGAAACCAAGCTTTAAACTCCTGTACATGTGACTGCGGCTCTGACAGGCCCATATATTTCGTCCATGCATACTGTAATTTTAGACTCACTTGTCCTCCTTCTTGTTGCTGTGCTCTGTCGAACATTTTATCAATCTCCAATGTGAACTCTTCAAACTCAGGGATGATGAATTTTTTCTTAAACGCCTTTGTCAGTAGAAGGATTATATTGCCCACGCATCTGCAATCAGACAAATATTTAGGGTGTTATGATGTTTAGTTATATTTGGAGAGGTTTGGTACATATATATATTTTCCATCCTCCAACTCAGTCCTTGTTGAAAAAAAAAAGTTTATAGGGTCTGCATCATCATGAAGTTATAGTACCCTCTCCAATGGAAGCTTTGCCAGCCATGAACTGTTAATATGTTACACTGTGTAGACTCAGTGTTCATGTCTCAGAGACCTGTACCACACCCGTTTCACGCCCCTTCCTGCAGCTACACTATTTAAGGATCCAGTTCACATACATCGGTGTTCGTGACTTTGTGCGGTTCTCATCCAATCTATCAAGTCGGTGCTCCACTTGATATGCCTTTCCATCAGCCGCTTTTGGGGGTTACTTTAAGGCAGGCAGTTCTCCATCCCCCGCCTTGACGAGCTCCTCCACTTCATCTGAAAGCTTGTACGTCTTCTACTTCCTTGCCTTATCTTAGACAATCCAGTCGGGATCGCCATCCATGTTCATGGATGACGCCGCTAAGCCTGCCGTCATTGACACCATCAACAAATACATTCAGAAACTTGGTTCCCGAGGCAGAACTGTCATTGACCCCTGTTCTCCATTCTCAGCTTCCACTTTCCACACCTGAGCCCCGCTCTGGCTGACCTACTCTTCCTACTAGACCACCTGGTACAACTTCTGCTCCTTTCATTATGGCTTCAACCTGCCTTTCCCCGCGTTCAACCTACTCTCCCTAACCTGTTACGTCCCGTTCACCTTTGACTACCAGTCTCTATTTACCAGTACTTAAAGCCTACCTGAGCAACCTCCACATCTTTTAGGCTGCTCTTAGGCTCAGTGATCTCCTCTCCGGTCTGCAAAGAGACCAAACAACGATGGTTGTCAAAGGCTTGCATCAGCATGTTCCTTTTCGCCTTCTTCGGTTTCCCCTGCCACTCAGAGGTTGCCCTGTCCACGACCGTTCTCCTCACTTCTGTCCGAGCAAGATCAATCACAGTGGTAGATCTACCACAATCTACCCGTTCAAGCTAAACTCTGTTTCAAACTCCTTCGCAATCTTCCAGGACTTCTCGTACCAGTTGTCATGTGGCGCCTCCCCTCAGGACTCGCCCCTCACTACCGAACAAAGCCAGATCATATCATGTACCGGTTCATCCCTTACTTCAAGTCGATCCTCACCTGGTCCTCATATTTCCTACCGGACGTTCTTCCAGCATTAGCCCTGCTACATCTGCCTCCAGTCAAGGACTTGCTGACTGCCTCATTAAATTATGGAACACAGGTCCTCCATGGCCTTTAAGGTCTACACCCACCATAACTTCTGCAAGCTCCAGTCAGCCAATTGACACTACCTCGGTAGCTTCTTTTTGGGGTACCGAGGCCCGGGAGCCTACAGCCCTCATCGCCGGAAGCCCCAAAATCGTGTTGTTCATATTTCTAGTATGTCAATAAACACTTTGCATCGTGGCTGGGGTTGTGGTTCTTGCTAGTGAAATGAAGATAAGTCTGTAATCTTAAATTCGGGAGCAGAACCACATCCCTTTCTCGCCCCTTCCTGCATTTACACTATTTAAGGATCCAGTTCACACATATCGGTGTACGTGATTCCAATGATTCTAATTCATCTCCTAGGTTGGGGGTCCAGAGGCCCGGGAGCCTACAGACCTCAACAAAACGGCATTCATTTCTATACATTCGTGTTGTTCATATTTCTCGTATGTCAATAAACACTTTGCATCGTAGCTGCGGTTGTGGTCCGTGCTAGTGAATTGCTAGTCCAAAGTATGTATAGGTCTCCTTGAGTTGGATGAATTACTTGGGATCATTGTTGGCAATACGGTAATTAATCTGTTACTTAAACAACTGAGCACAGTCTTGATCAGACTAGTATAGCACTTTAGATCTACATTAGTTGAATAGTTTCAAGGTGTTTCTGATTGAAAACTAAATGAACTCCCTGTGGAGTATTGCCATATCATTTTAACAAATCAGTAAAAACATATTAAAAAAAATTTATCTACTTTAGTAAATCCAAACTAAAGAGGACACTTATGTAATTAAGTCATGTATTTATACAATTTCACTAATTCATGTTTTTTTTTTCCGGTCCTAGATCAAATTTAGAACTAAACTGAGACTAAATCCAGAATTAAAACTGGACTGGACCAGGACTAAACCAGGACTAGAGCAGGACCAAACCAAGTCTACTTCAGGACTTATTGTCAAGGACTAGATTTTTTTACTTCTAGTCCGTGGTATTTATAAGTCTTCATATGTTTTATGAATAAATTACTTGGAACAAATTGTAATTTCTGGGGTACAATAACATTAATTAAGTTGTTACTCAAACAACTGGCCTTAATTGGACTAGTATAGAAATTTTAGGTCAACATTAGTTTCAAGGTATTTCTAAATGCAGTGGAGCATATTCACTGGCAACTTTGAAAAAAAGAACTTATAAAAATCTAAATGTACAAAAGTAAATCTAAATTAACTAAATTACTTTAGCTATTAATTTCCATCATTAGTCTATTTTTTTCATTTCATGGTGTTATTAAGATACAAATTTCAAGACAGATTAAGATTTTCATGTGTGCAAATACGTCCCATCAAGACTAAACTAGGACTAAATCCATAAACCAGACACAGTCTACTTCAGGACTCAACTGGGCCTAAACCAGGACACATTTCCCCCACAGCTCTTCTGAACACACTCTTCTTACACCTGCATACATTTTCCTCGCTATAACGCACTGGTTCTTGGCACGTGATTTGGCCGACAGCAGCTGGCACCTGTCGTCTCCCCGTCAGCCCCCCGCAGATTTAAAATAGCTCTGTCACTGTGAAAGTCCCCTATAACGTCAGCTTGTCCAACGTCGAGCACGACCGCTCCAGTCCAGCTAAACTTCTGTCCCGCACATGCATCCTGTTTCCCACACTAATGTTTACGGGTTCTCTGCCCCCCTCATAAGAGCCTAATGTGTCGTCACAGGAATGTACAAATGACTGACACTTACCTAGATACACATGTGGCCCCAATGACGAGTTACATAATAAAATAATAATATTTATTGATACATTTGCTCTTATTTTTTTATTTAAATGAGAACAAGTGGAGTAAATAGAGCTTTATTATTTGTATGTATTTTGCAGCACGTTGGAAGCAGTTATTGTTATGAAATGTGCTGTATAAATTAAGTATATTTGATTGGATATGATATACGTAAACTGTAATATAAAACTGTAATATAAAATGGTATTATTTCATTTAACAACACTTTTATTGCCTTCATAATTCAATAGATTTAAATCCTTTCTGCTTGTCCCCATGGCGATGTTATTGCTTTGCCTGGAATCTTCCACAGTATGGTATTAAACTATTCTCAATGGAGACAAGCAGGTAACAATACCAGGCAAAATAAGTTACAGGTCAGAGCTGTGAAAAGGTGACCCCATCCGCTCATAATAATAATAATAATAATAATAATAATAATAATAATAATAATAATAATAATAATAATAATAATAATAATATATAATGATAATGGATAATCGATAATGATAATGAGAAGAGCAGGAAGAAGAAGAGAGAAGAAAGAAGAAGAAGAAAAGAAGAAGAAGAAGAAGAAGAAGAAGAAGGAAGAAGAAGAAGAAGGAGAAGGAAAAGGAGAAGAAGAGAAGAAGAAGAAGAAGAAGAAGAAGAAGAAGAAGAAGAAGAAGAAGAAGAAGAAGAAGAAGAAGAAGAAGAAGAAGAAGAAGAAGAAGAAGAAGAAGAAGAAGAAAGCATGTTCCAAGGTATTTTTTTAAAAACACCTCATAAAAAAAAGCAACATACTGTAGCTAAGTTTAATGCCATACTGTGGAACATACATGAATAGCAATATTTGTATTGGTCTTGTAAATCCTATATATCGTACAAAAATATTGTTGAAACTAAAACATCATGTAATAACTGAAATGATTTTCTTGCTTATATTGCCATGACCCATTTTAAGACATATTGGCAATAATAGATGGGACGACTATAGCTTAGTTGGTAGAGAGAGACATTTTCATCACCAGAACAATCACTGCATACTGTCGTTATATGCTTTGCCCCAAGTGTGTGTGCTTATGCTTGAGGACAATGAATGTCCACTATAGAATAATTGGATTTTCTTTATTTGCATTTTAAAATGCATAAGAATGAAGAGACAGGTGTGAGTTTGTGCACCTTTTGAACAGCGCCTTGTCCAACACGACCGGCCCGACGGAGTCCCGCGAGGCTTGTCTCATGTGCTTCACACAGTCACGCAGCCGAGGGTCCGACATCAACAAACCAGTTTTCTTCAGAGCCTGACATTAGAATGAGGCAAGAGAGGAAGAATAGAGGTGGATAGAGTTAACAACAGACATGACCATGTCAGGGCTAAACCTGGACCAAAGCCCTCTAAACCTAAACTAAACAAGTCTTAAATTAGGTCAAAGACTAAACCAGGATTAAATGGGTGCAGCATGAAGGACCTTAGAATGGCACAAACGCTATGTACATCACTGAGGTGCACATATGATAAAGTAATTGATACTTAAAGTAATTGATACTTAAAGTATCAATTAGTAACTGTGGAGTTTTTACAGAAAATGAACCATCTTTTTCAGTTCCAGTAATATCAACTGATACACGGGTAGAGACTGAAAATATAAATAACTTTCCTTAAAATATAAATAACTTTCCTTAAAATATAAATAACTTTCCTTAAAATATAAATAACTTTTTACAAAACAAATCCTCTAAGGCAGTGGTTCCCAAAGTGGGGTTCGGGGTCTTCAGGAGGGGCCCAAAATTGTCCACACAAGAAATGTGTTGCCGCTAACCCTAATGAGAAAATTGCCTAGTCATTAGTACTTGTATTTTATATGAACCTTATGTGAAAAACATAACCTATTATTTTATATAAATATGATTAGGGGCCCTATGTGATCTTCAGATCAATATGGGGGGGCGCAGCATTACAGACTTTGGAAATGGTTGTTGTAATGCATTCATCAAGACACAACGTTAGTCCAAACATTAAAAGAGGTTCTGGGCTGACAATGACCAGTAACTAATCCTATTAGATAAATATCTAGGCCTTACCATGAACGATATCCTAGAACCAAGACTCAATACAATCCAACAGCAGTGGCAGTATCAGTGCATCCCTGGTCTGGGGTTAAACCACAGCAAAACTACTACTACTATACTTTGTATCACAAAGGCCTAAAACTGCTCTGTGACCAAATTACACTATTCGTATTTCTAAAGAGTAAGTTCTTTTTTGTCTGTAATTCAGACTTGGATTCAGATTGAAATGGGGTAACAGGTTTGTCACTCACTACCTCTGCCACTTATGTAACATCCTCACAAATGACATCACCCTTCTCTGGCTCATGGGGTTCCACCTGAGCTGCTACACTAAAACAGGAACGCACTCTTAATTCATAAGACGTGACATGAGGCTATTTTAGTGCAGAGCCTGGTGTGGAGGAACTGCAAAAGTCATTCAGTGCGTCAGCAAGATCTGTCGCAATCAAATCACAATCAGAACGGTCGCAATTTACAAAGACACATCAAAATGTATGTAATGAATTTGAAAAGGAAGAATAGCAGCTGAAATGTCAGGAGCTAATGGGGATCTTGATAAACTAAACAACAATGATTTGCTAACTTAATATTCCTTGCAAACAATTTAATATCCCACCTTATAAAGCCTGGCCAGCCAAGACCAAACAAACGCGACAGATTCCAAATGAGAGGAAATAAATTACTGAATGATACTTGAAGGATATTTGAGAGGAGATGTCTTCTGCATTTGAGAGACACGTACTACAATTGGAACGTCCCAAAACTGAGTGGTCCTCTGATGCGCTCTGGTTCTGGACCGTCCTGCATTTGAACAGAAAGGAGGGTCTGCCTATTTTTGCAGTTCATATTTCAGTCTTATTTCAAATGTTTATGCCCCTGGATGGGTTTAAAACTAGCACTCTGAACTGTATCCTACTAAAACATGATCAAATCTATAATCAAATTTATATGATTCCAAAATAGTTCAGTTGTACGATTCAGTGACCCATAGTTCGCTGTTGCTGTGGGCTCAAGGCAGAATCTGAACTCAAGACACGGGTGGAGATGAAGTGCAAAGACAGGACAAACAGCAGATTCTACTCACTGCAGGATTATCAGTTTTGTTCTCTGATACTGGATATTCTACTCAAAACTGATAACCCTGTACTGAAAAAAAACATGTCGTGAAATCTATGTGATTCATGTATTAGTCTGGCAGATAATTCAGTGTCTTCATTAATGCTCCAGGGCGTGTTTAAAATTTCAGCTCTCTCATGACTAATGACATGACATCACATGAATAATAAATATGTTTACTCTAATAATTCGTCTACCTTCGTCAGCCTATCCGATTAATAATACTCCCTCTTAAAAAACAATTCTTCAGTACATAAAAAACAGATTAACCTTGGGAAATGCAGTGGATTTGGGATTTCAGATTACAGTATTTTAGCAATGTTTACCATACGCATTAAAAGTGCACTATTGTTCAAAGCCCAACACTCACTTCATTACACAGCACAGAGGTTGTAGTTTTACTAATGACATGTCTGGGACTATACCAGGCTAATTTAAATAAGTATTTTTGCAAACTCTGTAATTATGGAGATACTGGCGTCGTATTTGTCCTCAACCCTTTTATCAATCGACCCACATTTTCAGGTGTTTTTGTTTTTATCGCAATCACCGCCAACACATTCAGTCGCCCATGATGCAAACTCTTCTGTTGATGCTGTAAATGCTTTTCTAATTACACAGTGACTTGGAATAACGGCCTCTTTATAAAAAACATTTTGCGAAAGGAAGACAGAATTATCACTCAAAACATTTTACTCAATTATTGCACATTTCCTGGCACAAGGAGATTGTTTCATTTACTAGCTTTCTCCTTCTCAGAATATCAAAATGCACAAGCAAGCCTTAAAAACCCTAGACCGGAAACCATGACAGCATCACTGTTGCCATGTCTTACAAAAAATACAGACTGCTAAACTTTGACAATATACAAAAACTAGCCGTCACTCGAATGGTGTACAGAATTCAAAAAAACTCTGCACCTGCACCTCTTAAGCACCTTTGTAGTGACTTCCAGAGCCACACGGGCCTCCACCAGGGGCCAGTGTGTCATACCAAAACGTAAAACTACATTTGCACAAACAGCCTTCTCCTATAACGCAATAAAAGAGTAGAACAATCGTCCTGCTGAACTAACAAGTCAAACAAATGATTTAATATTCTCTGTGGAATTTGAAAAGTGGCTTTGGAACAATCTTGTCAACTTTAACAAATAAACATTCCCTCCCTTATAATAAGCCTAATGTTTTGACAGAACAGCAAACGCTGCGGAAATGCTGTGTAATATGTAAATATGTAACTGTACACTCCCATGATTAATAAACATTTTTGTGATAAGTATTTTATGGACTGTTTTAATAGTGCAAAGCTAAACTGGGAGGTCATGTACACTCCTTATGTTCATGTAAATACTTGCTGAATGAGATGCGTGGCTGTGTGTGTGTATTTGAGTAAGAATGTGGACTCTATGAAATTAGTATTATTATTACTTATTGTTGAATATGTTTTGTTTGCATTGTATTATTTATTCCTTTGTTTTTACGAGATTACTGTCTCTTCAAATAAAGATTACACTAAACTATAATAAATATAAATCAAAATACAATAGTCCTGATTCCCTATCAATTTTACCCCCAATGAAAACAAAAGTCAAATAATTTATAGTTAGACAGAGTAAAGAGCAAAAAATATATATACGCCGCTTTTTGAAATTTTAGTTATTGTGACTAGTCGCTTCTTGTGCCAAGTTTAGTTGAGCAAATATCAGATGTGTCCTCTGGCTCTGTTATGCGTGTGCTCCTGCATGTGCAGTGGAAAGTCACAACATTTCAGTGACAGGTGAAGTGTGAAGAAGCTGTTGTCGACTCACGGAGACAAACTGTGACAGAGGAATGGTGTCTTTGCCCTCTGTGATGGTGTAGAACAGTAGGTCCTCAATCCCTTCCATTAGCCTGTATCTACACAAGCAAAAGGAGAGAGAGAGAGAGAGAGAGAGAGAGGGAGAGAGAGAGGGAGGGGAAAGGGAGAAAGAGGGAGAGAGAGGGGGAAAGGGAGAAAGAGATAGGAGTAGAGAGAGGGGAGGGGGAGAGAAAGAGAGAGCAAGAGGAGAGAAAAAGAGGAAGAAAGAGGCAGAACGAGAGAGATAGAGAAAGAGGGAGACAAAGAGAGATGAGGGAGAAACAGAGAGCGGGAGAGGTTGAGCAAGGGGGGGCAGAGAGGGGGAGAGAAACAAGACCAAAGAGAGTGGGGAAACACGAGGGGGACAGAGAGTGAGGGAGGGGGAAATACAGAGAAAAGAGAAAAGAGCAGAGAGAGCAAGCGAGAGAGAGAGAGAGAGAGAGAGAGAGAGAGAGGGGAGAGAGAGAGAAGAGAGAGAAAGAGAGAGAGAGAGAGAGAGAGAGAGAGAGAGAGAGAGAGAGAGAGAGAGAGAGTCAGTCTAGTCAAACACAAAACGTTTAGGTCAACCATGTGACCTGTTGAGCAACATCAGCACATGGCCCAGTATCAGAGCAACCACAAACTTGGACCATGTTTGAGGTTAAATGGGCCAAAGGCAAATATTGAGACAACAGTAAATTGTCCTTAATCGTGAAATCGTAAAAATGACTTATTTTCACGCAAGAAGTTACAGTATAAATCAATGGCTGTTAATTCGAGATCCTCTTTAGATACTTTTGGACTACATTAGGAGTCAATAAGAACAGGATTTAGTTTAGTTTACTGAAATATTTTATATTTTAATATATATAATATATTATGCAGCCATAATGTTTTAATTCAGTTAAAAGTGTATTATGTAACTTTTCTGCGGTCAGCCACCTGTTCGTCTCCATGGAGATGGTATTGCTTTGCTTGAAAAATTCCACAGTATGGCATTAAACATAATTGATTTGTGGTTAATTATTAAACTTGTGGTTTTTGATAGCTCAAAAGTATCTTTACAATCATGCATTCTTACAGTGAATGGGCTTGCTTCTCCACAGATCTGACCTGTAACTTGGCCTGGTGATGTCACTAACTTGTGTCCATGGAGATAGTAATGCCATATTTTGGAACATTCCAGGCACAACTCCATGCAACAAACAGGTGTCGAACCCTTCACCAGAAACGTTAAATAGGGCATCTTTTGTAGTTTGGGCAGTTTCACATGTTTTAACCAATGCAGTTTGATGTGGGGCCACTTTGACAAATACAAAATTACATTTATTCTAGAGTTGTATTTTATGGTTTATCCTAAAATGAAATTATATTATATTATATGAATTAGATTCCGCATAAAGTCAGTTGAGTGTAACCGTATGTTGGTCCTGGCTCACTCATTGTTAATTGTGTGTTTTGAACATTGTTATGTTATCAGATGATCAGATTAAGCCTGGTGCAGACAGTTAGTTGTAACCTACTTGGTGCGTCCTTGATCTTCGGAGCAGGTCTGATGCAGGGCTCGATGGGGGTGAGGAGGTGATGCTGCGGTCACCCAGCCTGAAGGCAGAGGAGCAGGGAGCAGTATCCGGCACAACACTGAGCTACTCTCACATCCAAGCCTGGAACTGGCCCCTGCATTTTTGATTAGCTGCAGGAGTCCCGGGTTTGCTGTCCTCAGACTTTTCAAGCAGTGCATTGGGGAAAAAAAAAGTACAGGCGAGCGAATGTTAAGATAGCTGATTATAGATTGTTTTGTCCCTGGAGAGGAGACTTGTGACCGGAGCAGTTGGTCTTCAGTGAGTTTAAGCAGGTGGCGTTTTACAGTGACAGGATCAAATACACAGAGAGCTGGAGGCGGGACTCAGCCATCTGACAGATACAGTCACTGAGGCAGCTGAGAGCAACATGACAAGGAGTTCACACTAGAGCCACATGCTGGTTGACTTTTCAGGTCGGGGGTCTGCTACCTGCTTGTCTCTATGGAACTGTTATAACTTTGAATTTTCTGCAGTTTAGCATTAAGCCCCTATATCTTACAGTTCTTCAATTACAGTTGTATTTATTTATACTTAATAAACATGTGTATATTTCCAATGTGCTGGCCTTTTTATTTAAATAATCTTCTTTATATTTATTTAGAATGCATCTAAAAAATAAATCATAAATCAAAACATAAAACTGGTTAATGTACTATGCAATTTAAGCCAGTAGTTGCCAACCATTTTCTCCCAGTGACCACTATTTTATCCGTGGATGCTTTTGCGACCCAAACACCCTTCTCCTGTACCTTAGAAACTACCATTTGATGAGGAAAAACATCCTTATTTTCTGGTTAAAATAGAACAGTACCGATTATAATACTTAGTAGAAGGAATGAACATCCCATCCATTCATTAAAAATCATACGATCTAGTTTGAACCTCTGTCGTAATAACCCCTGGGACACACTGAGGATCTTTTCCCGACCCCCCCGGTTGAGAATAACCTACCTCGAATAACCTTTCAGAATAACTAAACACAGGAATCAAATCAATATTAATGCGAAGTCAACTAAGCTCATTGCTCAAACTAAAATAATTTACTTTACAAATCGCCATCGCCAACAGGAGAAATATGAAATATGAAAAAATAAGAAAAAATGCACTTAAGGAGAAAATAAATGTAAACTTTGAATAAAAATATGGAACTACAAGGATTTTGCCAACATGTTGTGAAGTCTTGTTGCCTCTAGTTTGTTACAAATAGTTTCCCTTCCAAGTGTAAAGTTACCTGTCCTAACCATCACCGTAGCCTTCTGTAAACACTGTGAAACTATAATTAATTTAATCAACACTAGATATGCTAGGAAATGTGTGTAAGGACTGGAGTGAGGCGCTTGTTGCGTCCTCTTCCATGGGCCGTCAGTCTTTTGGGCATCTCTCCTTTTACAATGGCGACACCGTGTGGTCGCTGTGCTGCATGCGCACTGGACGCACACGTGTTGTACCTGTGCTCTCCTCTGTGTGGCGTAGTGGCTCCAGGACCTGCTCTGTGTCAGGTCAGTGCACCAGAGCGTCAGTGAAAGTGTCTCTGGAGCTCACAGTCTTGTGTCTGAGCCTTCGACTCTCTTCTAGACTTTTGGCAGCATTCCTGAATCAGGCATAAACCCTCAAAGAAAGATGTCCTGTTGTGCTTCCTGTCTTTGAAGTTAGCTCCTGTCCGCTCCACTTCCGTTATGAATTGTATTAAACTTTATTTGAGTTTACTTTGGAAGTCTATCACTCACCAGATTTATAGTCATCCAATAGAAGAAGCTTACAACGTGGACTGAACTATCTGCTGATCATTAATGGATAAAATATAAACTTAAATCAAGTATTTAGAATAATGTGATGTCAAGAGTATGCTCAAAAACCTGCACATTGGTCTCTTATTGTCTGGATCAAGGGTGTGAAAGTGGCGCTCAGACAAACTTTTCTTGGCCCTCAGTCCTCCTGGTAAATTGACGCACATGATCCTGCAAAGTACTTCTTACTACACGTTTAACATCCTACATCTTGCTAACTTCAATAATCAACGTTTTGATGTAGGACAGAACAGATATTAAGGTTATGAGTTTGAATTAAGATGTAGTATAAATTTGAAACGTCAGTATAAGCCACAGATCTGTGGCCCTCTGCTTGGTCCATGTTTCAATCTACGGCCCTCGATGAAAAAAAGTTTGGACACCCTTGGTCTAGATGTTTGTTGGAACAGTAAAACTGGGCCTGTCCTGTACTAACTCTTATCAAAAGTCTAGAAAGAGGTATCAGACTTTTCAAAACAACAGGATTTTCTCTCTTAAAATGAACAGGACCAAGAGCTGCTCTATTCTAGAACATTCACAAATGATTTGGCTCATAATTGAGGTCTCAATTCTTTAAAACAGTTATTCATGTGCTGTCAAAAGTTAACCTGTAAAGGAAGCATAGACTCCTGTTCTAAAACCTATGTAGATATGTAGATTCATTCAAGTACACTTATACTACAGTGGCCTAAATATGAGCTAATCCTTAGACCAGAGGCCTTGCTTCAGGTTTTGAGGGCAGAACAAGCTCCCATATCATTCAGAACAGACTTTAATTAACAGTATTTTCAATTTCGGGCTGTTCTTGATTGTAGTAATTATTGTGGAGTAATATTTCACTCATAGCACAGAACGAAAAGGACCTGAGCCAGTGGTGGTGGTCTCTGTGTTTCTAAGTGGGATTCCTCCAAAGCTGCTCAGTGCTCACCCATGGCCTTCTTGTGCTACCTCTGCCAGTTGTAGCTTCTCTGTTTTCAGGAGAAAATGTTTTCCATTCCTGGGCCAATGAATGCCACCTTTGTCCCTTCAGCCTCCATCTTGTGTGAAAAAGCCCCCCTCGCCACACTCACCAAGCCTGCACAAACTTAACCTCTTCCCCCTCAGCTCGCACAGGAAAAGAAACATACCCAGACTGCGCTTTGATTTGTCCTCACTAATCTCAAGGTGTGGGGAGAGGCTCCGGGTCTTCAACACAAGCAGCTTAAAAGTGTGTTGGGGACAATGATGCTAATTTATAACACTGTAGCGCTGCTGCAGTCGACTCAAGACTTCCTTAATTGACTGAAAGCAAGTCCTGTGCATCATAAGTGGAAATAAACTGTCCAATCACTCCCAAAACCCCAGCTCACTCACTTCATGCTTACTCCGTTCTGCTGTGGTGCATATCAATCCTTATAATGCTGATCAAATAATTAGTCGGCTAAAATGTGGTCAACTATAAGACGCCATCAGCCGATTAATCGAGTGAATGACTAAAGGACAATAATGTTCATGTTCATGAAGTTCAACCTTCATTTTGTCGCAGATGGAGCTAATTATTTGGTTAATTTATTGATAGATTAATTTTGTAATTGATAAAGTCAAAATGTGCTTTTTAATGACATTTTTGTTGTTTTAGATTTACTCTATGAGGACGTTCACTTGTGGCATCGCTTTAGCTTCACCTTGGTCAAATCAATGAATCTGTTATAGCCCTAGCCCTATATGCCTAGGTTCTAGGTTTTTAGTTTTTGGCATTGTAAAAAGGGTGCTTGCAAACACAGCACTCAAATTTGGGATTCAATTGGACGTTACCTGGACTAATAGGTAAAGTTTCAACCCAATGTCTGGCAATGTGCCTTTGAAAATCGAGTGAGTGGCAGTTAGTTATGTCTTAAAACATTATTATAACCATAAATGTCACCATTATTATGGATAAAGTGCTTAATGTAGCCTAATATAATGTTTGTTTTTAGGTCTGGGAGGATCCGGTTCAAAGAGGACGCTGGTCAGTGTAATTGGGTCACACTAAAGTGTAAGCAAGAGTAAAAGCATTCATTTAAACATACTCACACAATGCAAACGCTTGTCTGCCATTTTCATCCTTTTAGTAAAACTATTAAAATAGATCTCTTGTGCCACGCCCCTTAGTCGGTTCATTGATGCACAGGGCATTTCTTCAGTCAACCAGAAATGTCTTTAGAAGACTACAGCCCTAGTTGATTGGCTGCTTGAGCCAACCAGACATTTAGGAGCTAGACATAACGGAAGCTAATAGCATATTATTATAAATTTTTAGCTGATCTTTCCATTTTCCAATTGCCAATATCATCTGCTCAACCATACCATTGTCACCACACTGCTCTCCCTCAGACTTGTTCACATGTTTGAACCAGAGCAGGACCAGATTAGAGCCAGGCCGTCACCTGGGTCAGTGTACCGGGACCTATCCACCCTGTAGACCCCTGGAGCCTGGCCTGGTCCCGTCACTACCCTCTCATCCCCCTTCTCGACCCCCTCCACTCCAGCAGTAGCAGCAGCAGCTATCCCACTGCCCTGCCATCTCACAGCATTCCGCGGCCGCACACACAGAGCCCTATTGTGTGAGGAGACGCCAGCAGGTAATATACAGTCCGAGGGCCCGAGAAAGAGGACATGTAACCAAAATGAACACTGGATTCTTAGTGTAAAATCAGGATATATATATATATATATATATATATATATATAAATTATATATAAATTATATATAAATTATATATAAATTTGATATATAAATATTGAGACATAAAGGGGCATAATTGTTATTAATTTCCACAAAGAAATGTAAGTTGTTGATAACATTAATTGGTTGAACAGAAACAAAGCATATTACTTCTCTAAGTAATTATGCTATAACATCATTCAGATGCACATTTGTTTGTAATTTCATATCAAATTGGAAGCTGGTTATTGAACTAAATTGAGAAATCAAAGATAATTTAATGTTGAGATAGTCTACCAACTTGAGAACAAGGTTATGAATCAATAATGACATTTATTAATTCATTTTTTGTCCAATTTGTCCCATTATGAGCCGGTGAATACATTTTAAGGTACGCTACATCAGTGGTTCCCAAAGTGGGAGTCGGGACCCCTCGGGTTTGGGAGATGACTTTATAATTCTGACATTGTATTTAATAAACTGATTTGCAATGTTTTGACACTTGAAATGATCACAGACGTCAATTTCATTTTAGAAGTGTGGGTCTCGTATCAGTTGCACTGTTATTTTAGGGGTCCCTGCCTGAAAAATTTAGGAGCCCCTACACTACATAGCCCACCACCTGCTTATTTATTGAAAATGTTACTGCTTTGTCAGGGATGATGCACAGTATGGAATTAACTTCTCCATGTCCATACAGAGAGCAGCTGACACCAACAGGCTAAGTTACAGGTCAGATCTGTGCAGAGGCAAGCTTGGTCACAGTAAGAATAGCTCTTTTTCAATGTATTGTGCTTACTTTTAACAATAAAACACTCGTAATTGAATAAATGCAGGGTAGATAGATTTAGATACTGTGGAACTATTCATTTATAATCCACAGCGTGGCATGGCATTTATTTGAAATTACAATGACTTGGTCTGACTCAGCACACTGTACCGAGCCAGAAGCAGTGTCCACACCTCTATTGTCCGTTTGTGCACACAAACATTATTGATTCAGCTGGCTCTTTAAATTCTTCAAATGTTTTTCTTGGTGGCGTCTAAACACCAGTGTTTGTTGAGTGGCGCTCATTCCTGTTATAAAGTGAAATTACTACAGAAAAAAAAAAGAGAGTAAGAGTTATTATCACTTATTATCATTTTTTGTAAAGTAGTTTCATGTTGAACATTTTGAGATTTATTTTGATATACTTTTTAGTTTGTTTCAATACATACAGTATTTTTAATATCTACCAAGAGTTAATCATTTGACTTGGTATGGTGGTATTTATCACCACAGCTACAACTGCTACCACCACAACTATGGCCATACCGCTTTGAGAAGGCCTGATTACGACAGCTAAGGTTTGGGCCTGGTTAGTACTGGTTTGGAAGGTGCCACAGTGGGGCAGCAGTGGCTCTAGTGCAAACTGTTGTTGTGTCCTGATGGCTGGGGTGGGTGGAGGGGCTGATGGCGCAGTCTGCCACAGGGCAGCTGTGGCAGCTGTGGCTACTACAGGACCGTAGATAAGGCAAATAATGATAGAAAAATAAATATTATATTTTTTGAATGGGAAAAAGTCTTGGAATGAATCTTTTTAAGTATAAACCCATGAATGTAAAGGCGCTATACAAATCCAATTCATTACTATTACTGCTGTAGTATTATAATCATATAATTATTATTAGTAGTAGTAGTAGTAGAAGTAGTAGTAGTAGTAGTAGTAGTAGTAGTAGTAGTAGTATTATTGCTACTACTGCTGTGACTACCACTACTTCTAACTAACACTGTTACTGT
The DNA here is from genome assembly GCA_015082035.1 of Chaenogobius annularis. NCBI lineage: Eukaryota > Metazoa > Chordata > Actinopteri > Gobiiformes > Gobiidae > Chaenogobius > Chaenogobius annularis. The sequence continues at coordinate 1,649,932 of BJKM01000003.1, read as the reverse complement.
TTTTGTTTGTTTTTTATATCCTAACCCAGAGTAACCCAGTGAGAAAAAAAGCGGTGCCTCACGGTCGACTCCAGCACGGCAGTTGTTTGCCAGAGAATCCCGGCTCGCTTCCCTGGACCAGGTGGAGTGTGCACAGGTGCGAGCTTCTGGGCAGGTGGCCGGATGTTACCGGTACTACTACTGCTACTGCTGCTACTACTATTAATACTACTGCTGCTACTACTACTTCTACTACTACTATTACTATTACTACTACCACTGCTACTGTTGCTGCTACTACTACGACTGCTGTTGCATCTAGCACTACTACCGACCTGCAATTTCCTTTCTCCATTATTATTTACTTGAAATTAGAAACCAGTCACAAATTCCTTGAGTTGCCAGACCTAAACAAATAATATAAAAACTCAAATGAAGACAAATATTCTAAAGTCACATAATAATAATTACACTTTTGTTGTGTATAATACCGGTATATACTTTTTAAGATGTCAGATTTGTTACTTGATCATTTGTGTCTTGATGGGTCAATGAACTGTGCTAAAAGGCTAAACGTTCAGATGGCGTCTCGAATGGTTCAGTTCTGTATGTGGAATGAGGGGGGCTCGGGAAAAGGTCGTGACCCTGGAATTACTGTGCCTCTGCGGATGACAAAGACCCCCTTTCAACCACATTCACCTGGGCCTATATCTGCTAAAGAGGTACGAGAGACATCGCACACATATTCAATTATTCCTCACCCAGATTATTTGATTTCTCAGCCCATTATCAGCAATTAAATAAGTCACAAAATATGTTGACAAGATTTAAAGATTCAAAAGTTTATGTTTATGTTTGTTACATAGCATGACATTATTATCTTCTTCCCGGAAAGGACAAAACATATTGCATCAATAAAACTAAAACTCATGTTGGGACTGGGATTGGACTTGGACTATACCAGGACTGGAACAGGACCAAAACAAGTCTACATCAGGACTAAACTGGATCAAAGCCAGGCACAGTGTTTTCGTCACATCATCTTTCACTTTGGAGAACTCATTTGATTTACTATTTATAATTTTGACAAAAGTTCACTTCACTGTGCATATGTAACTTTTCTGGTGGAGGGTCTGACACTTGCTTATCTCCATGCGTGGACATGTGATTGTTTCACCTGGAAGGTTCTACAGTATGGCAGACAAGCAGATGCCACGACTAGACCAAGTTAGAGATCAGATCTGTGGAGAGGCGACCCTGCTCACAGTAAGAATGCATATTTTTATATGCATTTTTGAGCAATAAAACACTTATTAATGAATAAATCTAAGATAAATATGTTTAATGCCATAGTGTGGAACTTTCCTGGCAAAACAATTACATCTCCATGGAAAAAAGGTTGTGGCAGTCCCTCCACCTGAAAAGTTGCCTTGTGTGAGCCTGATGATAGAAGTGACTGTACAGGCGGTAAAAACCAGCTTTTCTACGAGATCTTTTGTCGAAGTGGTTTTCTAAAGTTTGTGTCAGTTGCCTTTGTGCAAACACTTTGCTAATTTAAGAGCTACTAAGAGTTAGGGTTAGCTCCTCTGTCCCTCCTCTGTCCCTCCTCTGTCCCTCCTCTGTCCCTCCTCTGTCCCTCCTCTGTCCCTCCTCTGTCCCTCCTCTGTCCCTCCTCTGTCCCTCCTCTGTCTCTCTGGCTCTCGTCTCCCTCTTCTGCCCCTCCTCTGTCCCTCCTGTCTTCCTCCTCTCTTCCTCCTCTGTCTTCCTGTCTCTCCTCTCTGTCTCTCTCTTGTCCTCCTCTTGTTTCCTTCCGTCTCCCTCCTCTCTCCCTCCTCTGTCTCTCCTCTGTCTTCCTCTCTGTCTCTCCTCTGTCTCGCCGCATGTGCGTTCTGTCCTGGTTCCCTGTAAAGCGTAAAGTTATATGGTTTCGCATTTATTTTTTGCTAATTTCTTGTGTCACCGGAAGTAACGCATTCTACTGGAGAGTCATTATAAAAAGACTCAAAGTAAAGTAAGCTACGATTAACGGTGAAAACATAGAAAAAACATGGTGAAAGTTATAAAACCCAAAGATTAAGCTACAGTGGACAGAGAAACAAGGTTTTGTAATATGAATGAAGTTATTTATTGAATCATTTTAAATGTTTATTTTACAAATATATAATAAAAGACAGTTATACTAATGTAATGAGCTAGTAACAGTCGATTATACAGAGAAAATGGTAATTATTCTTCCATTTGTTGTGCCTAGCAAAATCTGTACGTTGATGAATGACATGGAATGGATTACAATAAAAACTCATTTTAACCATGCAGTTCTGGCCTTCTCGATTGGACTGGACGCGAACCACTCCCCTTTTAGAATCAAACTTTTGAACTTGCTCTGCTAACTTTTGTACTCATAAGATGATATACAAGCCATATGCGAAAAATATGCATGTGCATTTATTCCTTTCCAACTTTAATCCTCTGCGGTTTGAAGACAATGAAACTTAAACAATGTACGAGTCAGCTCTGCGCAGAGAGCCGTCTGTGTGTGATGGTCGTGGACCCGCAGTGGGCTGGCGAGAGCACTGTTCTCTGGAACAGATCAAAAAGAATAAAGGTCTAAGATTAAAGTCTTAAAGAATAATAGTTAAAGAATAAAGTCTTAAAGAATAAAGTCTAAAGAATAAAGTCTAAAGGAATAAAGTGTATAGAATAAAGTCTAAAGAATATAAGTCTAAAGATAAAGTCTAAAAGAAATAAAGTCTAAAGAATAAAGTCTAAAGAATGGCGCTGATGTAACCCACATGGATACCACCATAAAACAACCACCAAAGAAGGTATAGAAGCATCACCACCCAGAGGCTGGTGGGGGCGTGAATACTTTTTTTAATATCTCCCAAGGGGGCCGCGCCAGAAAAAGTTTGGACAGAAGCTCTAATTTAACTCATCCTCAAAAGTTAACTTAATCATAAACTTTTCATGTTTATTCAAATATTTCTTACGATATATTGCTGTGAATAAAAATATACGCAAATTGTCCCTATATTTGGTTTAATTAACATGTTTATCTCTTTGTCTCAAGTGTGAGCCCGTTCACAGCCAGTTTAAAAAGACCTAATGCCAAGTTGCAAACCCTGCCAGGAATGTGACCGGTTGGTACAAAGCTGTAATACTAATAGAGGGAAAGTTTGGATATCCTGGAACAAAGAAAAGCAAAAAACAGCTTGCATTACTATTATAGAAATTAGGTACAATTAATATTTTGCTATCTTGCGCTGGTGTAGAGTTGGGCCTTTTGTAAAGATGCCACAATTAATGGTATGCTAGGCATAATTAATACATGAAACTGGGCATCTTATACAATAATAGTTGTCAGTATAATTCTTAATACGTCTATAGGCCAGCTAAAGGTAAACATTTACTTTACCTGTTTGCCTGAGTGCCGTTTGCTAATTCACTCTTATTACGGTCTTGTCGCTGCATTGGGGCCCAATGTTGGCCCTGGGGTGATGCTCCTTGATCTAATGCTATAAAGTGCAAGGTAGGATTCCAATAGCCTCAGACCAGGCCACACAGGTCAGCAACCGAGGATGGCAGCCGGGACTAGGAATAATAAGTGCCTGGGAGAGTGAAGTTGCAGGTCGGACAAGAGGAGCTGGTTTGAGAATGGCTTCAGGTTTCCAGCCTCACCAGTGGGGTCTAGGGGGAAGGACTGGCCATCTCTTGAAATATTACCAAGATCCATACAAGGCACAGGTGACATAAAACCGCGGTACTTTGCCCTGACGCGGTGGGTGCAGAGTGCCAGCCGGGGACCCGCTTCTTCTTGGATTCTCTAGATTTGGGAGGTTCGGTCCATGGTGCCTTAAGTCTTTGGATCTCACACCACAACTCCACTGAACTGACCCATCGACTGGGCTCAGCGTCCTTTCACTTCACTTCTTACCCTGAGCTATTGCATGTCTAATATTTAGACATGTTTGCTATTGTGGACTCACGGATTCTCTGGCTACTTTGTTAGCATCCCAATAGTTTACTCTCTGTGGTGAGATGTCAAGAGGAGGACGGGGACGTAAGTTTGATTTATTCTTGCTTTAATGTGTTTGTACTGGTCATATTTTTCATTTGTCATTTATGTCTGCATTCTGTGAATGTTTGATTTCTCTGTACATTTCTTGCCAATTTGTAAAGTCAAAGTCCCGTCCTCTTATAGCCACCTGTTGTTGTGGCTGATTGACAGCTGTATAAGCTATAACATAACACAATCGATTAGTTTAAATCTCCCAGTCTGATTTAGAGCCTAAATAATATACAGAAGGTGTTCATATTGTGCATTCTATCGTTAGTTTTATCTGGATGTCATATCTCACTGGTGTAACACAGAGAGCGGACAACAACAGTCTGTATTCACCTCACATAGCCTTCATTTAAGTTATCAGACTTTTGGTAATTTAGTTGTTCAAAACGCTTAACCCTATATCCTTGCATAGAGTAGGTTTAAGGGATTGATTGTAGAACGTTGTCCTTGATCTCTGACAGAAGTTCCCATGAACAGTGACGTTATTGTTACACTTTAGAGCCGCAGATTTGCGCCTCGCTTGTGTGGACTGCTGTTATGATGTTGAAGTGATAGAGGTCAGACAAGGCTTTGACGCTCAGTCCTACAGGCTCACAGGGAGCAGAGACACAAGACACACTCAGCAGGAGGTCAACAGATGAAGGCCTCTATTTTATAGTCGACACGGACAATACCTGCCCTAAATTGACTCCATACATTTCACCGCACCTGGCTCGGTGTCATAAAATTACATAGACTTGGTTTACAGGTCAAATCTGAGCACTTATTGGACTGTGTTTTGATAGCTAGATCTTAATATACAAATTTTAAGATCAACGAAATAAGCACCCATTAAGACATAAACAGCGGGAAATGTCACAATTGCAATGCAATAACAAAAATGGCCCAAAGATTGAAAACAAGGAAATAATTATATTAAATGGTGTAGAATCAAATAAATAGGAATTATATATATATATATATATATATATATATATATATATATATATATATATATATATATATATATATATATATAAACACTGTACTATTATAACAAAACTGCTAAGTAGCGATACAGTCAGATAATAATAAAAGTATGCATAACATACTATAGTTAAAACAAGAAGACGTAGTGGTCCATTTATGAAACAAATCCAACAGTCTTCACAATTCCTTGCCGTGTTTGAACTGGCACTTGATCCCAGTCTGAGTTCCAGATGGAGACTTTTCGAAGGACCCCATGTTTACTTAAGGCAGCAGCTTGTCAATTGGGCACAGTATCTGGATGAGAGGGACTCATTCATGCTCTCAGCAGCGCAGGCCGGCCAGATTACGTTTACCAAGTCCCGATGCGGAAAAACTGCAGACTGCTACTTTCCAAACAAAAGCTAACTGTTCTTAACTTACATTTTTATCAGATTTAGACTTTTTAATGTGGCTTCACAGCTATGAATGAACAATTGTTGCGTTTAAGTGTGTGTGTTTTGTTTTGTTTTTGCTTGCATTGCTTGAAATGCATCATTTTGTTTTTATTAACTCCACTTTTATGCTGCTTTATTGATGTGTCCATTTAAAACAGGATAACCTCAACTTCTTACATACCTTGACCACCTTCTCCAGTAGCCCCTCCCCTTTTGCTTTGACTCCTCCCTCTTGCCCTCTAACCCCCTTTTATGCTTCTCTCATCTCCTTTTCATAATTGTCCCTAAATACCCGCCCTTTACCTCCACCTTTTCCACATATTTTAACATGCTCTGCTATTATTCTGCCTCCCCCTCCGCCTCTATTGCCTCCTCTGCTGGTCGGCGCAGAGATGGCAGGCGGCTGCATCCAGGACGAACAGCCGTACAATGATAAGGATGTGTGGAAGCCAGAGCCGTGTCGCATTTGCGTGTGCGACAGCGGAGCGGTGCTTTGCGATGAGATAATCTGTGAGGACGTCAAAGAGTGTGACAATCCCTTCATCCCGCCTGGAGAGTGCTGCCCCATCTGCCCCGCTGACGCAACTGCACCCATTGGTTGTAATTTATTTATTCACAAATCTATAAATAAATTACTGTTGCTTTCACCTCAAAAGAAAACATCACCTGGTATAAAAAGTGCAAAGTGATCGTTTAAGTTTCTACGTATTTCCCTTCTGAATTGTCACAAAGCACTCTTGCCTCTTGCGATGTTTTCTGTTTGGGTGTGTGCTTTGGATGGTTACCAGAGCTGCATCAGAGCAAGTGCATTTCATTACAGTGAAAATAGCCCCTGTGATGCATTTACTGGTCCCCATTCAAAACAATACAAACAGCTTTTACTCAACTTAACAAGCTGCTATGTACACAATGTTTGCTCTGACACTTGTATTTGTGAGTGAATTCATTTGGATCCAGGCCTGCAACTATGCAAGACTTCCAGCATTAATCATTTAACTTAACCGTGGCTCATTGCTAGAATTGGGAATACGTAAGCCAAAGAGAGATCCGGAAAAGATTTGCCAATTTATACATCCAAAATACATATTGTTGTTTTGTTATTCATTTGTTTGCTCTGACAGTCACCATTGATATCATTTAGGTGGCTTCTTTTGGATTTGGTGAACCGTTTTGCAATCATTGTATATCTGCAACTGATAATATCGATTACATGTTCAGTCTCTGTTAATCTTCTTTTTTCTCTTTTTCTCGTCATTCACCTGGGAACAACAGAAACGCTTGGTGCTAAGGTAGGGTTGTTTCCTTAAACACACCCACTAAATGCATAATACAACATTATAACAGCAATTTATATGTGTCATATTTGCAGGGACAAAAGGGTGAACCAGGAGATATTGCAGATGTAAGTACAATCAAGAGTTCACAAATCATACCCACAATACTACGAAGCAACCAAAACCATTAAAATGTTCCTTTTCCCGAAACGTATCGACTTTATATAGGTCTACTCTTCAGTGCAGCTTAATTACACAAACGCATGTCCTGGTGCAATGGGGTGACACACTTCTAGTATTATAAAGTTAATTAACAATGATAGGTCTCTAATTTGATATCTCGTTAGGGGAAAACTCAACATTCCTGCGACATAATGAACCCGATCAAATCCTCTTAGATCTACTGAGCGCCTGTCGCACAAATGCACACGTCAAAAAGAACAATGTCCGCCCGAGCAGAGGTTAAGACGAGGTGATGTTTTCAGCCAGGCCAGCCTTGTCACTTCACATTCATGTTACAGTGTGTCTCCAAGAAAGAATTTTGTTTACAGGGTTTTGAATCTGCATTACTTTACACATGCAACAGCCTCACTAATTATGCGTTTGTTTTATAGGTTGTAGGACCAAGAGGACCACCAGGGCCTATGGTAAGAAGATTTAACACTTCTTTCTTAACTTTTAACGCAATAAATTGACTATACTTTTCATTTGAAGTGATTGATTTTAATTAAACTTTCAGGGCCCATCAGGCGAACAAGGACCACGAGGCGAAGCTGGCCCAAAAGGTGATCTGGTAAGAAATGACATGACAACACGAGCTGAAGGATTTACCGTTCATTTGAATCATTAAGGTGAATGGATAATAGCTCCAGTTGTATCGATGATACTACTACAGTCGATCCTCTTTGTTCACAGGGAATTCCCGGACCCCGAGGAAGAGATGGAGAGCCTGGCACCCCTGGAAACCCCGGCCCCGCTGGCCCCCCCGGACCACCCGGACAGCCAGGACTTGGAGGGGTGAGTCTGAAACCAAGAGCAAAAGAGAGATCAGCACTTATTTTATAGTCTTCATTCCAAAACAGCGAGACTGCAACTTACGATGACGAGACTGGACAAACGACTATTTCTATTGTGCATTGAGATTTTCAAATATATTTTTATCCAGATTAAGGTCAAATGATGTTGTGAGAAGGCTGTGTAATATTGATTAATATCCCAAATCGCATACTCTTTTGCTGCTGGCCTTTTGTGATAAAACATGTTTTGGCTCATGTTTTAGAGTCTGTATGCGCCCGATAAAAATTAACAATTATTAAAATTGTCAACAATTATATAGTTGACAAATAGTCATTAGCCATTATTCTGATTAATCATTGCAGTGTGTGGCCATTATGACTTAGCCTTAATGTTTCACACAGTAATTATATGATATTAGTAATTGGCCTTTGTGGCTTATCCGGAGCTAAACTACAAGGTAAACTACAACTACCAGTGTTGCTCAGGAGCACAGAATTGTGTATGTTGTGGCATTCATTGAAGTAAGATTTTCAGTAGATGTTTTGCTGCAATTATTGAAAAAGAAGGAAATGTGCCACAACTCAAACTCAAAAAAGGTTGAAAACAATGTTTAAAAAGTATTTGCTGTAATCTTTAAGCAGTGAGAAAACATAAATACTCATAGACCGCTCTCACATTTCCACCTTTACAACTTTCAAGAAAACACAATGCGATATGAGATTTACAATTACCTGTAAATAATTGTGTGGCGGTCACAAAGTTGCCTCCATAATTCCTCGGTGGTCCCATGATGCCACAGTCTCATCAGAGTTTGTCTTTTACAGAACTTTGCTGCTCAGATGGCTGGAGGATTCGATGAGAAGGCTGGAGGTGCTCAGATGGGCGTGATGCAAGGACCAATGGTAAGAACAATGTGGCATTCTCCATATTGTGTGAATACATCATAAATATATTTACTTTGGCAGGTAAAATTTAGCCAAGTGTTCCTCAGTGCTGCCCCCTTGTTGCCCTGTTTCCTCACACACAAAGATGCCCATTTGGAAAAATATATATTAGACTATTCAGAAATCAAGAAATGTAATGCTAAACAAAATTGATTACATTGTTTTGATCCACAAATATGCAGTTTAATTGTTACCTGTATAAATAAAATTACATTTATCTTACACAAGAGTCAAATGAACTTGAATTTGAATATTAAATATTTCATTAATTAATAAACTGATTTTTAAAAACAAATGTTTTCTACAGGGACCTATGGGACCACGTGGACCCCCTGGACCTAGTGGAGCTCCTGTAAGATCCTAACTTACAAACTGTCAAAAATAAAATCTTTTTGTTACATTTGCTAAATATATTTTTGTTTTATTCCCCATAGGGACCTCAGGGTTTCCAGGGTGCCCCTGGTGAGACCGGAGAGCCTGGACCTGCTGTAAGAACCAGAACACCTCCCTGAATATATCTATTTATCATTATATTTATTAATTTGCTTTTTAATTATTGAATCGCAGGGACCAATGGGACCTCGTGGACCAGCTGGACCTTCTGGAAAACCAGGAAGTGATGTGAGTGTTTTCTCTGTCAACTTCAGTAAAAGCAGCATAACTCTGATATTTTCATTTCAATTCATCTTTTGTTGATGTGAGTAATGTACTGATTGTATGAATGAACATGCGATCTTTGTTTTGATCACAGAACACAAAACATGTCATGTAGATATGCAATGCTTTAGTGGCTTCACACTCATATTTATTTGATTGTTTTCAGGGTGAGGCTGGAAAACCTGGCAAAGCTGGTGAGCGTGGACCTGCAGGGCCACAGGTAAGGACCTAAATCTTCAATATCATTATCAGAATTCATTTTTGAATCAAAGATAACGAAGACGTTTATCTCATAGGGAGCTCGTGGATTCCCTGGAACTCCTGGACTTCCTGGAATCAAAGGACACAGAGTAAATCTCCTCCTAATCTTTATATTATTCATTATTGTTAAATGTGATGAATGATGAATCTGATGCATAGTAATTTGTTTCCAGGGTCACCCCGGTTTGGACGGAGCAAAGGGAGAAGATGGCGCTGCTGGAGCCAAGGTATGACTAAAACATCCATATTTGATAGTGACCATTAAAACCAAACATAATTATGCTTTTAGGGAAGGAAGCTTTGTTTATTTGTAGAGCGCAATTGGTAAAGTAATTCAAACTGAACAAAAAAATATGTATTTAGTAGTGCAGACAAAATCCTTTCAGTTATAGTCACAATCAAACAAAACCGTTTTAAGCCTAGATTTGTACATTGATGGAGTAGTGGCCTGTCTCACATGTCTTTTACTATTAAATTGTATTGTTTTGTACCTCATTTGTCATTGTCTCTTCCTTTTTAGGGTGAGACTGGTTCTTCTGGAGAGAATGGATCCCCTGGACCAATGGTGAGTTGGAGTTTTAGAAAACGTACAATACATTTTCAATAGCTACAGTGTGTTACTCTGATGAATGACTGCGTAATGATTATTGTGAGAAGAAACATTGCAATGACACGGTGTAATGGCTTCAGGGCACGAAGAGTAACAGACAAAGGTGTGTTCATATTTGCACATGAGCTCTGTGACTATCCTCAGAGCTATACCTGGACTAAACTTAAAAGGCCAGTTTAGTCCTAATGTGGACTTGGGTTGGTTTAGTGTTGGGTTTAGTCCTGTTTTAGTCCCCACCCTAAGTCTTTATTAGGACTAAATTGACACAGGGTGCATTCATATGGATATACTATTGATAGTGTTTAATTTTTTATGTGACAATTTCTAAAACTTGATAAACTGTTACAAAATGCTGATGATAATTTGGTGTCACCCATAAAGGATTAAAAAACAAATCTCTTCTTGATTTTAGGGCCCCCGTGGTCTTCCCGGTGAGAGAGGTCGTCCCGGAGCCGCTGGAGCTGCTGTGAGTGAAACGATGTCCCCAAAACGTTCACATTTAATCTTCACCTGTTTCACAAAGCTTAAGACGTATTTCTTTTTCTACATTTTAGGGAGCTCGTGGAAATGATGGCTTGCCTGGTCCTGCTGGTCCACCTGTAAGTGCCCAAATCAAATTCAACCATATCTGTGTGATTTTATTTTCTTTTTGATGGAAATAAATAATAAGTAACACAATATATTTGAATTTAACGAATGACTCTTTTGTATTCAGGGGCCTGTTGGTCCTGCTGGAGCGCCCGGTTTCCCAGGATCCCCAGGAGCTAAGGTTTGTTCAAGAAGACATACGTATTATGCTTTTTGGGGCTATTTAGTATCACCATGATTTAACATTTTGTTAATTGTAAATGGCAATATTGATCTAAAATGACTTCTTCATAGTGGTATTTCATTGCAGCAGCAGATTTTCATGTATGTTTTATTGTGACGATTGAACCTACATGTATACATACATGTATGACCCTGAACTCAGAAATAGGGGGTATGTGAAAACAGGAATTTTTTGTGCACCTTGAACATAGAACAGTACAGGATTATTCAAACATGCACGAATCAACCAAAATACTACTTTGAGTTAATTAATGATGGGGGATCGTCATAAAACATATAATATGTCTTCTTCAGGTTCATTTATATATTTCATATTTTAAATATGTCACTCATATCTAAAAGAGAAAGTAAGATTCATTTTTACCCATTTGTTACTAGGCATGGGACAATATTTAAATATTGTGTCACGAATATCAAAACTAAAATAAAAGCGATTAACTATCACAATCACAATACCTAAAATAGCTGACGGTTTAAAAAGACAACTTTATGAATAAATTCTGAGTTTGAACAACTATTATAGAATTGTTCTCTGCTGTAAGTGAAAACAACAATGATCTCGAGGTGAAGATTCTGGATAAGTAACTTTTTTTTCCTGCAGAATCTGGTTTAGAAATGGCGATTATCATTAGTCTTCTAATTTAATCACAAATCAGAATATTCTACAATAGCCCTCAAAAGGCATAGCCTCCATCATCTAAATTCAACTTTACAGACTTTATTACTTTATGTCTTCTGAAACCCTGCCTTTTTAGAAATTAAAATTTAGATGGTCAAATGGTCTGAGATTTTAGCCACACAGATAAACTTTTTGAATCTTATTTATACATTTTAGTCTTACACCCTACTTAAGACAAATAATATGAATATGACAGATAAAGTGTATTTTGTTGCATTTTTAGGGAGAAGCTGGCCCCACTGGCGTTCGTGGAGCTGAGGGAGCACAGGGACCCCGAGGAGAGGCTGGTACCCCTGGATCTCCTGGACCTGCCGGAGCATCTGTGAGTCACTGTTGTCACTGATCATTTCATTTAAAATAGAAATAAAAGATGTTGTCCACTGTTTCTAAGTAGTACATTTGATTACTAAAGGGGACTTGAGAGTACGCAGAAGTAGCAGAAAAATGTATCCTCAGCTAAAGTATACCTGAAAATACCAAGCAATCTCTATAGAAATGATTTGTTTTAGTAAATATGTGGACCAACAGGTTGGGATTGTAATCATCCCCATCATATTTTATTAATACATTTATTTTCCCAGAATTGAATCTCTTAGGAAGTTTGAGAGTTAATTGTGATTCCTAACGACAACTTGTGTAGTGTCTTGTCTGTCTTTGCTCACATGAACCTCATCACATTTCTTCTGTTCTTGTGTTTTAGGGAAACCCTGGTACTGATGGTATTCCTGGAGCTAAAGGATCTGCTGTAAGTCTTTGTCTCCTCGTTTTGTCCTGTGATATCTTAGTTTTAAGATTTGCCTGATATTTTATTTTGTCTTTAGGGTGCCTCTGGTATTGCTGGAGCTCCCGGTTTCCCAGGCCCTCGTGGACCACCCGGACCTCAGGGAGCCACTGGACCTCTGGGACCAAAAGGACAGTCTGTGAGTCTTTATGTCAACGTTTTGCATCAAGAACAATCTCAGAACGCAGGACCCAACAAGTTCTAAACTAGCCAAAATAATATCCTCAAAAGCAGCCAGTATAACTAAAGTTTCAGAAGCACTGACAATGATTTGGTATGATTAGTTTACTGTGTGGCTTCAAATGAATCACACTCCTTCTCTTTTTAGGGAGAGCCTGGTCTTACTGGATTGAAAGGTGAAACTGGTCCCAAAGGAGAGCTCGTAAGTGTATTTTTTTTAGATCTTAGATGTTATTGCCTCTTAATTCTGATTTTTAACTTAAATCTTGTTCTTTTCCAGGGCCCATCTGGTCCTCAAGGTCCCCCTGGTCCCACTGGTGAAGAGGGAAAGAGAGGAGCCAGAGGAGAACCTGGCGCTGCCGGACCCCTTGGACCTCCAGGAGAGCGAGTAAGCCATTATGAATACACTGAATTATACATGTTCATGTATCTTTATGTGCACTGACAACATCTTGACCATTTCTTTGCTGTTTTTTAGGGAGCTCCTGGTAACCGTGGTTTCCCAGGTCAGGATGGTCTTGCTGGTGCTAAGGTAAGGCTAACCACAAAAGGACAAATCATAGACACAAAATATCAACCCAGATTATGATCTTCTGGTGTTAGAAGATTTAAAAACATGAAGGACACTATATATTTTTTGTGCTCTTCAAAAATCTAAACTGTTGTATATTTTAGGGGTTGACTTTACAAACCAAATTAGATCTTTGTGGCTTAACACTTTACTTTTGTAACCAGGTGAAAACATTATGTTTTTTACACTTATACACTACATTAAAATCTATCATATAGTTCCAATCTGCTCTCCAGCTGAGTTTAAACCTATTATCCTATTCTGGAAGCCATTATCATTCTGGTTGTATGATTTTGCATAGAACGGCAGATCTCAACAGCAAATAAGTTGTATACAGACGTCAAAGCTGTTTTCAAAGCCGCTCAGAGAAACGCTGCATTGTTCACTTGTTGGACATTAACACGAAAGAACCTACTTCATATCATATTTTAGGAGTGAGACATTTCTCTAGTTCTCCATTGACTGGAAATGCAAACCACAACTGAAGTGTGGTTTAGTTGCATTCAGAAGTCTGGATAGTCTCTTAATTTACCTATAACATGAACACAAATAATACTATACATACGTTATCTCTTAGTTATATTGAGATCATATGTGTAGGTGTCACTGTGTCATGGCTGGTAACTTATCTTGTCTCTCTTGGTTAGGGGGCCCCTGGTGATCGAGGTGTTGCTGGAGTGGCTGGACCCAAAGGTGCTACTGGAGACCCCGGCCGCACAGGAGAACCCGGCCTTCCTGGAGCCAGAGTGAGTGCCAGGTTTAAATGTCTGTCCTGTGCTCATTTGTGCTCAGTTAGAGTCAAGGAAAAGCAGAGTTGAACCAAGAGCAGGTTAAAGCACTAAATGTGTCTGCTATTGTGTTCTGTAGGGTCTCACTGGACGTCCTGGAGATGCTGGTCCTCAGGGAAAAGTTGGATCTTCTGTAAGTTCATATCTTGTATTAGGAACCGCTAGATACTGCTTGTTGATTAGCTCATTTAAACTTGATTACAAAATATTGTAGATTTAGACTTTAGATTTATTTATAGACAAAACGACTAAAGGAAAAAGTTTACGATATATAAATGCAAATATCAAAGATTTACCTATCAACAAATGCATACGAATGAAAACAGAAGAACTCTAGGCTATATTCAAACTGATGTGGTAAATAATAAAGATGCGGTGCAATAGTCGACTTTAGATAAAGAAAACCCTGTGTACAGTATCTTGTCTGTAGGTGATGTCTAACAGTGTTGTCATCCTTCAGGGAGCTCCTGGTGAAGATGGCCGCCCTGGTCCTCCTGGTCCTCTGGGAGCTCGTGGACAGCCTGGAGTCATGGGATTCCCTGGACCCAAAGGAGCCAATGTAAGAGTCAGGGAGAATTTAAGGGACAAACTGTGACAGGAGGCTCTGTCCTGTAGTGATGGTTCTGTAATGATTACCATTGTCTAGTATTTAGCTCATTCCTTTTGTAGGAATGGGGAGTGTTGCTAATAAATTAGCCTACTAACATATGAATGAAACCACCATGTTATCTATTCATGGATTCCAGCTTCCTGTTTGATGTGCAATTTTTTTTACTATTCAAAATTCAAATATATATATATTAATTGCATTGCTACGGCAACAGTGCTAATTGCTATGGCAACAGTGTTCATTTTTTATCACTCTGAAACTCCTTGATAAACTCGGGCAGGTGTGATGTGACTTTTTTGTTTGTTATTATTTTCAAGGGTGAACCTGGAAAACCTGGTGAGAAGGGACTTGTGGGTCGCACTGGTCTGAGAGTGAGTCCAACTAGAACTGTTTTTATTGTAGAAATCATAAATACATTCATTTTGTAACTGGGGGGAATCTCTCTGAACAGGGTCTGTCTGGAAAAGATGGTGAGACTGGCCCCAGTGGACCTCCCGGACCTGCTGTGAGTCTTGCATCTGGCTTTGTCTTAATTACATTATCAAAGGAACATAATGATAAACCAATAATATGATTATTACAGGGACCTGCTGGAGAGAGAGGAGAGCAAGGACAGCCTGGACCCCCTGGCTTCCAGGTACATGTGTGACTTGGAGTAATCTACAGACATCTAAGAGCATCAAAACTCACTGTGTTTGTGTGCAGGGTCTGCCCGGACCGACTGGATCCCCTGGAGAAGGTGGAAAGCCTGGAGACCAGGTGGGTTTATAACAGGTTTTCTCAATCTTCATTATCCAAATAGGTGTATGGTACATGCAATGACCTGATTCTAAATGTCTCTTTAGGGTCTTCCTGGAGAAGGTGGAGTTCCTGGAGCTGTTGGACCTAGAGTGAGTAGACTCTCATTTGTCATATGAAGTCTTTTCATACATTATTCTATCCATACAATTTACAGAGAGAGTGATAGTAAAAAAATGCACCTGTACCCTGACTCCATGCTCTCTCTGTTGAACAGGGTGAGCGTGGTTTCCCTGGTGAGAGGGGCGGAGCTGGAGCTCAGGGTCTGCAGGGACCTCGTGGACTTCCTGGAACTCCTGGAACTGATGGACCGAAGGTCAGAGGGGTTTACTTTCCATTTATGTTATATTTTAATACTATTCCTTTATAGAGATGTTTCTGGGAAGTCAAGTATTGACTGATGTTTTCCGTTTCTCAGGGAGCTATTGGACCTGCTGGTGCTCAAGGCGCGCAAGGACCTCCTGGTCTGCAGGGAATGCCTGGAGAGAGAGGCACTGGTGGTATCCCTGGAGCTAAAGGAGACAGAGTGAGTGCTAATGTTACTGTGGGCCTCTGGAAAGCACGGTTGTTTTGAATGGAAGGCCTGCATTTGTAGCATAAACGGTACACAAGCTTTTAATGGTGCATGTGATACACTTCTGTTCTCTTTGATCAGGGAGACAATGGAGCAAAGGGACCTGAAGGGGCACCTGGAAAGGATGGATCTAGAGTAAGTGTGATTGTTTTGTTCATTTTCACAATGATCTGTGTCTTTTTCCATTCTTACATCTTAATCTGTGATCTTCCCAGGGTTTGACTGGTCCTATTGGTCCTCCTGGTCCATCTGGTCCTAATGGTGCAAAGGTACAATTCTGTTGTTTTTTCCTGATATAATATAAAACTTATTTGGCTTTTCCATCTTAACTCTTTCTCCTGTTAACAGGGTGAGACTGGACCTGGCGGCCCGAACGGTGCTCCTGGAGCTCGTGGTGCCCCTGTAAGTACTTTACAATTTCAGTAATATGTAGCTAAAATTATGTAGTATATAATTATTAGGTAAAGACCAGTCTGAAGCATTAGTTAAACACTGAACTAAAAACCAAAACTGTGCTTGAGGTTTGGTAGTTTTTCCGAGGTTTGGTAGTTTTTCCTGGCTGAGAAGGAGGGTCTAAGGACGGGGGAGCTTAGGACATCTGTCTAAGCCTTAGACAGATGTCCCAAGCTCCCCCGGAAATGTCCCAGCATCCTGTGTCCTTAGACTCTAAGGACACAGGATGCTGGGACATTTCCAAGTCCCTATGAACATTGTTTATTTTGTTTTCCACTGTAGCCCCTCGAGGCAACTACTGTTGTGATTTTGGGCGTTACAAAAATAAATTGAATTGCTGATGTCCTCTTCAGGGCGACCGTGGTGAGGTTGGTCCTCCTGGTCCTGCTGGTTTCGCTGGGCCACCTGTAAGTACAACAACTTCACTATTTATAACTACTACCGTCTGTCATTGTCTCCATGTTGTAAACTCTATTGTGTTTTGTGTCTTACAGGGTGCAGATGGTCAGCCCGGCGCTAAAGGCGAGGTTGGAGAGGGTGGACAGAAGGGAGAAGCTGGCTCCCCTGGACCTCAGGGACCCTCCGGCGCTCCTGGGCCAGTTGTAAGTAATGGAGAGAAGTTTATTTGGCTTATTCACATGTTACAAGTAAAACTTACACAAAGTTCAAAGTTAGCCTATATTACCTACTACTACTACTACTACTACTACTACTACCAATAATAATAATAATAATAATAATAATAATGTTTTTTGTCTTTGATTATTAATGTTTTTTTTGTGTATTTAGCATGTTGCAAGAGGAAATCTTTTGAGTTTTGCTGTCTTTTTTTCTAGGGACCCACTGGTGTATCTGGACCTAAAGGAGCTCGTGGTGCTCAGGGCGCTCCTGTAAGTGTCACAATTTTTTTATCGTTGCTTTGTTGTATAACATGACTCAAAAACATCTGTAACTACTTTCCCCAGTCATTGATAGGACTGAAATGCCATCAGCAATTATTATTAGTTTATTTGGTTAAATGTTAATGAACATACATGCAGTGTACACGCACACTGAAGGCAAGTGTCTGGCTCAACGACACAAAGATGGTTTGCACTTGAGCCACTGACGCCCAATCTGGTATTGTCCGTGGCCCAGCATCTAACCAGTCCAAACCGGCTCAGCTTCTGAGATCAGACAAGATCATGCATTCATAATGTCTTATGGCCACAAATGAGAGTTCTGAAACATTCAAATAAAAACTGCTAAATATATACTGTGTTGCACAAAACATTTCAAGCAGGAAAATAGACACAGATAAATAAATAGTTTATGAAATAGATAAACTTGGGTGCTTGGGCACATAAAAACACTTGAAAGGAGAGAATGATGGATTTGTTAGGGAAAATGTCTCCTTAAGGCTAAGACACAGATGATGATGAAGTGGATGAAAGAATGAGGAGGATGATGGTGCTTCTAGTGGAGAGCGGGAGGAAGAGGGTTGCAGCTGAAAAGTCAGGAAAGAGTGAAGATCGATGGCATTTAAATCAATCTGAGAGATGATTGGCTGAGATTCAACAATAAAGACAGGTGACAGGATCGTGGTTGAATTGAAACTTAAGCTTGATTAGAAAGAAGTATGTTTAGCTAAAACTTAGCTAAAGTTAAAACTGTGTTTTCTAAAAAGTTATTTTCCTGACAGGGTTCTACTGGTTTCCCTGGTGCTGCTGGAAGAGTTGGAGCTCCTGGACCTAATGTAAGTATACGTTGAGACGATATACAAATAATAACGTGAAGCTTTTATTTATAACACACTTTTAATTCTAAGCTATCTCAGAGTGTCCAGAGTAAAAGCAATAAATTAGCTGTTAAATGTTAAAAGAAAACTAAAATAGACTAAAATCAACCATTAAAAGAAGTCTTTACATCCACTCCATTTCAGGGCAACCCTGGACCTGTTGGGCCTCCTGGTCCTGGTGGTAAAGATGGACCTAAAGGTGCTCGTGGTGATGCTGGACCCTCAGGACGTCAAGGAGACGCTGGTCTGCGTGGAGCACCCGGAGCTCAGGGCGAGAAGGGAGAGGCTGGAGAGGATGGACCCCCTGTAAGTGCATATATTATACAGTAGGCAAGCCTCTGTGTGTGTGTGTGTGTGTGTGTGTATGGATATGGTGAGGTTATTGTAAATAATAAAGTATAATCACCCAACTAAACTGTGTGATAGTAGACCTTTACGATGTCTTAATTAGGGATGTAACAAAAAATTATTGGCATCTATGTAAATCATTTTCTTGATTTTTATATCGCATAGCATCTTGAATCAAATGCAATACAACTACGTAATATTTGTTGCTTGTAAGATGATACTATTTTGAGCATTTATAAGATGATAACAGATGCTGATGTCCTGTGTTTAGGGAGCTGATGGACCTTCAGGACCTCAGGGTTTGGCTGGATCTCGTGGTATTGTGGGTTTGCCAGGACAGCGTGGAGAGAGAGGCTTCCCTGGTCTGCCTGGACCTTCTGTAAGTGTCTATACAAACGGTAGCTTTAGTTTTAACCACATCATCCTAAAATATGACTGTGATTGTCTATGACTATTGTAGTGCAAAAAAAATATGATGATGAAATACTATTTTTATTATATTTTAGTCTTATTTTCTACATTTTACAACTGCAGTGATAAAATACGTTTCAGGAAACAAGAATGAATTAATTGCACCTTTGCTTCACTAATGTCTGTGGTCTCTGTGTTCAGGGTGAGCCTGGTAAACAGGGAGCCCCAGGAAGCGCAGGAGACCGTGGACCCCCTGGACCTGTAGGTCCCCCTGGACTCTCAGGACCTTCCGGAGAACCCGGCAGAGAGGTCAGAGCAGGAGTCAAACATGAACTTTATAGATTACATTTGAGCAAATCAATAGGGCTCAAGTCTGGCATTGTGTCACAGTAGAGTTATTATTTACTGTTGTTTTTTTTAAACCTCAGGGAAATCCTGGATCAGATGGACCTCCTGGCAGAGATGGAGCTACAGGAGTCAAGGTGGGTCACACTGTTTATCATTAATTCCATTATTTATTATTGACAAGAATATTTATTGTTTAAACTGACTCTGCTGTTCTTCAGGGAGAGCGTGGTAACACTGGACCTGCTGGAGCACCTGGTGCTCCTGGATCCCCCGGTGCACCAGGACCTGTGGGACCTCTGGGCAAACAGGGAGACAGAGGAGAGGCTGTAAGTATGATACCAAAAGTGTGAGGATAAAGATGATGAAACATGTCAATACTAACTATTGATGGTGATTCAGGGAGCTCAAGGACCTGCTGGACCTGCTGGACCTGCTGGAGCTAGAGGCATGGCTGTGAGTATCGTAGATTTAACATCAATATAATTTTGTATTTACATTTTACAAATTACTTTTTAACAATTTGCAATCCATTCTGCAGGGACCTCAAGGACCTCGTGGAGACAAGGGTGAGGCTGGAGAGGCCGGAGAGAGAGGACAGAAGGGTCACCGTGGGTTCACTGGTCTGCAGGGTCTGCCTGGACCTCCTGTGAGTAAATGGGGCTTACATTTTCATTTGCTCTGCTGTCTTTCTTCTGTTATGTATCAGCTAATATTAATGTGCTGATTAACGCAGGGCCCCTCTGGAGATTCTGGAGCTTCTGGGCCTGCCGGACCAAGTGGAGCTAAGGTGAGACAAAGAAAACAACTAGTAATGTGACTAAAATTGTCATAGCACTTTCAAATCACTTGACCATTCTAATCCAGCAATAAAGAAACAGTAAAATATCAATCCTGCCGTAATCTTTGTGCTCAGGGCCCTGCCGGACCTTCTGGACCCGCTGGTAAAGATGGATCTAATGGACAGCCCGGCCCCATCGGACCCCCTGGACCCCGTGGTCGCTCTGGAGAGTCCGGTCCTGCTGTCAGTAACCCACTTTTACTCCTCTATGACTCATGATGGTTTTCAGATTTAATCCAGAATATTTGATCAGATTTGTTCTGTACTAAACTCATGCTCCTCTACTCTTAGGGTCCTCCTGGTAACCCCGGCCCCCCTGGTCCTCCTGGACCCCCTGGCCCTGGCATCGACATGTCTGCTTTCGCTGGTCTGGGTCAGACTGAGAAGTCTCCTGATCCTCTGAGGTACATGAGAGCTGATGAGGCCTCCACTTCCCTCCGGCAGCACGACATCGAGGTGGACTCCACTCTCAAGTCTCTCAACAACCAGATCGAGAACCTGCGCAGCCCCGACGGCAGCCAGAAGAACCCGGCCCGCTCCTGCAGGGACCTGAAGCTGTGCCACCCCGAGTGGAAGAGCGGTGAGGCCTGGGCCACACTAGTGCTGCTTAATGTCGTGGTTATGTAGAAAGTGTTTACTTTATGGCTATGTTCGAGAGAACGTGTCATCGACCTCACCTTTAAGAGGTTTATAAATGCTTGATATGGAGTGAAGACTCATTTTACAATGTCTTCAGGTGAATACTGGATTGATCCCAACCTCGGCAGCACAGCTGATGCCATCAAGGCCTTCTGCAACATGGAGACTGGAGAGACCTGCGTCAACCCAACTATCGCTAGTCTACCAAAGAAGAACTGGTGGACGGCCAAGAGCAAGGACCGCAAGCACATCTGGTTTGGAGATATGAATGGAGGATTCCAGGTACATAAATACAATATTATTTTTGTAATATTTGATGTTTCTCATGCACAGAGTTTACTTATATGTGACTTGCTCCTACAGTTCAGCTACGCTCAGAACAACCCCTTCGCCACCGTGCAGCTCAACTTCTTGAGGCTGTTGTCGACTGAAGCGTCTCAGAACGTCACGTACCACTGCAAAAACAGCATCGCCTACATGGACCAAGCCTCAGGAAACCTGAAGAAGGCTCTGCTGCTCGGAGGCTCCAACGAGGTGGAGATCCGCGCTGAGGGCAACAGCCGCTTCACCTACAGTGTGCTGGAGGATGGCTGCAAGGTAAAACAGTAACCAATAAGAGCAGTATTGCACTTATTATTGTAACCTGGTTTAATTTATGCTTTTGTTTCTACCTACAGAGACACACAGGCCGGTGGGGCAAGACTGTCTTTGAGTACAAAACAACAAAGACCTCTCGTCTGCCAATTCTGGACATTGCTCCTAGAGACATCGGAGGAGCTGATCAGGAGTTTGGAGTGGATCTAGGCGCAGTCTGCTTCTTGTAAAGTGAAAGATCACAAGCCCCTACCAGACAAAAAATACAGGAAATAGATAAGCTCCACCATGAACTATTAAACCACATTTCGACAATAAAGAAGACTGGAAACTCTAAAGAAAATTGATACTTTTTTCTGTCACAACGAAGTGCTCTCCAAGTTGTACTCCCTGGATGTTAGCACTGAAGGGCACGGGCAATATCTGTACATTAAACACCATTCTCTGTCAACCTACTTCCTGAGATCCAGTCATGTTTCCCATGGCAACTGTTGACGGGAATGAGCCAGAAGAAGAGGGACCAGGAGGAGTTACTGTTTGGAGAAACATGACTTGATGTCACTTATTTATTGTCTAACATGAACGGGCAGAGTTGAGGTAGGACTGGACAGATACATTTTGTAATTAAGCCACGGCCTTTTCCACTACAGGACAGCAGCAGCACCGCCTTCGGGCCAGTCCTACCCCAGCTCCCTATGTCGCTCCTCAGATCAAAACGGCAGAAATCCAAAAGAAAGCCTTAACTGTGTATGATAAACCCTGTTCTGTTGTTGTAAAAGTGTGTGTTTATAAGCAGCCAGATTGTTATATTTGTGTCTATATGCACACCAACACTTTTTATGAAAGTGAGGTCTCATTGGGATGTATGTTTCAACTGCCTAGAATAAGACATTGTTACCCTGTTTCCAAGCAAATTTAGATTGTAAAATAATTAGAGATTGCTGTCGTCATTCTTTTTAATGCTACCTCACGCTTAAAATCAAAGTGAATTTCATCCAAAAAAAATTAGCCTGATAGTGAATCCGGCGGCTGCTATGCCAACTTTGCTTTGGGTCGCTCACTTTTTCATTTCTAAAAAGGTGCTATGAGTTCATTTTCCCCCCTCAAACCCCTCTCCCCTGTGTCCCACTAGCCTCACATCTTACACGGACACTCCACTCTGGACCAGGAGGGGGCGCACTTAGCTAACTAAGAGGGAGGGGTACAATAAATTACTTCTGCTGTCCAAAGCTGGTTGTGGGACTTGGAGGGCAGGCCTGAACCAAACTAGGGTGGCGTGTCTGTGTTTATGTGAGGGCGTGTACATTTTTAATTAATTTTATTATGGTATTTTTTTTGTTTTTATTTTTTTTGTTACACTTCTATTTGATGTAAATTGGAAATAAAAGGAAAACACAACTAAGAAGGATGTTGATTTTTTGTATAAAACAGATTTGGCGTGGGGACATAGTGCTTTTTTTCTATAGATTTATCCATGTTGTCATAGCTGTGATTGAGTGAACGAATGTGTGTGTTAATACAAGTCTTGTGCAAGTGTGCTTTCCTCTTCACAATTAAGTACAGTACTGTATCTGTTAGGACAAAGATGATTGAAAACAAATACTGTGGCAATCATTTTGTAGATTGACGTAATATCTACTACGGAGAAATCGTGCATCACTACTTGTCTGTTCTGTGGCCAGCTTTTCCGGTCTGTCCTGAGCAATAAAGTCTGACTTAAAAGAAGCACACTCTGATTTACTCACAACAGAATCATTTTGCAATAGCACAATTTTACACAATAACATAGTATGATATCACTGAAGCAGTAAGGAGGTTCACAATATTGGATAACTTTTTTATGGTGATCATGGTGGTCATATTTCCAAAGATAGCAGCTATTTGACGCTTGCTGTATGAGGGAAATGTAGTTACTTAAAAACAATCATTGCATCTTAGGCCCAAAGCTGTTGGATGTATTTGGAAAACTCCAGAAAAGATTCAGACTCAGTACATACTGTTGTGTCCATGAGCATCACACTTCACTCACTCGTTGGCTAGCACTCTCGCCTCACAGAAAGAAGGTTTCAAGTTCGACTCCAGGGCTGGGAGATTGCATGTTTCTCCTTGTCTGAGAGGGTTCCCATCAACTCAATACATGCACTACAGACCAAATGTTCCAGTGAAGGTAGCCCGGACCAAACCTAGCTCCAGATCTGGATCTACAGGACAATAAAGTGTAGCTTAACCTTAACTCAAACTAAATTGCATGCAGTACGAGTGATTCGTGGAGGATGCCGAGATTAGCATTCACATTTTTATCAGTCGGCCCCACCTACATGCTTCAAGACAGGAAAAAACGATTTACTGATTAAACATGGTTTGTAATGTTTAATTTAGAAACTTTACAGTGAAAATAAGACATCTGCAGGAGTGAATATTTTAGGAAAACATTTCTGTGAAAAGTGACTGGTTGGCAAAGTCAGCTGGTCTTTCTTGGAGGCATGACAGAGATGGACTTCCATTGAGGCCAAAATGGGGAACATCAGTGCTCACAAAATAGAAAGGAACATTGGTGATTTTTCCACTGGACCAACACTGAAAGAATAATGAAACAACTGTGTTTGAAGTAGCAGAAAATCAAATCAAATCAATTATTTAGAAAGAATTTGTGAATTAATAATGCATAAAAGAAAGTGGATTTTATTTCACGGGAAAAAAAAGACTACAAACCACAGTGAGGAGAGCTCCATGTTGAAAATTAGGGTGAAATTGTATGAGCCTTGGTTCAGCTCCAGGCTCCCCCTGAACAAATCCACTAGATAAAAAAAAAAAAGAAGATAAAAAAGAGGAGGAAGGAAGAGAGTATAAATTAAACATAGCTCTCTTGGGTTGGGAAGTAAATGTGAAAGTTGACACAATTACAAACCAAGGCAGAAGCTCAAAGATGGGGCTGGTTCTAGTCTTGAACATTGCGATCATGGCAGGACGCTCTGCAGCCCGTGGATCTCCTAAAGTCAATCATAAAGAAGAGCTGAAAATTCTCTGGCGTTTTTCACACATAATTTTTGATTTATTCTCCTTTACGATATCATTAAAATAATGTTGGCCACGTGGACTTTTTAAACAAATGAAATTATTTTTTTTTAGAAACGAAACCATTTTTCAGGCGTGATTATGTTTTGCAACCACACACCTGAATTTCTCCTAAGGGGGATCAATATAGTATTTATTTATCTATCTAAAATTTAAAGTAATTACGCGAGGCAGAGGAAAGTAACAAACATACAAAACACCAGCAGGGGGCACAACAAAAATACTAGGGCTGCAATGTGGATAAGGCTAAAAACAAAAGATGGTTAGCCTTGGATTGAAGTGGACATTTTATATTCTGGCATTACTAATGATGTAGAAAAGTGCATTAAAGTGTTTTGATCTTAGCAGTAGTAGGGCTTCAAAATGTATTGTTTGTGCAGTTTTTTTTTTACAGTTTTAAGTGTTGTAAAGTCGATCCTCACTGGCTTTGTTTCCATGCACACCAAAAATCAGATCATATTCCGATTTCTAGAGTAATCAGATTATTGAAATATCGTGTAAACCTTTCTTAGTTTTATGAAAAGGAAGATTAGGCCCACACACAAAAAAGGCAAATTTATGTAGCAAAGACAAAACTGAAAGAGCCATTTTAAAATTAATTGTAGCTTGTCTTCAAAACACAACGGTTACTCTAAAAAGCCACCGACTAACTGACAAATGTCACTGGGTGTTTTTGATTATCAGATTTTTAAGCTTTACAATTGAAATACAACCAAATTAAAAACAAGAAACAAACTACCTTTAAGAAGCACGGCAAGTCTTTCCCCTTTAGGGTCCCAGGCCAAGCACTGGATCTCACCCCCAACACTATCAGAGACGAAACATATACGCAAATGTTAAAATACAAATATCTTCGCATAGTAAGACATTCTTTTTCCAGAGAATCAGAATACTTACATCGTAGCTCCATCTTGTGCGTTGAAGGTCGTCTCTGAAAGATCAGCCACAACAGTCGCTGCTTGTGGTCCACTGATGGGGCAGTTTGAAGACAGGCCTGAGGAATTAGAAACACATTCAAATCTGTATCTTGCATTGGACACACAGATAAACAAATAAAACAAGTAAGTAACATTCTAAATAACCTGGAGTGGCGGTGAATATCAGGGCGTAGATGACACTTTCTCCTTGAACAGTGAAAAGAAGCCGACTTCCATCAGGACTCCAGCATCCCGACTAAACGACAGAAAAGCAAGAAAAAACTGGCTCAGAGGAAGGCTAAAGCTACATGTAAAATAAACAAAGCGGAGATTATTACTTGGCAACGTCCGTTAACACAAGGCCACCGCTCACAAGTCCACATTCTCGTCTCCCACACCCTAACAATGCAGAACAGTTGTTTCTCAGATGACACACAACATCCGATAGGCATGTAGATGATGTAAAAAGGGATAATAAATCTTATCATTGATACAAATGATCAAGTTAAATACGTCACGCCATTAGAATATCAACGGACTGATCAATAATACATGATTGATGGAATAATCTTCTTTGGGGTTCAATATGTATTACGATTAGGGCTGCAATGATTAAAAGAATAATCAGGACTAACTGACTTGGAGTCTTTAAAATATGATACAAAGAATAAATAATGATACTGTTTTAGTCCCCGTCTGAGAGTGTGACGTAAGCTCATTTTACAAGCTGAAAACAACTCCAAACATTACATGGGAATCGTCTTCACTTAAATATGTCCTCGTACCTGAAGAGAGCCGCTGGTGTAGAAGCCAAAACATGGCTGCCGTCCGGAGACCAGCAGAGAAAGGTGACTCCTCCTCCTCCGACCCGCTGCAGGGGCACACAGCTTTCTGCCGCCACGTCCCAAACCTGCCACAGTAAACGCAGTAAACGCCACTGTGCTCAGCTGAGGACAGATGGGTAAAACAGTAAGAAGGCTGCCCTTACCAACATGGCCGTGTCCATGGGTGATGCAGAGGCCAGGAGTGATCCACTCGGAGACCAGGCGATGGAGGTGACAGGCGAGTGACCCGGGTGGGACAGAACTTGAGCACACCCAGAGGACGGCCTGGAGACGGGCCAGGAACAGGAGAAACAGGTCAACAATCAAGACGCAGTGATAAAACTGTTGCATTAAAAACATGAACCCAAACTGAACCTAATCGAACCTTCCACACTGAACATATTGTAAGACCTTACTACAAAGAGAAAAATACAGAGTGACCAAAAGTAACTTAAAAGCCTGTTTTATCATGTGCCCGAAAAATAAAACATTGGGGGGTTTCAGAAGGACTCTGGGCGACTCTAGGCATCTCATTTTCAAGTGGGTCCGAAACACGTAACACAGACAGAGCATTATACATCCAATCCAGTACTCTCCCTCCCGCCAGAGTACTTTTTATAAGACAGAATTACATATGAATTTGGTCTCGTAGTCCCTCAATAGTCCAGGAGTGATGCATTGCAGAATAAAGCACAAAAGGCAATCGTCTGGACGGACATGATTTTTAAAACATTATCCAGATGAAACCCATGATATACATAGAGGGATGGGAAGAACAATTATAAACTGCAAAGAGATCGTTTCTATTTGAGTTACTTCCCAGCACTGTCAATAAACACAAACACAGTATCGTAACAGCAAATAAGACAGTTTTCACAAATACTGGAATAAGAAGACTTAAATAAGCTGAAAGACGTTGAAGATTTTAAGAATAAAAAAGGGAGCATATTCCAATCAGAATTACTGAAATGATCTGCGTCCAACAAGTGAATATGTTGCAGTTACTGGAATTAGAAACTGTTTGAGATATTGAGGAAGGCATTTCTGAACCAAATTCAAATCAAGCTGCAACTGATTTTGTACCAATGGAAGATCAGAGCTGGACAGTATCATCAGCATAAATATTTATCCAACCGTTTGAAATAACAAAGAAACGTTTGAGCAAATGATTAATCGACTAAAAAAAAGGGGCAAAAGCTCTCAAAGTTATGATGACATGCACAAACTACTATGTCTAGAGAGAGGTAGGTAATAGTAAACATCAAAACTGCAGCCAGCTCACTCCATGCAGGCCTATAAGTTCAATTCAGAGATAAATGACTAGTTTTTAATATACACTGTCTTTTGTTGCGGTATAGAAAGTATTAATGATCAGGTTCAGCATGTATGGTTGAAGGGGGGGGGGGGATGTACCGTGTCGACAAAGAGCATGGATCGACGTGCCACACCAAGATACAGCTGTGACAGGCCACAGCCAGCGCCGACGCACACAGAGGCTTCCACTGCACCGCCGCCACGCTCCTCTGTAGGCGGTGCTTCAGCGTCGGCGTGTTGGCGCTGAGGACAGAGCAGGCACACAACAACACTGTCAAAGAGAATTACAAAACCAATCGAGCCAGCGCCAGAAAATGAGGGAATTTGCAAGGGGTTTGAAGGGAACATTTTGACAGCGAGTTCAATTAAATCACTGTAGAAAAACAAAATCAGAATAAGATGCCAAATCAGGACAATACGAAGAAAAACTAATAAAAATAACTTGACATTTTGCACATTGTACTTTAAGTCCAGTAATAAACACAAATCTTTATTTTAGGGTCTTTGAAGACAAATCCTTTAAAAAACAATTAAAAACAAAATGCTAGCTGGCGGCAAGGGTTTGAATATATCATTTTAACAAACAAGTTTAATTGAAAAAATAAATAACATGCAATTACAGGAAAACGTTGAATAGTTCTACAAATTATAACAGGACTTTTTGAATATTTTAAGCCCAGTCATAAACTCCCGTCTTTACTTTAGGATCTGTGAAGACAAGAACGTTCAAACATTTGACCTTTTGGGGTTGTAAATCTTGATAGAGTCGTCTAGAAGAGCAACGGCAAATTTGTCGGTGTGTGGGTGCCAGGCAAAGGCTCGCACTACACAGTCGGGCCTAACGAAACATTTCAAACATTAGTGTGAGAATTCCAGGTCATGGCAAATCTTAAAAGAGGAGGGCCTTACCAATTTAAAACTTGTGAAAATTCAGCAATCATGTCTTCACTACTCAGCTATGAAAACAAAGACGACAGTGATTATCAATAGTTTAGCATGTCTTGAGGGTTTAGTTAGTTAGTTTACTTATTTTAAAGATGCATAGTGTAACTTTGAAGGTACAATTTGGCAATTAACACCTATAAGGTCATAAAGACAAGATTATGGTTATAATGCCTTACTGTGGGATATTCAGCAATAACATTTCCATTAAAGCTGCCACTAATGATTTTAGTAGTCGACTTCTAAGCAATCAGTTGACTGGTAAAACAATTATTTTCATTGTACATTAAGGCTTTTAAATACATTATCAACCAAATAAAGGTTGAAATACAGTGACCCTAACCCTTACACAGTGCACCTTTAAAGTTTACAAATATAAAATAGTAAACTTTATTACTGTAACATGAGGAAACAGGGATCCACGAAAAGAGGCGATGCGTCTGAGCAGCGCAAGAACACATGCTGAGCTCATCGCCAGACACTTGGGCACTAAAAATGTCAAAGCATTGAAATACTAAATTATACATTTAACATCAACATTTACGATGCTTCAATTTTGTTATGTTATTCTCTCATTTGAGGCCCTAGAATGCTGCATTGTTCACCTTCTGTGTCTGAGTTGGTTATTTCATTTAGTAGCCCTGTAACTCCCCCATCTCTCCTGTAGAAAGAGTCATTCATGTTTATCATTTCAATTCACACAGATATTGTGTGTTTGTGCGTTGTACCAGGCTGACGCGCTCCTCATCCACAGCGTCTCCGAGTGGTCCAGAAAAGCCGCTTTGCTGCTGCTCTCAGTGCGACTGTGCAGCTTCAGAGAGTCCCGCGGAAAATACAAGTTCAAAAAATTGTCCTAAAAATGTAATACATCATTAATTTGAGTGAGCACAAAGATCAAGTTTTAATGTATTCATTAGAGCATACAGGGCAACAACTGAAAAATTATTTTGCTGATAAATTATTATTATTATTATTATTATTATTATTATTATTATTATTATTATTATTTTAAAAACTTTTTTAATTGCTATAAATTTGATCAGTTATTTTAGCCCTAGATGTCAGAATTAATCAAAAGGACATTTGAAAATAAAATGAATGGATGAAAGATATTGACAGAAGAGGGAAGTGTAATGAAAGTTTTTGTTCAACTTTCATGGCAATTACAATTGAGACGAAACTTCTTCAGTTTAAAACCCTGATTTTGAAACCGCAGATACAACAGAACACTTAAGGTACATTTTCCTTGTAGGGAAAATTGTCCTCTGCATTTGACCCATCCTTTAATACTGCTGGCGCATCTCCTCAGGAGCAGCGGGCACCAAAGCGCAGTCTCAGGACTAGGGATGTCCCAATATCAAATTTTAATGTTACGATTATTGTGAGAACAATTCAATGATTGTCCATGATCATTGAGACTGTTACTTCTGAAATATTTAATTTGGTTTCATTCCCGTGGTCTAACTTTTTACTATTTCTTAAGTTTGTGACCGGCTTTAAGAAATGTAACTTTCTGAAAAACAAAAACAGACAGATAAAAAGGGTCTATTATTTGGACTAAAGATTGAAATAAAAATACTTAATTTTTCTTCAAAAATGGTCACAATAATCATGATTTGGTTTTTACCATTACATTGTGAGCTGAATAATGATTATTGAGTCACCTGATGATCTTGACATCCCTAGTCCGGACTGTAGTTGGACTTTAACCATGATGCATGTTTTGGGTTGATGGAGGAAACCGGAGCCTGGTGTAAACCCACCCAGAGGCCCAGGAGTCCGACACCTTCTTGCTGTGAGGTGAGAGTACTAACTGCTCTGCTACAGTCCTGCCACTCCTGGATCCCACTGTACACTTCTCACAATAACCCTACAATTCAAATTTGACAGAAGTAGACTCACCTGGACAGTCTGGTCACTGTTGGGTCCCGACAGCAGCTCGTTGTTGGACTCGCACAGAGTTGTGTTCCCTGAAGGCAGCGGAGGAGGAAACAGCGCCAGGGAGCACATCTTTGGACCAACAACAGGCCCTGAAAGACACAGACACGTGAGGTACGTGTGATATGTCCAAATGGAGAGACATTCACACTTGATGCACTGCAGTCATTTCCGGTGGATGATGCTACTGCTGCTGATGAACTATGTACTTTTCTGGTGGAGGGATTGTCACCTGCTTGTCTCCATGGGGATGTTGTTGCTTTCCTTAGAATGTTCAACATTATGTATTAAACATATCTTAAATTATTTATGACGTTAATCTCGATATTCATTTCACAATTTGATTTTTACTGTGGAGAAGCAAATTAGAAATACTACTTTTTCCTTCAAAATCCCTTGACAAGCGTTTGCTTGAGTAACATCTCCACGGAGATAAGTAGGTGGCAGATTCTCCACTAGAAAGGTTACTTGGTTAAACACTGTACTTTGATAGTTATGCTACCCTACCCACATTAAATACATTGTGGGGAGTTTCACTGCTTTATAGAACTGTATCTGATCATACTTTAGAAGGATATTTTCATAATCACATACTTGGAAGTGTGGCTGCCGTTTCCCATGGATTTTGTTCAGACTATAGTGGCACGAATCATTTATATATTTATACATTTCTCTTACAATTATTGCCTACATTTTATGCTTAACCAGTTTTTTACCCCAATATGGTTCGTTTTTAATGTTTACGACAAAACAATGAGCAACATAGTGTGATTTTGTGGTGCCAATGTATAGTCGTTGTTTTAAGACTATGGAGGTGACATTTACATTTTAGGATCACTTTTATTACAGTAACACTTTCGTTTTATACTTGAAAGACATAGTCATTAATATAAGCAATGTGACAGTGACAAGGTTAATTTCAGTACTTTCTAATAACAACACTGCAGCTAATATTTTGTGATGCTAAATTGCTATTGGCTAGTTTTATTTGATAAGATTATTGCTATATTTCTGCTGTCTCTTCGTCTTTCCTCGCAGATCAATAAATCTTACCCCTTTTTGGCTCCGCTGTGTTTCTTGGTGTGGGTTAATTAAATATGAAGTTTGAAAAGCGACAAAACAAGAGCAGTTCAGATGAAACACATTCGAGTGGAGCGATCGCGCCGAGAAAGCAACTACAGCGAGCGACATGGACAAAAAGTATCGTTGCTGTTTTTGACACGGTGGAAAAGAACCGCCCTCTCGTGGACCAAGATGGAACTACAACCAAAACAAACCTGCAGCAACATTGTATTTTCGTTTTGCTTTTTAGATGTGCCTCCCTCAAATGGGTAAATATAAACAAAGTCATTCATATGGTACTTTTAGGATTGAAAAAAAAAAAGACTATTGTCAGGGTTACATTTACTTGAGTACTTTTTAAAGACATTTCACTTCTCAGAGTACTTTTCAGAATGCACACTTTTACTTCTTTTTGAGTTATGTGTATATATATATACACACACACACCACACAAACACACACACACACATACACATATACATATATACACACACACATATATATATATATATATATTTTTTTTTTAATATTTGTTTGCATTTGTTTGTATTGTTCGTACTTAAGGTAAAGTTTCTGTTACTCTACAGGGGACAGAGCTTGACATTTGGGTTTGTGCACCACTCCTTCAGATATGATTTCGTTCTTTCACATTTTTGTGTCTTTCCTTTGAAAATACCAGATTTTGTGCTATTTATGCTTTTTTTTGTCCTTCAAATTCAATCAAATTCAAATCAAATTATACTCTCAATTGAGTTCTAGTTATTCGTAGTTAATTAATTGTCGTAATTTCTTGGACCACTACTTTGTACTTCGACTTGAGTAATATTTTTTTAAGTAACTATATTCCTACTTGCGTATATTTTTTGGCTACTTACCCACCTCTGAAAAAATGCTAAAGCAAAAAGCAAAAATGTGATTTTACCATATTGCTATTTTAATCAATGAATAAAATTACCTTGTCTAATTACACGAGCAGCCACGACTAAAAGTCGGGATAAGAACGACCAAATAAAACAGAATCCACAAATTAACTGACAACAAGTCTTGCACGTGTAAACACACATCAAAAATCAGATCTATTCATGGGGTTAGCTGATTATTTTAGTAATCTAATTTGGATGGCCATGTACATGTGCCCACTTTGAGAGAGGTAGGGTTAAACCCTAAGCATGTGTACTTTACGTGACGGTAACAGCGCCCCCTCAGGCGAACGTTGCATTTCCGTGACGTCAATTCAGCACTGGGCAAGAGACAGCTCCCTCCCCCAAAACCCAGCGCGCTCCTCACGTTGCATGGCTCCGGTTATTGATAACACGATTTGCCCACTGGGATCCATCCCAGAAACGTGAAACTCGTGGATTTAAGGGCACTGGATGTAGGTCTACTACACAAGATACAACGAAGCAGCCGAGGAACAAACAACGAACTGTCCACGAGAAATACCAGGACGGAGCCCATCCTTGCACTTGACAACGCGACATCACCGGGGCAGAAAGGTATGGGAATGTCATAGTATAAGCTTAAACCGCGATCGGAGCAGAAATCAGGTTGTGATAAGTGTGGGTTTATGTGTAAAGCCGCCGCCGCTG
Organism: Chaenogobius annularis; assembly: GCA_015082035.1. NCBI lineage: Eukaryota > Metazoa > Chordata > Actinopteri > Gobiiformes > Gobiidae > Chaenogobius > Chaenogobius annularis. Next base: position 1,616,840 of record BJKM01000003.1, on the reverse strand, counting down.
CTGCTGCTGCTGCTGCTGCTGCTGCTGCTGCCGCTCACACTGCACCAATCACACCAAGCATGCTCGACCAGCGCCGCACAAAGTCTGATTTCTGTAACCAGAAAATGTCTCTCATTATGATATATTTGCCAACATCAAGCAACGTACAGACGCTGCGGCAATCTGACTCGGACCATGTAGGACTGGACTGGACTGGGTTTAGGGCTCGTTATTCATGCACGTCGGCAGTGATGCTGCGAGTGTCATCGTCACATCCTCGGTTATTTAAAGATTGATCTTCCTGCGTAAGCGTGTGCGCGCGTGTGCACGCTGAACTCGCCGAGGCCCAGCACTTGTTTATTGGCCGTTTTCACGCGGCTCTCGTTCAGTCGCGCACTGGTGCAGTACAGGACGCTGCTGCTGCTGTTGTGTGTAGATGTACCACGGTGCTTTCGGTTTCCACATCTCCTTTGCCTTCACACTCACGCACTGAAAGGCGCTCATACTGTGACTGGTTACGCAATTTGGCGTATTCTTCTGATGCACAGTGTCTTGATGCATGACAGACGAGAAATGGAGCAAATGGAGCAAAAGGACCGTAAGGACACTTAATAGTGAGGATGGGTGCAGCGTGCACCCTCCAGTGACTGATTCATTCATAAAGCCCCTCTAGTGTGTGTGTCCCATTTGCACACAAACACATGACTGCATATGCAGCTGTAAACAAGTGAACAAAACACAACTTTAAGCTAAAGCTGCACTTCAGCACCGAACAGCTCCTGATTCACAGTCCAATACAACGCCTTTTATATGTAAAAAAATGACACTCACGTCTTGGCTCATGGATTTGTGTAAATGTCATCACATTAAACTAAGTGCAGGAGAACATCAGTGGCCCTTGAGTTGAGTAACCACTGAGTTAAATTCGTTTTCAGCGTCTTCATGTGATGAACCCAGGGGCAACTTATGTGTATTATGTTTGTCGCTTAACTGTGTCTAACTCTTATGTTTGACTAATTTCAGGTCGTTTCCTCATCTGACGCCGCTCCACTCTGCACCTCTGTGTTGATGAGTGGGACCTGTCTCCATGAGCCCCGTGCCCCCTCCCCCTCCCTCTCAGGCTTCAGCACGCCCCTCTCAGAGCCCTACCGCAGACTGGACGCTGGCACTCCTGCCCTCACACCCGAGACGGACCTGACCCCCACACAGTGTGTGCTGCGTAATGTCCTGTCCATAGACACACAGGGCGCCCCCGGTGGCAGCAGCCCCACCCCCAGTGACGGACCCCAGTTTGATAACAGTGTGTTAACTCTGCATGAACATGAGGCGTGTCAATGTGGTGGAGCAGAGGCTGGACACAGCCCGGAGGCCGGTGCTGTCCGCAGACAGTCCGAGAGCTTCAGGCTACAGGCCGGAAGTGGAGGCTTTTTGGAGGGACTGTTTGGCTGCCTAAAACCTGTGTGGACCATGATCGGAAAGGCCTACTCCACTGAGCATAAACACAACCAAGAGGGTAAGTGATGTCTCTTTGTTAAAAAATAGGCAGATTAGGGCATAAGAGCTGTTGTGATGTTTTGTCTTGGAGAAGTACCAGCTTCCCTCAGTGCAGACAGTATAAATGCTGTCTCCATCATGTCCTGGGGCAGTAGACTTTAGCAGTGCACTTGTCACTCTGCTCTCTGAATGTGAGGAGTGCAGTCTTTTCTCTTCAGTGATCTGACTCCAGCACTGGGCCTTATAAAGAATTGATCTGCCTGTCTATTGAGAACGGATTCCTCTGAAGTGACTGTCTGTCTATGTCACTTAGAGCCAATGTCTGTTGGACAGATCACAGCCAAATTAAGACACATCTTTTACTATTCTTTGTGCATTTGATTAGACAAGGTCAAACTACAAACCTTAGGTCATTGGTTATTGTCACATGGACTGTTACATTTGTAGTTCATTCACAAAGTTATTGCCTTCAAACAACAATGTACTATAAGAGAGAAAGTTGAGTAGACCTTGGAATTCCACATGATAGGTGTGCAGCAGGGTGAAGGGTTGCAGGCAGCAATGCACCTGGAGTTACAGTAACTACTATTATTATCGGTGAATAAATGTAACACATATACATTTAAAAAACTTTTTTGTTTGAGTTTTATTATTGACTAACCTAGACTCCCGACCCTGACCACTTTGAAGTTGGATAATACAATGCATTCGATTCTTGATCCTGGAGATCAGGTCGCTTCAATACTTTAATATTACTGAATTTATCAAACTGTTTGTCCTTGTCTTCTGTGCAGAGTCTTGGGAGGTCCCGTTCGAAGAGATCTCTGACCTGCAGTGGGTGGGCAGCGGGGCACAGGGAGCAGTGTTCCTGGGAAAGTTTCATGGAGAAGACGTGGCAGTGAAGAAAGTGCGGGACATAAAGGAGACTGAGATCAAGCACCTGCGTAAACTCAAACACCCCAATATCATCACATTCAAGTGAGGACACTCATTACGCTTCCAGGGCCAAGAATGTAGGGGACCCAAATCTCACAGCATGGCAACTTCACCGGTGTAACATTTATTGCAAGAAGGCTCATGATAAGGTAGAAATGAAATGAAAAGCCTTTCAAGAAATCTAAAATGACATATTTCAAGATTGATACTAAGAATTCTGTTTTATTTCTCTTTATCATAGCACTGCAACACAAAAATGATCAGCGTGCATACATTTGAAGACATAATTGCCTATAGAGATGCATCCCTTCTCATAGTAATGCCCTATCTAATGGCTCTGATTGTTTTCAGGGGGGTGTGCACGCAGGCGCCATGCTACTGTATCCTGATGGAGTACTGTGCCCAAGGCCAGCTGTACGAGGTGCTCCGAGCGGGACGTAAGATCACCCCGTCCCTCATGATCGACTGGTCCATGGGCATCGCAGGAGGAATGAACTACCTACACCTACACAAGATTATCCACCGAGACCTCAAGTCCCCAAAGTAAGTAAGGCTATGCACACACTAGATCAGCAGCACCACCACAACAAAAGAGAGAGAAAACTTTACATTTAGAACCTCAACTGAAATTGGGTCCTAGCGTGTGTTTACCACCAATGAAAATTGTGACGAAATCAGGTCCAAACTAGAACTAAACCAAGACCAGACCAGGACAAGAAACTGGACAAAACCAAATCCACATTATTTCTCTAAATGATGTAAAACCAGGACCAAACCCGGACAAGTGAGCAAACCTCAAATGGTCTAAACTTAGGACCATATAACAGCAACTGTGAACTAAACAGCACAAAACTACGGTGCGAGTCAGACAAGGACAATCAGTTCTTTCAGCTTTCAAATTATTTATTATTGTTACTGAAGCACTTTTGGACTGACGTGAAGAGTAAAGGGAAAAAGACGAAACAACTGGAACAAACATGTTACAAACTTATCCGAAATATTTCCTTGATCCTTTACTTTTACTTAATCAGGGTGCATTCATACTCATTAAAAATTAGACTAAACTAGGACCAAACCTAGACTAAATCAGGATTAGAACAATCAATAAATCAATATAACGTTACTTCTCCTGAGAGGCCATTTAAGCACTTTGAGCAGTTAAAGTTCAAACATAAATAGAATAACTCAGTACATCTTAACAGGACTCATCTGGTCGGAAAAGGACCAAATCAACTCAACATTAGGACCAAACCAGGACAAATGTGAATCCACCCTTGTGCTACCCACAAAGATAGTGCGCGGGTTAAAAACATGTATTTTTTACGTACATAAAACAACAAAAACAAAAACAAACACAAACACACACATACATACACACACACATACATACACACACACATACATACACACACACACACACACCAAAACAAAATTTACATGTACCACAGTTTGAGAAACACTGGTCAAGACTCAACAGATGAAAAATAATAATACTACATTTTGCCAAAAAAGCATACATGAACATGTTTTCGTTGTTCTGACTTTGCAGCATGTTGATAACACACGATGATCTGGTGAAGATTTCTGATTTTGGCACTTCCAAAGAGCTGAGTGACAAAAGTACAAAAATGTCATTTGCTGGCACTGTGGCTTGGATGGCTCCAGAAGTAATAAGGAACGAGCCAGTCTCTGAGAAAGTGGACATTTGGTGAGTCAAATCATCATGAGAGAAAAAACAGTCTCTTTTCATTAACTTGGCTTGTCCCATGATTTTATTACCTGCTGTATTTACTCATGCATTTCTTTCTGCAGGTCGTTTGGAGTAGTTCTGTGGGAGATGTTGACGGGAGAGGTTCCTTATAAAGATGTGGACTCCTCGGCCATCATTTGGGGCGTGGGGAACAACAGTCTGCAGCTGCCTGTTCCCGAGAGCTGCCCCGACGGCTTCAAGATCCTGCTCAGACAGTGTTGGTGAGTATGTTTCTATATCTGACACTGTTTGGTTTCAGATTACACAACATTCTATTGGTTTTGTAGTGTTTGAAAAATAGATCACAAAAAGGGCCCAGCAGAGACTTCATCAAATAATATAAGTTTTTAACATCTGTAACCTGAGTATGGTTGTAATATTACATCATCATTGGCGGCACAGGGGTTTGCACGCTTGCATAGAAGGTCTTGGGTTCAATTCCTGTTGCATGTTGGCTCTGTGTTGAGTTTGTATGTTTTCAGTAACCCATGAATCCTCAAATACATTCATGAGCTAATTTAGACAGTACAGTTGATTTGTTTTGTTTTGTTTTCTCTCATTTTTACGTTTACATTTGTTCTGCAGGAATTGTAAACCAAGGAACAGGCCGTCTTTTCGTCAGATCCTTCTCCACTTGGACATAGCCTCTGCTGACGTTTTGTCCACACCTCAAGAGACTTACTTCAAGTCTCAGGTTTGTAACATGAGCACATTTACATATGCATCACTATGGTTACTTTGGTGCATAGCAAACATCTTACAGAATACGCCCAGCACCTCCGAAACCAGGAAATAACCACCTGATCAATTGCTCAGCTAACTAAGCCTGTAGTTTTCAGGCACTGGGTTGGGTAATATATAAGATACACAGAAGGCCATGTCAACGGAAGTGTGCTTTAAACAGGCTGAATGGAGAGAAGAAGTGAAGCAGCACTTTGAGAAAATTAAATCGGAGGGCACTTGTCTGCACCGACTGGATGAGGAGCTGATCAACCGCCGGCGAGAGGAGCTCAGGTCTGATATGAAGACAAACAGACTGCTCATATTGGACCAGTAGAGCACATTTTAATAACAGTCTCTAACCTTAGACATGCGCTGGACATCCGCGAGCACTACGAGAGGAAATTGGAGAGGGCCAACAACCTTTACATGGAGCTGAGTGCAGTCATGTTGCAGCTGGAGCTTAAGGAAAAGGAGCTGCAGAGGTAGAGACTACTACTATATATATATATATATATATATATATATATATATATATATATATATATAAAATATATATATATATATATATATATATATAAATGCATCGTTAACAGGATCTAATCTGGGTGTTTTGCAGAAGAGAGCAGTCTTTGGACAAGAAGTATCCAGGTTTGTTCAAGCACCACAGCTCCAGACAAAGCTCCACTAACTCCATGGACAAACTTATCAAGAAGAGGAATGTCCCACAGAAACTGCCATCAGGAAAAAGGTAAGTCATGTTTTATTCATGGAGCCAAAGCATGTTACAGGGATGACACATTTACTTTGGTTTAAGTAATAATATATCATAAATCGCACTTCTAATCACAATCAGAAAAATTGCAATTCGATTTATTTTTCCAAAATTGTGCTGCCCAACTAGGCGACCACAATAAACAATTTTTCCTTGATATTGTAGGCCTGACCTTCTGAAGTCTGAGGTGATCATTCCTAAGATGGATTCCTCTATGATGCAAGTGACAATCCCCACATGTCAGAACAGGACCTCTCCAAACCGCTCTCGGAGGGTAAAGACTCGGCACCGTAAGCCTGGGAAAGGCAGCAGCGGGGACCTAGCGGGTCTGAAGGCCAGTCAGTCCTCCCCTCAACGGGATGCCTCCTCCCAGGTCGACCCCTCCAGCACCGCCCCCTCACAGCAGCTCCTGGAGCCCTCGGCTGCTCTCAGGGGTCTGAGCCACGAGCAGCAGCAGAGGCAGCTGTCCTCCTCCAGCCCCGACCTTATCAGCACCACGCTGGAGGCCGAGGCCCAGGGCAAAGGGGAGGGCTCTGGGGGGGCTCTGGAGCGCGGGGGCAGCTTGAGCGCCTCTGCAGGGCTGGGGGGCTCAGAGCTGGGGGCCGCTGCTCTGGATGACCTGACAGAAACACCTCCACGCAGTGACACGCCCAGTGAAGACCCCTCTTTCCCCTTCTCAAGCAGCCCCGACTCCCCATGCGGGAGGGGAGCCGGAGCAGGCCGGGGGTCTCTAGGATCACCAAGACTACCTCACGATGGAGAAGACAAGGATGAGGGGGCCAGCTCTGTCCGGATCCCACGAGGGGCGTCTGGGGGCATCGGGAGTCAGCACCTCACCCCTTCAGCCATCCTGTATCGCGCCGCCATCACGCGCAAACAGGTACGAACACAGATCCACAGTGTCACAGAGTCTCACAGCATCGAGCACTGACGGCTTTTCTCACACAGAGGCGTGGAGTGTCATCAGAAGAGGAGGAGGGGGAGGTTGACAGTGAGGTTGAGTTGCCACGGAGACGGTGAGTAACTTGCTGTCCTTTTGTCACTGCATTATTCTTTCAATAATTTTCTCAGCTTCAACATCTATCCATTTCCACAATGATGAAGTCCATAGTAATTTAAATACTCAGCGCAGTGCATACAAACAAAATGTATGGTTTTAAGTAAGTCTGAATGTAGTTTTTTACACTAAAACCAAGCCACCAACATATTGACATCACAAAATTTAGTCCTAGCGTTCAAGATGGGAGTGGGTTAAAATACTATTGTTAATCTGCTTATTTTGTAATGTGGTTGAATCAAAACAATACACGATTCAAATGAATGGTCAATTTTAACATTTGTGCTTTTCCATGTCAACTGGTCAACTCAATATCTCATGCTGTTAACACACCTGATTGTAGCCATGAGCTAATTTCCATCCGTTGTCCCGCATTCACGCTCACAACACACTCTCTTTCATACACCAGCATACTATTTTACATTTTTTTAGTGATAGGGGAAACCGGAGCATGCGGAGGAAACCTATGCTGACACGGGAAGAACATGCAAACTCTACATACAGTCCTCATTTGCAAGAGGGACATCAGCAGATTTTCAAAACTGATAACAATAAATTGCTTTCATATGAAGTACATCCTCCATGAATCTGCAGTGATTTAAGTGTGTACCTCCTCCGTTCTGGGCAGACGTCCCACCAGTATCACCAAGTGCCAGTCGGTGTCCACGTTCAGCTCGGAGAACTTGTCTGTTTCGGACGGGGAGGAAGGCCACACCACAGACCACTCCCATAGCGGCACTCCCGACGTGGTCAGCACCAACACGGACGACAGGCTGGACGACCGCAGCGACGACCTTCTCTCCCAGGGCTCTGAGATCCCGGCCGACAACACGGACGGGCTGTCAGAGAGAGAGGGCGCCGTGGGTCAGGCCAAAGCGTCGCTGGACCTGGGGCAGAATTCAAATGAGGTGAGTGTTTTGGGGGTCGGTTAGGCTGACCTGAAACGAGAAATGCATGCACAAAATATTCATGGTAGAAACTGAAGGGAAAAAAAAATAAATAAAAAATAAATAAATAAATAAATAAAAACACAATACGGAAGGTTGAAGCTTAATTCGTAGAAACGGTAGGTTCTGAAGCTGGTTGGTGCAAATGCAGGTTTGTTATTGTGTCTTTGGGCATGACACTTCCCTCATCATGCATTGTTTACATCCATTGGTGTTAGAAAGGGTCAGTGCGTGTGAAAGGGTGAAGGTTTTTATTGCCCAACGGTGGTACAAAAGCAGCATGTAAGTTTTCTATTTAGAATTTACCAGACGTCGGTAGAGTAGATAAAACTATACTCAAGTAAGAGTAAAGTTACTTCAAAATAGTATTTCTTAAGAAGTACAAAGCAGTGGTCCAAATAATAACTCTAGTAAGAGTAAAAACAGTTTTTGGGAAATTATTACTAACTGAACTGGACATAACATCTGATTTATAATTTGAAGTTTACGGATACAACATTAAAAGAGGAACCAAAACTTTTACTCAAGTTAGAGTACTGTTACAGTGTCAAATATATTGCTCATGTGGAGAAAAAGTTGTGTTTGAAAACGACTCAAGTAAACTCAAGTAAATGTAACTGAGTACTGCCACCCTCTGCAATTTATAAAAGAAAATTAAGGTGGAATTAGTTTCAACACGATTATTGGCACTCCATACTTACTATTTTATATTTGTAGCTTGTCAAAGCTTATTATAGAAAATAGATTTATTAATAATTGCAGATAAAAAAAACCAAATACATATCATTCCAACTTTATGAGCAACATGATGAGAGGAATTTATTGTGATTTTGAAATAAGTAAATGATTAAGGTACAAAGGGAACAAAAAATCTATATCAGCTATAAACAGGTTCAGTACTAATCAAAATATAACGTTTTATCATTGTTTCCATGTATAGATTCAATGTAAATGTAACTGAGCCTACCCACGTCCGCAATTTATAAAAGAAAACTGAGGTGGAATTAGTTCAGTAAGATTACTGTCACGCCATACATAATCATTTTATCTTGTCAAAGCCTATTTTTGAAAATCCAACACGATGGGATGAATATTAAGATTTTGTCACTGTGATTGTAAATATTTAAGATACAACACATGGAAAGGAGCAGTACAACGAATACAATCAAAATAATATAACCTTCTGTCTTTGACTTCCATGTAGAGATTATGCGACGACTCTGACTGCGACAGCGCCGAGTTGGACCAGTCCGGCAGCGGTGAGCCCAGCCGCCCCCCGAGCGCTGGAGCCTGGGCCTCTCCCTCCCAAACACAGGTCTACCAGACCCCCCACACCGGACCCCCGTAACTCCTCTTCCCCCAGAGACTGGAGCTGCCCTAGAGAAGGACCACAACACCACACCAAACAATCTGTGCAAGACTGAACTGTTGCCACGGTGATTTTAAGCACTCACAAACTATAACAAGCCAAACGAAATTGTCTCTCCTGCTCCGATGAACAAGTCATAGATATTTGGCAGCTTTCTAACATCACATAAGTGTCATGTACTTTCACTATAGGGGTCATTTTTGCCAGAATTGTCACCATGTTGTCGAGTAAAGCGGAACTAATGTGCGTCTGATGTTCCCACACGGACATTTAATGCAATCCCAAACGAGTTGGCGTTGAAAAAGAGCTGACATAAAACATGGTCAACGCATCCGCCGCGCGACTGCAAAAACCATTCCATTCACGCACGCACAAAATACACTTTAGTCCTGAATACTTCGCCACTAATGCATCAAATACTAATGAATAATAATGTAAATAGATACTCATTCCATACCACATGACAAATATGTAACTTTATTTTATTTGTAAGATATTATATAAGACTAAACGGTATGCAGCCCCTGTGAACAAATGCATGACTATAAATGTTTATAATTTATGGTTCAGATGTGTCCGTTTTATATTTTGTGAGAGTTTACACTTTTTTAAATCCTGAAAGTATTCTGTTATTTTTGATTTTGTTAATAATAAATGTCGACACTGAAAAAAAATATATGTATCGGAATGAAAATTACACCAAGTGTCATAATGCATATTTAGATGGTCTTGGTAAGCTTCTACCTAGGAATAAAACACACATAGGTTTTTATAGAGTTTATCGGATGTAAACAGGAAACTTGGGATTCATCAAAAGGTACTTGTACTAGAATTGTACTGAACTTACTGGAGGCCTTTACCTGCAGAATGCATGTCTGAAGATGGTGCAACGGTGTCAGATGTTTTAAAATATGGTGCTCTACTGATGAACAAATGTTTCCTTTGGGTGAGCTTGATAAAAAAAAAAAAAACACTTTACCCTTTAAGAGTTTTACAGAAGTAGCCAAAAGGCCCGACTAGAGCACTCTGTGGTGGTTTCAAGTAGAAGAATATAAGTATCCTTTGGGTTTGAATAGAAATGTTCTGTTTTTATACAGCATTGCACATCGTACCTGTAACATAGGAATTATATCGAAAAGCAAAAATACTATGAACAATAAATAATGTATTGGTTTAAAAAACAAATAGTGTGATGTTTGTTTAAAAATCAGAAGCCTTGTAATAGCTGCAGTTTGTGCTGTCGCTATGTCACACAGCGACAAATGGATGAGAAATAAATGACTATTTTCAACAACTTTAAACACGTGCAAATCTTGGAGTGTCATTTTATTGGTTGAGTTCAGATTTTAGAACGTGATTTTGCTCCTCTCTCAGATTGGGAACGGAAACTATCGATTATATGATACTCTTAAATTGAAGGGCCACTCAATATACTGCAAACATTTTGATATCACACAAACTAAATATTGTAGAAAAAGATTCAGTTGTAGTCATCTGTTTTTTATATACTGTTAGATCTGTTCTAAAACAGAGTCCAGATGACTACAACTGAATCTTTTTCTACAATGGAACACTCCTGGACGAATGAGGGATTACACCGACACAAACTGAATATATTGCAATAACACTAAGGTTCTTCATCAGACAGAAATGTATTGTTTTCCAATTGAAAATGTGTTTGTTTTTTCTAAAGGCAGATTTTATTAATAATTTTCCTTATTCAGTCCAAAATGAAATTTTGTTAACACACTACTTGGGCTGCTTCTGGTAGTACTCGCACTGTAATCTACAGTTGTAGTATTAGTTTAATGTAGCTAATTATATCCACATTTGTCCTACTTTGGGTTTAGTCCAGATTTATAACTACTTTAACCATGGTTTAATTCCATTTTATACCAGGTTTTTGTGCTCATTTTGACTTGCATAATCCTGTTATGACCTCATTTAGATCTGGTGGGACTCAGAGAGCCAAATATTTACTTGGTGGTCCTTGATGTGAAAAGTTTGAGAACCACTGGTAGAGATTGAGATTAAGCATTTTCTAATTGACAATGATCAGGTTTGTCCATTTCAATCTACAAGTATTTTCTGTCAGTGAAAGCATGTGGTTTGAAGCAGAGTTCAGACCAATTACATGTATTATAGTATATCTTTTAAACATAGCTTTGGTCCGCTAAATTCAGATTACACATTTTTGTGTTGAAACCATGAGATATTACATCTTTGATCAGTAACTCCATTCCATGATGCAACTTGTAAGACTTATTCCTATGATCACTTACCATGAAAAGGGAATTTTTAAAAATGTTGTCTGTAAATGAACTCCATCAGGACATCCTCAGCCGGCGTCACTTCAGCTTCATCCATTCATTCCCTACCGCTCGTTCCTGTTAGGGGTTATGGGTGACTGGAGCCTATCCGAGTGACTTTGGGCGTTAGGCGGGGTACACCCTGGACAGGGGCCAGCTCATCGCAGGGTTAACAGAGAGACAGACATTCACTCTCACGTTCATTCACAAGGGGCAATTTACAGTTGCCAATTTACCTAACGGATGCATGTGTTTGGATGAGAGGAAACCGGAGAACCTGGAGAGAACCCACGGTAACACAGGGAGGACATGCAGACTTCACCCAGAGAGATCATGTGATGTTGGTCTGGCTCAGGAATCGAACCCATGATCTTCTCAGGAGGCTAATCTATTATACGCAAGGTTATGGTGAAAGTACACTTTATTTTCCCCGTAGAGCAATTTGTCAAATTTGTCATCTGCATTTGACCCATCCTCCAATGCCGCTGGGGTATCCGTTGCTGCCGAGGACCCATCTCCAGGTCTTTGTGCTAGGCTTGGTCAGGACTATCAACTATATTATCAAAATGATTAGTTTTGATGACTTGCAGCAGTGAATCCAATAACCACTAACATATTATGATGCTGATTCTGTTTATTTGACTTTATAAAACCAAAGAAGGCCATTTTAGCATTTCACATATTTTTATTTCTGCATTTCAATTCTTCAACAATTCAATTGCACCCAGATCTACAATAGTTTTGAAAACGTGCACAAAAATGTGTTTCTTCATCCTGCAAAGAATAATAAAAAATAAAAATCTGACCCAAGCAAAAACAGATAGCAGGAAACTAGTGTTATTTCTATATTTCTCATTCTAGTTTATCTTAATTTAATTCCTCATAATATATTTATAAAGACCAATAAGTCTTATGTTGAAGTTCTGCCCCGGTAGCATTCCCCAAACCCAGCAGTTAAAAAAAATATTTTCTCTATTTAAAACAAACATTTCAATGTTATTTTCATCATTATTGTGGTCTTGTAATTGCTGAAAAAGAAAATGTTTCCTCTCACTCTGGACCTCCGGCTGACGCACGGTCCATTCAAAAATCCATTACAACAACAACACTCAAAAGTCCTGATCAATAAAAAACAAGGTGGAAACAGGAATGACACAAAACAATTACTTTGCAGATTAGAGGTGAGACAAAAATGTTGCTTATTATTTCTCCTTAAAACTCCAAACACAAGTTAAATTGCCTTCAGCATGATATTTCTACCCGCATACAACTTCAACTGGAAAATCTTACACCTGCTTTCGCCTTCGCCCAATGCCTTATTCAAAAAGTACAACTCCAAATAGGTGTCAAATATCAATGCACTGTTACTGTGTAGACGTTGTGTATTAAATAAAAATAAATATTTAGTTAAAAGGAAAGAACAGTCTATCAATGTTATTATGTGTTTTTTCTTCATTTTTACATTTTCTAAGAAAAATCTGACATAAAAAACATTTTCAGATTTTTCTAAAACTTTTACCTATTATAAAGATCATACAGATATACAGCAAAATATGAGAACACATTAGGAAGGAACTTTCTGGAAACTAAATGGTAAGGAATTTAAAAACATAATAAATAAATAAAATACCCATATTATAATGAGGAGAGGATGTGATTACAACTCAGTATTACATGTATCCAAAGCAAAGGACAACAGTGAGTTTACTTGGTTTTTGCATTAATCGAGTGTGGGGCTTCGGTAAAAAGGAGATGGGTGACTTCAGGTGCAGATGAGACCTCCACGTCAGTTGGCTGCCAATCCGGTGGCTTCTGAGGACAGCCTGAGGACCATGCACATGATCAGACAAAAAACACCAATCCAACAATCAGAATGGTCATTATCAAGCTTTAATACATCATCACTTCAGTCTTCACGTCAATTCTTCTATATGTGCTTAAAATGTGAACTTTGAACAGAATCCCATTGTTAAAGCATTAATTGTAAATGTAATCGCAACAATTGTCAAAAAGAATTGTAATTAGATGTGTTTCCCAAATGAAGCAGCCCAAATCTCCAGTCGAATGGTTGTGTCTAAAACCCTGAGAGTTTTACCGGGCGTTGATGAGGTACTCGGCCAGGCTGATGCTGGCGTGGGAGCCCGTGATGGTGACCTGCCGGTCAGTGGAGCCCTCCACTGGGTTGGCAATCTTGATCTGAGCCCCTGACATCTGACGGATCTCGTTAATCTTTGCCCCTTGGCGTCCAATGATGCATCCAATGAGCTGGAAATGAAACGAACAGATAACCTCAGTTTTAAACACACAGAATAAGGCTATAATCTAAAAGGTGACATTAGACATGGGAGATATATTGAAAAGTGTATAATATTGCAATTGCTGTTTAGAATATAAAGCATTTTATGTAATTTTCCACACAACGGTATAATGTGATATTTCTGTACTTTTGTGGTTAATTTTATAGTCCATTCACATTTTGTGTAATAATTGAACCTCCACAAGAGGTTTAGAGGCACATTTTAGCACCTTCTGATGCTTTGTCTGAACCACTATTGCAATAATGCAAGAAAATAAAGGTGACATACATCGTTTGGAATGGTTAGCTCATGAGAGCCTGTTTGTGCAGAGGCATCCATCCCAGCTGAAACAACACAAAGACGGCACATCAGAGAGTTGATTAGGAGGATTATAATCAACAGCGTCACATTCTGGTTAGAGCGGCACACGTACCCTGGAAGCCCTGGTTGCCATGTGCAATGGGAAAGGGGCTCTGCTGCATGGCCAGCTGGTGAAGTTTGGTGAGCTGTTCAAAAGAGCGACAGACAAACAGAAGGATTCATGAGCACAAAGCCATCTTAATACCATCAGTGAATTGTATACTGTTAATCCCTTTAAATTGGTGTGATTATGGAAAGAACAGTGAAATGGCACGTGCTGTTGGTAAGAATAAATTCAACAATAGTGGCGTTTCAAGAATGAATGCAAAAGGTAACTGGAAACAAAGAGAAAGGGGTGAATTAAGAGGGCGACATGGCTCCCCAGGACGGATGAGCAGATATATTGGATCACTTACAGAGGGCCCTTCACTTACATCAGGCTGTGGAATGGCGTGCTGCCCTTGGACAGCGTAAGCCTGCAAGGAGAGAAGAGCACTTAACCAGGTGTGTCAGAGCACTTCAATATCCATCAGTCCTCAGCATTTGGTCCACTAAAGGAACAAAGCCTGGAGTGGGCCGGACTACAATCGGCATTTCTAAAATAAAAAACAGGTACTAATACTGTCTACAAAAGGTCACATCAGAACTAACAGAAAACTGTCCTTACCTGACCACCTGCAAAGATGACCGGGGAGCCTGAGGGTTTGGGTCTGTATGGGATAGTGACTCCTTTTGGTGGCGACTGAAATCAGAAACATCAGAAAACAGAAATAGTAACACATTCAAGAAAAGAAAATCTGATGATTTGAATGAAAAATAATAATCTTGACTCGAGAGGTTTAGATCAATTTACTACGTGCTGGTATACTGCACTATTTCTAACTGATTTAAACGTTTTTCATTGGCAAGTGGTGTAGAATTTAAAAGGTGCTTTGTATAACTTTTCTGGTGGAGGGAACATCTGCTCGACTCTATGAAAATATTACTCCTTTGCTGAGAATGTTCTAAAGTACATAATTTAAATACCGAACTAAATAGACAGACAGAAAATTTACCGTATTTAAACCATTTCAGATGTTCATCAATATTCTCAAGCTAGAAACCTTAAGTCAACATATTTCAACATTAATTTGGTAAAAAGTTTCATTGAAAAATCTAAATTAGACAAAAATAGAATCGCTGACTAGATTCGCTGACTACAATAGTGGCAGCCCTACATTGAATACCTTACTGTAGAACATTCCATGCAGCATGTACCCACCACAGGAAAGGTTACACAAAAAAATTAAAACAACTTTACAAAATAATGAAACAAAAAAGTCCTCTAAAACTAAAATAAGCCTGGTCTAACACACATCACTGTACAAGTCACTAAACTATTGAACAAAATATGCTGTGAGTGGCAGTACCTCGAGCATGACGACACAGATCTGTTTGACACACTCGATGATGGACTGTGGGGTCCCTGCAACAGTGATGGCACGCTCTGTGGAGTTGGGCAACATGTCCCCTGCTACTTGTACCTGAGCTCCGGCCGACTGCAACAGTAACAACATGCAAAAAACTTTAGAAGAGAGAGATTTAATGGTATTGAGAAAATTTCTGGCAATCGTGTAATACAAAACATCCAGAGAGATAAATGAGCTGAAACAATAAAATTATTTAAAAAGGAAGGAAAAGTGGATAAACATGGTATAGATAAAGTCGGCATCCTGTCATAGTGGGGGGTTGTGGTCCGGCATGGGTGAAAAAGCACTTGATTCAATGGGAAATTATACTTTTCTGCCTTTCCCTGGCAAATTATGTGTATTTTAAGCACAACTAATTCAAGTCGAGTCAAACTTGAGTCTTAACCGAGATGTTTGACATGGTGTTATCTCAGAAGAGTAAACCGATTGTTCTGTAAAGCAAGTATGTAGCATTAGCATTAGGCTGTGGGACCTCTTTATTTTCGTCGTTACATCTGTATTTGGCACAATAGAACTCCTAAAACTGCATTTGCTCTTGTAGTTGTTGAACAGCAGCTCTTCTACATTAAAATGAACAGCTTGCTTCCTCTACAGAGGTCTGTTAGTGAACAGATGCAGACTGTATCTATCCATGGATTTCAGAGTGATGCAAAAGTGTGACTGTTCATTTCAATAGCATTTAACAATTCCAAACAACACATTCCGTTTTAAATGGGCAAAAGTCCTCAAAATGGCACCTATAACAGGAAGCTGAAACCCATACATGCCAGTATTGTGACAAAATCTGGTTGCTTTACTCTAAATAATTTGTCGCCGCTTGAGAACACATTCCTGATCACAGATGAACAAAAGATTTTGTTGAATAAAACAAACAGGGACAGTGAACCTTGCGACTAGAGCTGCAACGATTACTCGAATAAATCGAATAATTCGATTACAAAAAAGCGTCGATTATTATTATATTGCTTCGATGATTCGTTTCATTTACATATTAAATTAAAAACACGTGAATCTGTGGCGCACGGAACGACTTGTGGCGCTTTTGTTTCACACGGAGCTTGTTCCGCACTGACGAAGGCGCAACAGGAAGAGAGCGGCGCGTTTTAAACTCACAAGTGCGAATCGGAAGAGTTTTGATGAGTAAAAGAGCCATGGATCTATTATAATAATCCCGAGCTGCAACTCTAAACACCGCATCTAGCTCCGCCCACCCCAGCCCCCGCACCTTCGACACGCCACCGCGGACCCCCGCAAACAACTCTGCTTCCAGTCAGTCGTACTTTTAAACAGCCAATGCACATGGAAACAGCGCGGAAGACCGCGGTTATGTTAGAATAATCTGTTGTGAAACAGAAAGTCCGAGACGCGGAGGCCAAAGTGACCGGAACACGGAGCCAAAACGGCCAAACACACAAATGCGCAAAATGCTCAAAACGCCAGGACCACCGTCCCACCCACATAACGTTTAACAAATGTCTTATTTTAAGTGATGTGACAGAGCTACTGTAACTGTTTACAATCTATGACAAGTTAATTAAGTCCTTTATATATATTCTTTATATACAAACAGAACAGTTCGGACTGAAGTGAAATGTTGCTGTTTTGTGGACAAATTTATATGAAATTAAGAATAAAATGTGTTATTTTTAAGCAGAAATTCCTTATTTTGTATTTGTTTATTACTATGAGCTATAACGTTTATCTAAAAAATGATTTAAAATGTGTTTAAATGGTTTACTGAATGTTCAAAAAAATTTACCAATTAATCGAAGAAAAGAATCGATAGATTACTCGATTACTAAAATAATCGATAGCTGCAGCCCTACTTGCGACTGATATAAGAAATTCGTTTGAGAATGTGGACTGTTTGGATACTGTAATTGAACACTGGCCCATTCGAGATGACGTCGCCACATTTTAGAAGAGCGAGCACAAACCTCTCTGATCTCCTTGATCTTGCAGCCTCCTTTGCCGATGAGTGAGCCACACTGACTGGCAGGCACGACGAGACGCATGGTGACAGGAGGCTTGCTGGTGGCCGTACTGTTTGACATAGAGTTGCTTATGTCCTGGAAGTACAACAAATCTCGATGTGACTTGGGCTTTCTCTTGCAATTTTATACCAGTCAATGGCTTTCTAATTTTTCCACACCAAGTACCACCGTGCACTGTTTTCTTTTGAAGCACATGTTAGCTAGATTACTTATGATTTCATTTGTTTGTATTGTGATTTATATGCATATTTTATTGTTCTTACTTTGTATATGAATTATGCACTTGACTTGCCTCTTCAAATATTTGACTTCCCAAGTATAAACAAAGCTAGTCTGACTAAATCTGGTCTAAACCAAGGATAAAATATGACAAACCTAGACTAAACAATGCCTAAATTAGGTATAATCCAGACTACATTTTCAATCTGTAATGATATACACTGATGTAGGGGATTTGTTCACCCACAAATGCCTAACAAGGCAACTGCTGCTGTGATTTTGGGTGTTAAAAAAATAGATGGAATTGTTCCTACCTCCTCTAGTTTCTCAATGATCATGGAGAAGGCTTTGAAGATGGAGGTGGTGGGCCCTGCGAGTGTTATGATCCGCTCGGGACAGTTGCCCTCTGAGATATTGATGCGAGCTCCACTCTGTAGAGAAAAAAGGATACACCAAATCTTGTAATAACAATAAGAATTGTTATCATATTACACCCAATTAATGTCACTGAAACTGTAAAGAAAACAATTTCCCATTAAAAAAAAACAACGATTAATCAACACCTATAAAAATGTTTTGTTAAAGTTATCATTATCTGGATTATAGACTCAAACACATACAAAAACATGTTCTAATAACAAAGACAGCGGCATTGTTGAATCAAAACGTCAAAATAGAGTAAACTTTCTGATTTTGATCAATAATACACTTTATCTGTAAATATTCTCCAGCTAGAAGCATTCAACCACCATTTTTTGGTTGATAATGTATTTAAAAAGTTGTCGACTACCAAAATAACAAATTTACTCGTGATGTTCACAGATGTTATTACTCAAACAGAGCAATAATCTCATAAAAATGACACAGGAAACATTTAAATTTTATTAAATTGAGTTGCAGCCCAACATGAAGTATTGCATCATGCAAGTCAGCAGCCTCTTACCTCCTCTCTCATCTTCTTCACCGACTCTCCTTTCTGTAGAAACGGAATAAATGTTTTAACATAAAGAACCACAACAACAAAAAACATTGTTTAAGTGAAATCAAACCATACTTTGCCAATAATGCTTCCGACCTCCTTCCCATGCATAAGAAGCCTGATAGTTAAGGTGACATTAAGTCCCCCTTCAACCAGACTGGATTCCATAGTCGACACTGTACTGGCCCACGAAATAAGTCTTTGGTCACTGGTAGCTGCAACAGATAAAACATCAAACAAGAATACAGTTAAAGGAGATGTTTTATGCTTTTACCTGGATATTTAATATTAAACTTAACATAACCTGAATAGATTATTATTTGAAATTTTGCTCATTGTATATTGCAATATTGATCTAAATCAACTTAATAATTGAAAGAAGCTTCATTAACTTCCTGTTCAAAACTGCAAAACTGAGAAGCCCCGCCTCTTCATAGTGAAATTTCACATTAGCAAGATGATTTAAATGTACACGTTTTCATTGTTGAAAAAGGGATGAGTGATATTTCAAAACTCAATTTGTATTGCGAAGAGTTATATTTTATATAAAAATAAAAATAAATAAAATGCAGGTGGGGACATGCAGGACAATACAGGATTACTCGATGCGTGAACCAATCGAAATACAACTTTGGTCAAGATAGTGATGAAGAAACCCATTACAACGTGGTTAACAGTTCACAATTTAGATTTTACGTGCCGTTTCCCCTTTAACACAAACAACAACACGGCTGCAATCAACTTATGTGTGTTTACATTAAAAAGTGATACTCGTATATGTACAGACTCAAGTTATTGCTCTGTTGAAATAAAAACATGAGCAGATATGGCTGAATAAAGAGCTGAACTCGTTGCGGTAAAGCACTGGCCCGAGTCCATTCATTCAGCATCAGCACAATGAGCCACTGTTTCCGAGCGGCGCCATCTATGTGCTGGAGAGGAGGCGGGGGAAGAAGCGACGCACGTCTGGCTATTTAATCTTTAAGAGGCAAATTATGCTCGAAAACGTCGCCGTGGTTTAATGCATGAACGTCGCACCCAGTAAGATTATTCACAGCGCTTTAGACATCCAGTTACGGAGCCAAATGCTATTGTGGACAGAGCATCGCCGCTAGTCACGCAAACCAGATTTACGCCATGCAAATCATCACAACAACTACAGCATTATAGGTCAAATAAGCGCGTGTAAAAGTAGTAAATTGACTATTTCAATTGAGGACGTTGATAGAATTCCCCTATATGGAATATGCAACTAAAGATTGGTCATTCATTTCACTAGAGGGTAATTTTCCATTGAGCACGCTGTCGTTCCAGGAACTAGTCTGCGCCCGCTGCGGCCTAGAGAGCCCACTGAAGCATTATGAGTTCCCCGCGTCCTTCAGTACAAATCCGACGGGGAAAAACCCCACAAACGCGTTGTTTTTCGCTGTGGTCTTACCTTTTGCGTCCCGTAGAAGGCGATCGGGGGATGGGTAGGGTGTTAGGGTGGAAGGGGAGAGGTTCGGGAGGGAGTTTAGAGAGGAGCCGGGGAAGAGGGAAGAGACACCGCTGTTTCGGACTCCACTCTCTCCTCCTGTTCCACAATCTGCACAAAAGACACAACACGATCAACTCTGACCCCGCATCAGGCACCAGGCCGCCCTCTGCTGGGGGAGGCCGGGGAGACACGCCCCAGAGAGCCCCAAAAACACTCAAGAAAACATACACTTTCATAATTGGATGAAGAAAAAAATGAAACATTTCAGAATCAATTTCTAGAGACATTAGGGATTATTCTGCAAGATGATAAACATGAACTCTACTGCAATTTCATTCTATGCGTAGCCATTTTTAATTAAAAAAAATATATTTTTTAATAACCTATAGCTATTTAAAATAAAAAGATACATAAAGACTAACACATTTAATGATAAAATGGTATTTAAATTGATATGGCTGTAAAGTAAAAAATAAAAATAAAAAAAATAATAGGCTGTATATAAATGCATGAAATATCATCCAGTGTATGTTTTCTTGTTACATTGATGTATTGTTATATTGAATGGACCTTGTTTTAATGAGTTGTCATACATGTGAATAAATTTGAAAAGAATTGGTCTACAATTAGACTGCTGCAGTTCTAACCAAGTAGAATTACCATAAGGAGACAAAAAGAGGATAGAAGTTACTCTAAATTAAGGGTTAGGGTTATTAATTATTAATTTATATTTGTCTACGCTTGTTGTGTTGTCATGGTGAGTAAAAGCAATTCACAAACTATGCATGTGTATATGGTGCAATTGCAACAACAAAAAAAACAAAGGATAATAATATAACAACCAAAACAAAAGGCATGAATGAAAAATAAGGTTTTAGAGTGAAAATATACTTTGATTGAATATAAATATAGGCTACACAATATATAAGTATATATAATTTAAGTATATATAATATAAATATAAGTATAACCTATTTCAGCAGAATAACTGTGCAAAACTAGCAGTGCAAATGATGACTGATATGAACCTAAATCAGCTATCCCACTAAAGGCTAATTTATACAGGAAGGTTGGATCTTGCACTTCTGCACACTCAGTTTTGACTCAGTCAAACAAGATTTTAGTACAACCACTAGATGACACCATTGAGCCACAGAGGTAACATTTTGTACAGTAAAACCAAAGCGTTCCTTCAGCGCAGGCCATTGGGAGATGTTATTATAGCAATATTGATGTTGATGCACCATTCAGTTCAAAAACATTCATATAGCTCTACGAGTAACAAAAAAAGATGATTTATTAACATGCTGACCCTTCTGAGGAATAGGCAATATTCCCACCAACATTTACAACAATTGGCCGGTTTGTATGTGTGCCTTTTTCTACTGGCAAGGTCAAAATGTACTCTGTTTAGAGATTTCATTATATTTATATATTCTGTAAGCTTAAATAAGGATGTTGTACAGTAGATACATTCCCTAATGTACACCTGAATTGCTGATATGTTATAAACTGATGGTCAAAGGGGAGACATGATGATTTAACCTTTTAACGACCTTGAAATAATGAGCTCCATGTTTATCCCTGCAGTAAATTGTGCAGGGATAAGGTGACTAACATTTTATGCAGTTTTTTAATAGGTTAGGAACAATAATTGCTGATGTCCTTTTCCCAGGTTGGGAAAGGACGGTAAGGGTGTAAAAAAGGCAAAAAAATTAAGAATTTGCTTTTGTAAGGAGTGGGCACATAAAGCCATTGTGCTATTTGCATCTAGATCCTGTGAACAACCGATTCACATGTTGTTATGATTGAGTCAGTGGCTGTGCTAGTTTTAGTTTCACCAAACAGAGGGACCTCCTGCTGGTGCCCAGAGTCAGAACTAAACGTGGAAAAGGGAATCAGAGTTTCAGTTTTATGCAGCTACAATGTGAGATGTGAGAAAAGCCTATGACAGTGTACAAATCAGACTCATGACACTTCTGTTTAGCTAAAAACTGATAACTGAAAGGATTTTTTTCTGCACTCTTCTCTTTTTCTTTTCTTTTGGAAGAGCAATCGCAAGCAGAAATAATGGAATAAAGCATTGTTGTGAAAGGAGCTACTTTATAATAATAATAAACCTGACAACGAAATCAAAGACTCAAGAACAATAAGAGCATTTAGGAATACAAATTACCATATTAAGAAAGAATGAACAAGAAAATAATATAAAATAAAAAGACACATTTCAAACAATGTAAATATGAAAAAGGAATGCAATTTAAATGGAGTTCTATTATGCAATGTTTTAACTCTGTGTTAAAGTATTAATGGGAAAAGGGGAAGTTAACTTAAAGTTGCTCTTCTTTCTTTTCATAAATTTTTTGTATGTTAAAATTTATAGGACTGTTTATGAAATAAGTAAATAAGGTCAATATAATTATTTATGATTTATTTTGATACATTTTCTTCTCCTCTAATTATTATACAATTATTTCACATATCCCTCTTGTTCTGTAAATCACTATTTGCAATTGAAACGTACATACATACATTCTACCTCCACCAAAACCGGTCTTCAGGTTTCAAGCCATCGAGTCAGAAAATGCAATTTAGAAAGACATTTGTGCAAGAATAACTGAATCAAACCAATATGCTGCGTGCACAAAATTGAGATAGTTAAAATGGAGCAGTGTGGGCCTAAAACCACACGTTCATGGTCCGTTTGACAAAGTCTTCTGCTTCATGGTAATTAATCTTGTGCACATTTGAGCTCACACAACACAATTAGTCCATGTCACAGCCTGCTTTTGTTCCTGCCCAATGTCTGATTCTCTTGCTTTGTTAAACCCACTGTTATGTCACAAAGAAGTGGAGTGACTGCAACATGGAGCAGGGTTCAACACTTTTTCAATACATAAAATATCATCCTCTTCTCGCACAAACTAACTTCATTTCTTCTCTCCTCTTCAGGATCTTGTTTCTGACGCAGGGTGGTCAAACGTATAGTGTATAGTGTTGCGCGATACTCGATACCAATTTCAACGCCAAAATAATGTCATTTTCAACATAAAATCATTGTACTTTCTTTGTGTTACCATGTGGCCTGATTAAGCTCAAGATAATTCTACATCAGCTTTTCAATACTTAAGAGAAAAGCTCAAAAGTCTCAAGTCTCCAAAGTCTCTAAAGTCTCAAAAGTCTCAAAAATCTATACTAATGTAGCATCATACATATATACACAAACACATATATATATACACACAGATTTGAACAGTCATATGATCCTTCAGCATGTCACATATTATGAGTGTTAATCTACCTCTGGAAATAAATGATAAATGGCACTTAATTGTAGCTCCGAAGGTGATGTATTACAAACAACAAAACAAAATAAAATCAGGTGGAAATAAGGCCCAGAAATACCTTTAAGTCCCCAAGCCTTAAGAGTAACCACAGCACAGAAATATTTTTCCAGCTCTTCAGTCATACATGTATAGAGAATCATCCTTTTGTATTGGCTATATTTTAATAGTTGCAATGTATTGACTACTTTTAACCCCTTCCCAATATACTCAATGTATAAGATTTCGGTCAACTCTTTTAGTGCATTTGTCATGAATTTTCACTCACTGTACTTGCATTTCTTATCCCTATCTTCAGCAGTGACTGGCTATTGATCAGTCTACATGGATTGCATGATAGTATTCTCTCAAGCACCATCATCATTAATCTCCCTGTGCTGCTGTTTCTTTACAGTAATAAGGGTTTCTACATTTGTATTTGTTTGGTTTAATCTACGTTCTATACTGTGCGTTAAAACCATACACTCTTGCTTGATGTGACGAAAAAATGAATCCAAATCCAATTCCTTTTTCATGGCTGTAGCTTTTCTTTGCTTATTAAAATGATTAAAAACGAATTATCTGATTTACAGCTTGATGAAACAGGCAAAGACTGAGCAATTAATAATGACTCTATTTCAGTAGTGAATTCTTTCTCAGTAAAACAGTTGAAACAAATGTATGTATGTTTCACTCAAAAAAACAAACAAAACATTTTAATTATGTTTCAATTACCTATAAGACTGAGTTGCATGTATTTTTGATTGCTTTTGTTTAGGGCTTTTCTTACACGGGATTATCACGGCAAATTGTCAGCATATGGCATATACATCTTTAATGTGGTTAATTTATCAATTTACATATTTTCAATTGCAGATCATTATCGGTTGCTTCCCCTTTTGATCACTTATTCCAAATAGACGTGTGAGAGTCTATCAAAATAGGTCAAAACAAATCGTTATAATTGAGCTAGAAAGACCGAACGTCAGCAGAATAATAACAGTCAACAGAAATGTATACCTACGTTCAGAAACACTATCTGTAAACAAACCTCCTGAGGCTTAAAGGTGCACTGTGGAACTTTTCTGGTGGGGGGCCGCTGGAATGTTTTAGTACGGCATTAAACTTATCTATGTCTGTATTGCATTCATTTGAACTATTGCAAAAAAACAAACAAAAATAAAACCTTGCATTCGCATTGTGAGGCAAACTCCACAGATCGGACCTGTAACTTGGCCTGGTGGCATCACCTGTTTGTCTCCATGGAGATAGTTAACTTAATGCCATACAGTGGAAAATTTCAGGCAAAGCACATCTCCATTAGGGCTGCAATGATCGACTAATCGTGACTAGTAGACTATAAAGAATAAACGTTCAATAATCATGATTGATAATTGTTACCTGGCATATACAAACTCTAAAACACATAGCTTTTTACAAACAAAATAGTGGCATTGTTAAATCAAATTGTCCAAAAAAAGTTTTTGTCAATAATAGATTTCCTCTGTAAATATTCTCTATCTAGAAGCTGTGGTTTCTCAAGGTGTTGGTCGAGGTGGTTAGGTAGCAGAAGAAGATCTTGTTGACACTAGATTCTGTATTTTAAAAGATGTTTATTTACAGAAACAGCATCAATACCCAGACAAGTCGACATTTGCCTGGGAGCTCCTCTACGGTCAGATCTGGAGTCACCTTATAGTACCAACCCCCTTCACAAAAAGCAGATCACCCCTTTGCCTGCCCTTTGACCTCTCCGAACGTTAACCAGACGTTCAGGCCCTAGCAACGCTGTGAAACAATAAACAGCAAAACAGGATACCAGCTGTATCCCTTTCCTGATTTAAGTTAAAGAACAAAAGTTCTGTCCCGAGCAGATACGCCAAACCCTCTGTTGATGATGATCAAAAATTATAGTTTAGTCAAATAGAAAAATGTATTGCTAGTCCACTACTGAAATAATCAGTTGCAGCCCTAATCTCCATGGAGACAAGCAGGTGGCAGGCGCTCCACCAGGAAGACAAAGTGTACCTTAATAGCACCACCAATCGAAAGGTTGTATTCATGGGTTTCAAGCTATAGCAACGGTCATCCATCACCATAGCAATTCAAATCAAAATAGTATATATTTTGTATGGGGAAAGATTCTCACTAAATCCTTAAGACCGTCATGGAATAATTTGCCTGAAACCTATATTCAATCCTTTAGCTCCTGTGTGTACTACTTATGTGTCCATGAGCAAGACACTTGGCCCTCCTCGCCTTCAGTGTTCGCTGGTGGATCAGTGAGTGTGATGTCTGTGGGCTGACACACATACAGCTTTAGTGCCTGTATTTGCCTGAGCAGTGTGATGTTCTCTTCTCTCCCTAAAATGGAGATGCAGAGAGGCGCTGTGGGACTGAATCCTCTCCACAGGGGTGTGAACTGAACCAGGAGCCTGTGAACCAACGTCACTGCACTTCCTCTGCCATTTCAGACAGCACCCCAGGGCCCCTGCCACCAGCGCTGACACGTGCACACTAACTGTCCACTCAGGGACCAAAGAGGGTGAAGCCGTAACTCTTTTTAGGCCCATATTCTGCAAATAGGTTGCTCCCACAGAGGCAGATAATTGGCGTGATGTCTTAGGGGCACGAGCAGGAGGAGGGGGTAAAGTTTAATGCCAGGGCTCCACAGGAAGTAGTGGGTCCTGAACGCCACTGGCCATGTTCTCAGGACGAAGGGTGGTTAGCAAAACACTGCACGAGCCAATGGAAATGATACAGCAGGTTGGGGCTGATAATAGCTTCATGCTGGAAGAAGAACACGGACACAATTACAGATTTTTTTTGACAACCTTGGTACTCAATGTGCTTTTAATCATGAGGCCATTCACACACAAATACAGGCATACAGTGGATGAATACATGAGGAGTTGGTGAAAAGTCTTGCCCAAGGACACAACAGATGCACTTAAATAAATAGTGAAAAAAAAAATACACTCACACATTGGATAAATACATGGAAGGCAGTTTGATGAAACGTTTTTGTCAAAGAATCAGGCATTCAACTTTGATAGTTGTTGACGACAGCGCATCTCAGCAGTGATTTGTTTATTAATTGGTTTAATTGAATAGGGACAGGTACAGAAACTAGACGAACTGTCTAGTGGTTATAGCCAGAGCTAACTTGCAGTACTTTTCCCTAGGGCTTTTACACCCAAAAAACAGGACACAGAGATATGTGCAACATTAGAACATGGACATGAAAAGATACTTTAGAAACAGATTAAACGTGAGTGCAGTGCTGCTGCTGGCACGTCCAAGATTTAGCTTATTTTTTGAAGAAACTAAATGTTTATGTCATTATGTTTAAAAGGACAGAGAGCATGTTCCATAGATTAGACGCCTTCACAGAACAGGCTGTTTGCGCAAAACATGTTTTAAGAAAAGGCACTTTACAGTCTCCAGATAAGACCGCTCTGGTTGACCTGCCACAGTTCTGTAGTTTACAGATGCAGCTGCTCAAAGGCTTTGGAGCCAAACCATAAACACATTAAAACAATTTAAGAATACTAATGTTAATACAATTTGAGAAGGGGCCGGTACCTGGTCAATGAGTTCCCCATTTATTTGAACCTGAAGGAGGGTAACTGGGGCGTTTTAGATAGAAAAACAAATACACTTAAGAGTTAGGCAAGACTCCTATAGCCAAGTATAAATCTTTTTCAAACTTTGTGTCAAGTTTTCACTCACTGCAGTACCATTTTACCAGAGAAATGAACAACTATATGGTCAGCATACATTTGTAAACTGACTTCATAAAGCAATCATCCAACCCAAATGTCGTGGGCACACTGTTGTCCTTGGCAACAATGTGTAGAAAGGGACACGCACATCAAAAACGTGCTAGGTTCAAAATGTAAAATCTGAGACAAAGAAAGTGCACAGCAGTACTTTGGAGCGTCCAAGTTTTTTTTATTTCAGTAACAGCGTAGTGGTGTCCTGAGGAAAGACACTTCACCCAATCAGGTAAGAATGTGGTGTGTGTGCGTGTGTGTGTGTGTGTGTGTGTGTGTGTGTGCGTGTATGTACTTCCACAAGTACAAACTTTAAAATCAGGACAGATCACAACTGCTTTTGAAATTCTCTTGATTTTTCCATTTGCTTAAACCCAATGGAGCACAGCAACTGATACTTCTGCATTGCGTGAAACTGAGGCAGATTTGAAATGACTAAACCAGGGCTGAAACATGACAGATTAAAACACTTCATGACACATCTGGGAGTGATCATGATGCGTATACGAGGTTGTTTGTTTTTGAAGGGGCTTTGAATGATTCTACCACCATTTTGCAGAGCTGTCTTCAAAACATCGAGCATACTGTCCACACACAATTAGAAAGAGTTTTGTAAGCATTTTGAATCTTTCAGTGACAATTACTCAGGATCTCTTTTACCTCTTAACTGAGACATATTATAGAACTTTAATGGGATTTAAACCATGTTATAACAGTGCTCTCTGGTCAGTAGCTTACTCAAATGATTAATTCATGCATTTAAGACAGAGAGAAACAGACACTTTCTCCATTGGATCACCAGACCTGTCTCTAGTGCCACTTCACAGGTTGGAATATGTTACTGTTATTTCTGAATGGATTTTAATATGGAGTTTGCATTGATAATAATACCACATGTTGATAATAATACCACACATAATACCAAACATACAATGCACAGCCTACATTGTGGTGGATGAGTTAATCTCCAGCTATAATGTTAATGTGGCTGCCTGTCTGACGTGATATGGCTCCATTGTTGGATCACATTCAGAGAAATTAGTCACGCTCTCATCCAATGGGCCTCAACACTGAAGCTCCCAGGCTATTCTGTGTAAAGAGAGAGAGCGAGAGAGCGAGAGAGAGAGAGAGAGAGGGAGAGAGGGAGAGAGGGAGAGAGGGAGAGGGAGGGAGAAACAGATAGGGAGGGCGAGAGAAACAGAGAAAGAAACAGAGAGAGAGAGAGAGAGAGCATTAAGAGAGAAGAGAGACAGATAGAGAGCAAGGAGAGAGAGAAAGTGATGAGAGAGGTAGAGAGAAAAGGAAGAGGATGGATGGAAAAAAGGGAAAAGAGGGTGTGGGAGAAAGAGAAAGGAGAGAGGAAGGAGGAGAAGGGCTAAAGGGGGGGAGAGAGAGAGAGAGAGAGAGAAGAGAGAGAGAGAGAGAGAGAGAGAGAGAGAGAGAGAGAGAGAGAGAGAGAGAGAGAGAGAGAGAGAGAGAGAGAAGAGAGAGAGAGAGAGAGAGAGAGAGAGAAGAGGACATATTGTCTTCTCTTGTCAGAGGGTTTAGACCACATTAGTCATTCGTGCAGTCGCTGGTGGCAGAGGCTCGACCTTTTATTCCCTTTGTGAGTAAGAAGACGTTTTACATCAGTATTTTTTGTGACATGTATTTTAGCTATTATTTTACAATGAAAGCAGTGTAATACATAGGGAATGTACCGGTGTTTACATTTGTATGTAAATGATGGAAATTGAGGAAGTAACAAGCACTTCAACCATGTCCATTCCACTTAGTATTATTTTTACCAGGAAGACCATTTACAACAATTCTATGCCAGTTCCTAAAGGAAAGACATCTGGCTTAATCCGTCAAATAACCTGCTAATTCAAACTTGACTTTGAATGAAAATAGGTGTCATAAAAATCTGAACGATATTCCATTGATATATAAAATTGTACAAGCTCCATTCGATTGCAGTCAGTTACTTGTTAATCACCTCAAACTGTATGAAATATGAAAGATTGCACCAAACGTTTGCCCAGACATTTTAGAGATTAAGTGATATTTACTACTGCAATTCTTCCAATAGAATCACAATAAATATGCAAATGCAATGTTGACCCTAAATAAATATGTCTCTCTTTTCCATGTAATTATTTTATGTTGTTCCGATGCGTATAATTGAGATCTTAAGATGATCTATTTAGAATATACACATTCATTTAAAGGTGCACGATGTCTCCACAGATCTGACCTGTAACTTCTAGATGGAGAGTGACATTCCAGGCAAAACAGAAACAAACAACAAGCCACTCTCCACCAGAAAAATGGCATAGCTTACCCTAAAAATATGACTGTTCACTTAACAAAATTAGGGTCAACTTGTGCAGAGTCACTGATGTATGTTTTTCTCAGTGGTGTCTGTCGGAGCAGCAGCTGGTACAAGGACGCTGAGGTCACAAGTTGATGTTGTAACGCAGGACCCGAGCATGTGTACACTTTCAAAGGCAGAGCACTAAATTAAAACTGAAAATACCAAAGTGGATCTACTTAACTCTAAGAACCTACAATTACAAACTCCTCTAATGCGTGTCATTAATTTGCTGCATTATTATATATCTAATATGTAGCTGTTGTTTGCCTGAAAAAATGACCCAGAGTAAAGATAAGATAAGATCACCTTTATTTGTCCCACAATGGGGAAATTGCATTGTTGCAACAATGTTCCTGAACCCTCTGGAGCACAAACAATTGCCTGGAGCCTTTGTGAAGCAGAGACTGTAGTTTTAGACTCTGATGTCTGTTTTACTCTGATTATATGTAGAAACTAGCTCTGCAGAGAATTAAATTCTGCCTAGGTTTTCTTTGTTAAATATATGCTAGATGGAGCGGCTGATTGACATTAGTTTCAGCATTTGTTGGGTTTTGACAATTCTTCTGAAGGTAAATTCACACAAAAAAACCTGTTTTAGGAACAAAAAAAGCAAAAATGTCCAGGCAGAATCCATATAAAAGTCTTATTAATCTAATATGTCATGTTAGGGTAATTTCTTATTTGTGGGTTTGGGGTACAAACTGACCCTGATCATCCCGGAATGGTTGATATGACTGGAAATAAGTGGGCTACAGCTATATTTTTAACTACATATATCAAGCAGCTTGAGAGTTCCCTTTTATCAGACGTCCTAAACGTAAACGGTTCTGCATGGTCTTTTGTATTTAGGGAGTTTTATGTTTTCAGTAGTCTTTTTTTCACTGTAAAGGACTTTGGATTGCCATGTGCTTGAAATATTCTTTACAAATAAACTTACTCTGTCTTATTTTGAACCGAGCGATTGGTGTTTATTCTGATCTGCTAATCTACGGCCTTATTTGGCTTGAGGAATTGACCCCTCAGAGATCTGTCCAGGTGTTTGTCTAGCCTAATGGCAACATGTTTAGCATTGAGCAGAACAGTTTGGTAGGACATTTAGAAGTAACTCAATTCACGTAGGTTTCAGAGTCCCATCACTGAGGAAATGCACCTCGCCAGTTTAGAGTGTGTTTTTCCTCAATTGAAGAAGACAGAAGAAAAACAAAGCTATCCTGGTCTCCAACATAGAGCTATTTACAGCGTTTACTGTTGAGAGGCATAGCACAGAAACCAGACCACATCTCATTCTACCTGCATGCATAATATTCAGACATTAAGCCAAGCGTGGTCTTCTTTTCGGTGCTCTGGAGAATAAAAACCGCTGCTTCACATTGTAAGTGTGTTTTTTGATGCATGACAAAGAGCTGGAAGTGGTACAAAATCTCACTTGATGAAAACTTGATTGGTTAAAGTGTAGGACAAGTTACAAAATATTTATATTTAAGACTTTTAAGACATGAGTAAAAGATATGACATACCGGTATATATGGTGATTCCAGTTAGCAACCATAAACAAGGGCCAAAACTTGCCTAATGTATAAGGTGTCCGAAGAGACGTAAAACTATGAAAAATATGACCACTGAATGAAATAATGCTTAGAAAAAATAATATGCAAATTAAGTGATTATTATTATTATTATTATTATTATTATTATTATTATTATTATTATTATTATTATTATTATTATTATTATTATTAATAAATAATTTGGTATTATTAGAAATACCAAAACACTGTCTAAATAAAAAGCTAGAAGGTCCCTTGTTTGATTATTGGGGGATTGGACCTTTCTGGGTGAAGTTTACATGTTCTGGTGCTGTTGCAGTTTATAGGAGCCTCGGGTTCTTCTGTCACTAAAATATTTACAAAAGGATCCCCTCTGAGTCTGGACTCATCTTAAAATGCAAAATAAATCCATTATTTTATGGACACAATTACGGCTGTAACTTTTTTATGGCGTACTATTGCACTGCGTCGGCCATAATTATGACATAAATCCATGGTGATAACACATAACATAATGCACAAAGATACTTTTCCTTTAGACCAGTTTTATGTCACACTTGTTATTATAGCCTGTATTCAATTACCACAAACTGCATGCAAACAGTAAAAGCGACTGTCCAATCTCAGACCGGAAGGTGCCGCCTCCAGTTCCATCTTTCTCCTTTCTCTGGAGCTGCATTTTACTGCTGCTCAGAACCTTTATGATCCTCTGTGCTTTATCTTACATTTATTTGTCACCAACTTTATTCTTAATAATCTTATTATTAAGATTTTGTCTGCCGGATTCAAATAAAAGGGAATATTGCATGCATAGAAATAAATAGATTGGAGGACTTCAACGTACTATATTGTGTGTCTGTATATTTGTTTGTTTGTTCTGGTTTATCTTGGATTTTTAGACTCAGAGAAACTTTATTGATCCGCAGGGACAAATACTTGGACACCACTGCTCACACACATTGTAATAAAATAACCTGATAATAATGAATACGCAGTAACAAAACATTAAAGATGAATAAAGTTGCAAAAATAGCAAGAAGTTTCAAATAAGGTTGGATATTTTCTTTGTAAATTCATTGTTATTATTGTTATTTAGCCTTTTAATTGTGGTTAACTTTGTTTAGTGTTGTTGTTTTATTTCTAGTACCAAATGTGATATGAGTATGGATTGGTTTGTCACGAAGATGTTGAATGAAAAGAAAAAAAACAAATAACACTGATTATTGAATGTCTTTTGAAAAGACAAAGGACCCTTCCTCATCTAACCGAAATGATATCCTACTCTACTCTATTTACATAACGTTATTTTTAGTGTCTTGCTTATTAAGTCAGTTTGAATCACACGAGAATCTCACCCTCTGTGTCACACGTAGGACTATATGTGCTACACGTCCAGATTTTCACAAGACGTCATCGCCACGTCACGAATAGGACGTCTTTTCACCTTCCACCTCTAAATAGTAGTTTCAAACGCCTCTTCACGGGCTGCCATCTGCTCTGGTTCATTCATAATCTGACAGGACGCGAGCAATTCAACGCAATCTGAACCCAATCAAACCTGCGCGCCGCGAGAGAGGGCTCAGATGGCGAGGAACAACTTTTACAAGCCTAATTAAGAATCCGATTGAGCTGCGGCTGCTGCCTCAATGCTAGTCTACATTTGTTTTCCGTTCACGACTCCACGACCCTGCAAATGCTCTGTCTGTTTTTAATTCACGGTGCGCACTCCGACACCACACACTCTCCGTCCTGCCGCTGCGTCTGCCCTGCGTGCGCATCGTGATTCACCAACCACCGTTTGCTCGTGAGCGTCTTTCTGGACTCCTCTTATGAGTTCATACTCCTCCGACGCGGATCTGACTGTTTGTCGTGGGCCCTTGGATGCCCCCACCTCCCCCCCACAACACCACAATCCACCTCCTCTCTCCCTCTCTCTCTCTCTCTCTCTCTCTCTCTCACACACTATCCACCTCCTCTCTCCCTCTCTCTCTCTCTCTCTCTCTCTCTCTCCCTCTCTCATCTCCATCCATCCTCTTCTCTCTCCTCATCTCGCGTCTCGGCGGTGCGGCAGCTGCAAACCCGGCATCAGCCTCTTCCCCTTCGCCAACAACGAAAAAAGCCGAACTGCGTTTTGCCTCACAGCTGAACGGACAGTCGGTCTCAACGCCGGCGGGACAGTGGATTGAGAATTGGACATGACCGCAGCGTGCAGCGGAATGACGCCATACATCTAAAAGGATAACAGGGAAATTACCGCGCGTCAGTCAAGTCGTTCCCGGAGCGTCTTGTTTACCTTGCCAACAGCTGGTTACAGTGATAACGCGGCCGACATGTAAAGAGCTGGATAAAAAAAAAAAACTCTACTGTACATTGTATGAGAGACCCCATCTGTGCTTGGTTCCACGCACACCGAAAAGGTAAGCTTGTTATTGGCACGTTTACTGGCTTTTTACAGCGGGCGTTGCGGCTTTCCCTCAAAAAAGACGCACGGTTTTAGGACGTACATGAGCCTGCAGTGTGCCATAATGTCTGCCAATGTCTATAGCATCCTCACCTGTGAGAAAACGCGTGAAGGAATTGTCATTTAATGCGGAAATGTCCAGTCAATCTTGTCTTTTCATCATGAATCCTAGAGATTCACGGTTGCTAGGAACTCTGTCTACCCACAACTTAACTTTGATAACAGCTTAAGCTATGACAAATCATTATTTCTCCCTTCAAAGTTATTCTCTTTGGAAAATGTGAAGGAAAAACGTGTCTTCAGAGGACAAACTGGTGTTTGTTGGCCATTGTTGACCAGATTTTGAATCAATCATAACCATTACGCACGCAACTATTTAGGTGTTTCATCATACTGTGCATCTGACACCGTCCAATCCCTTTGAAACCACCTCTGTCATGAGTGTGTACGAGGTAGATGCAGCCACAGTCCTTTATAGATATGCGATTTTCATTTATAGCTCTTGTCTCCATGTTTTTTTATTTGAGGCACTGTGTTGAAACAAAGGTATCAATTAAACGCTTATTTTAGTCCCCAAACAATTGCTGTGTGTTTGAATGGCAGCACAAATCTGTTAAGAATGTCAGTGTAAAAGCAGTGATTGACAAGTGTGGCCGTTAAGTGTGGGCTCATTGCAGAAAGACCGATTATGTAATATTAATCCGAGTATGTTTTATATAGGACCGCATAGTGGGCATTACTCACAGTTACAGCCGGTGCTTGAGCAGGCTTGGGGGTGTCCTGTGTGAACGTGGGGTTATAAAAGTGTCAATGTCACCAGAGCTGTTTCAGAGTCACCGAAGGAGTGAGGAGTTTGGAAGGAAACCCACTGGAGCTGTGCCAGGGTGGTGGGTGTAAGAAAAACGGGCTTAGTCAGACCTACTGCAGGCTCTGATCAGCTAACCTGTGCTGTGAAATGTATAATGATGCTAAGGGTGAATTAAGATGGAAAGTGATACTCCGGATTATTCCAGAGAGGTTCTTAGAGCATTAAAGTAGTCATTGTTAGACTTTCCTTACAAAGAAGTCTTTTAATTATGATTTTGTATGGGTTTTGACGGGGGTGGACGTAAAATTTGAATAATTTTTTCAAATACATCGTTTATTTTTCAGTATATCTGCACTTGGTATTGAATTGAAACAAAAATAACTGGTATTGTTCATCACTAGTTCATGCTTCTTTGTGATTGGTCAAATCAAACTGTCTCTCGCTCAGATCATGCCAAAGACAAACCAATAAGAGTGGTTTGAGTCTGTGTCCATCATCTAACATTAAAATGACCTGTGATGTAATTAGTGCCTTTCAAAATTGTGTTACTTCTTCACTCTCTCAATCTTTACCGTTAAATATTGCTGGTTTGTGAAGCCAAACCAAAACAAATAATGATAAGGTTCCACATTTGTGTATTTCTATTCTGGATATTTCTTTCAAAAACAGTGAATCACCCACAGAGGAATGCAGGCTCTGCCCACCATCTGAGATTATGAAAAAATTCTAAAATGTGAACGCGACGTATCCTGCGGAACCTCGCACTACACAGACTACATTCATAAATAGGCAAGGTGGGTACGGACACAAGTTTGCACTAGAGTCACAGCTGCCCCACGTAACCAAGACCAACCCAGGCAAGAATAAACCACAATCATCCGAACATAATACATTCATTTATTTTCCATGCGTGTTAATGGTTGTCACTGGTTGCAACACTCTCTATTTACCCACAACCTACCGAGCAGAAACGCATCTGCTCATCTGGCCATCACCACCAATCACTCACTCATACACACACACACACCACATTCATACAAGGTAGGTGAAGTGTCTTGCTCAAGCACACAACAACAGTCGAAACTGGGATAGAACCACCAACATTTAGGATAGCCACATTAATATGGGATTAAAATGTGCCAGGACTAAACCAAGACCAAACTAAACACCATGATTACCCACAACCTGATCATCTAAACCTATTCATCGCTTTCCGGTTTCTAAACACATTCCCAGCATAATAATATTTCACCTTAATTAGTTTATAACAACTATAGCAACTACAATCCTGTTAATATTGAATTTAACTGGTTGATTTAAAAAAAAGCTTTTTAATTAGAAGCAGACAGCACACAGCAATCTTATTTTGACCCTAAGAGCTGCTTACTTGATACTTTATTACATCAAAAGAATTGGTTACAGTCCCTTTAATGTATTTGCATATTGATTTGCAGTGAGTGTTAATGGTTGTCTCTCTCTGTTTACTTATCATTACCTTTTCTTATAGACTGTATGGACTTTCAGGCTTATCCCAATTTTAAAAACACGCACAAGAAAGTGCTTTTTGAACCATGCAAAAAGCTAACCACTGTCTGTACAGGCCTGATAATGAGCTTGGTGGTGTTTGGAGATTTCCACTTATTTAAAACAGAAGAAAAGTCTTTGTGCATAACCTCGAGTTGCACGGCTTCCGCATTACAAAGCTCTACGAAGTATGACTGCAGCGTTCACATGAGAAGAGAGGGAGCAGAGATGTCGCAAGGTATCGCTCTAATTGGCATTTCACTTGTTTCTTGTTCCATCTTTATTTATTTTCTCGTCCCTTTTATTTTCCTATAAGCCCCTGCCACGTATCCAGCACAAACACTTCCCTCTGTAAATTGTGTGTATGAGGTCATTCGTCATACACAACAAGGTAATTACAGAGTAGTGGCTTCAGCAGATTTCCATGTCAGTCGTCATGCTACACTGTATAAGAGGAGGTTGCTTCAATGTGAGTGCTACTCCCGCAGTTGATTCAGTTTACTACTGATCGAAGGGCAAATTAAAACACTACTTATTTTTAGTTATTTACATTTAAAGTTTTGTTATGACACAAACATTTCCCAAATTCAATTTGATTATAAGGAAAAGGCTTGATCCCAATTTTTATACAATAATGACAATAAAAACACACACAGGCAATTGCATGTAATTTCCAAAACAAATTATAGCTCTTTCCTTAAAACTATGTAGTATTATATAATTTTGATTTAGATCAAGACCATTCTAAAACTATTCTGTGAAGGTCAAAATGTGTCCTATTATGTGATTTTTCTTCTCCAGAATATATACTTGGTCAGGTTGTTTCGTTACTAGTTTTAGCACCACTTAGAATTTGAGTATCCATTATTTTTTCTCAACCCTATTTACAATGAATATGAATTGGATTTGTGTTTGTATTTTGTAATGTTGGATGAATGGTGTTCCTTTTGTTAAGAAATTGTTGGTTGATTTAATCTGCCATGTTCAGTGCAGTCAGGAAATAACAAATAACTCTAGAGTTGCAAAAAGCAAAAGGACTCACAAATGCATTGAGACTAATTGGTTATTATGACTAATGAATATTAGCAACAGAATAGTATCAGAATCATTTTTATGTGAACGCTTTTTTCCCACATTTCCTCCTTAACTGCTCCACTATTCTACTATTCATTTGAGAATAGTGTTTTGACGAGACGTTGTTGACATTGCTAAAGGAGTCACACAAAAGGAAGACACACTATATGGTTTGTTTATATGACACACATTTAGAAATACTATCATTTTTTTGTTTTTGTCATTTGTTTTGGTTTTTAACATAACTATGTCATTTACAAACTAGACAATGATCTTTATTCATAATGTGCAACTATATTTTTGTGACCCAAGAGTTAAACACATACTTGGTGATTTTTCACTTAACAAAGCGGGATGCTTAATTTTTGGATCTGTTGGGATGAAACACTTTTTTAATTGTGCACTAAATATTTTTTTCTAGTGCAGGGTCTGACATTTCTATTCCTGGAATGCTTCACAATATGACAATTTACCAATCTCCATGGAGACAAGCAGGTGACAGCACCAGGCGTACAGGTTATATCTGTGGAAAGGCAAGCTCGCCCACTTGAATTCATGTTTTTCAAGGTGTTGTTAGTTATAAAAACACCGGTATATTTTATAAGCATGTGATTATGGCGACAGTAGGTCATTTGGTCGAGTTTTCATCCTCTGAAGGTCAGTGGTTCCAATCCCGCTCTGGAAATAAACATTCTTGGTAGAGCGGCAAAGATCCACTGGCCCACAGGTTGCCGGTGCGATTCCAACTTTCACAGATGAATACTGTTGTTGTATCCTTGGGCCAGACACTTAACTCACCTCGTCCCAGTGTCTGCGTATACTGTGGGGGAGTGGGTCCTTGATACAAAGCACTTTAGAGCCTTGAAGGTAGAAAAGTGTTATAAATGTGACCATTTTCCATTACCATTTATCACACAAGCATGAAAACCTCTGTCTGGATATACACTACCTCTGGTATCAGCCAGGGACTAATGAGACTTAAGACAGGACTAATACAAGACTAAACTAAAGCACGTGTAATTCAATTGGCAAGGCAAAGCAAGTTTATTTGTAGAGCGCAATTCGTACACAAAGGCAATTCAAAGTGCTTCACACAACAGGAAAAAAATGCATTCAAATCACAAAGACATGACAGAAATCACAAAACTTTAATTCAAAGAAATTTAAGGCTGCCATTTTCAGGCTATCCGTCAAATAGTTTAAGACATAAAAGAGAAGAAAAATCATTTCAGTCAAACAAAACAGTTTTTAGCTTAGATTTGAACAATGCCAGAGTAGAGGCCTGTCTCACATCCTCAAGAAGACTGTTCCAGATTTTAGCTGCATAAAACTGAAACGCAATTGGTAACCCAGTATTAACCCTAAATGGTAGGACAACAAAAAAAACAAATCTAATTTATTACTGAAAAGGCAAAGACATTTTGAGCACTGATGTAGACTATTTTCAATCACAGTTTTGGCTTCTTGACTCACTTAAGTATTATGTCATAGAAAGCTCTAAATTGTTTCTGTGTTTACCATAGCAACAGTGTTACTTCAGTTCAGAATAAGAGCGTTCTGAACTTAGCCATGTGTACACTTCCTCCTTATCACTGCGAGAGTGTCTTACTGTCCCATCTGCTGTGTTATTGTCTCGTCACTGTCTTCTCTTCACAGAAATGGCAAAAATATCCACTTTTGACTTTAATCCCAAGCTCTTTTTGATCTCATTGGGGTAATTTTAGAAAGCAGTGCTGTTGTCTATTTGACAACAGCAGGAAGTATTCAAAATCGTAATTAGAAATAAAAGTTAGACATTTCAATGTAATGTTTGTCAAAAAGTAATGTATGGGGCTGCTACTTTGACATAATTTCAATCTCCCACCACCCCTACTGACTACAGCTACTACCAATTAGTGAAAAGGCGGATAAAATGAAGCTATGGGCTCACCAAAATGTCTTAAAAAAAAGTCTTAAAAACACAGGTGCTCTCCAAGGATCAGGCTGATATATATTTTGAAAGCTGAACACATACTGTTGCCACAATACAACAATTTCCAACTCGATTTTGATACCAAGGAAAAGGTTCGATAATCTGCACAATGAGAATGAAAACAATAATGTATAATGTATTTAATGCTAATGTATTTTTCAACACAAAATAATGTTATTTTTTATATATTATTCAATTGAGAATTGAGTTTTGATTCTAGTTTGCATATCGAGTATCTGGGTATTGATACTTTTGACAAAACTGTCGATACCTTGGACAAAACTAATACTAATACTCTTTTTGCTCATGCAACTTTACCACTGCTGTTGCCTCTGGTCTGCAATGAAATTACCTTCAGCTTGTGTGTGTGTGTGTGTATATATATATCTATATATACATATAAAAAATTCCCTTCTCACCATCCCTTTCTCTAAGCTCGGGTCCTCTACCAGAGGCCTGGGAGCTTGAGAGTTCTGCGCAGTATCTTTGCTGTTCCTAGTACTGCACTTTTCTGGCCTGAGATGTCTGATGTTTTTCCAGGGATCTGTTGTAGCCCCTCCTCCAGTTTGGGGGTCGAGTGCTCCGAGTGCTCCGATGACCACGGTGTCGTGTTCCTTTTTCCTGATGTTGCCATCGGCCATTTGGTATCGCCACGTCAACCACAACGGTTTTCCTCTGCTGTTTATCCACCAGCACAATGTCTGGTTGGTTTGCCATTACCATTCTGTCAGTCTGTATCTGGAAGTCCCACAGGATCTTGGCTCAGTCATTCTATACCACCTTTGGGGGTGTTTCCCACTTTGACCTTGGGGTTTCCAGTCCATACCTCGCACAGATGTTCCTGTACACTTTGCCAGCCACTTGGTTATGGCGCTCCATGTATGCTTTCCCTGCCAGCATTTTACATCCTACAGTCATGTGCTGGATTGTCTTGGGGGCCCCTTTGTACAACCTACACCTTGGGTCTTGTCTGGTGTGGTAGATCTGGGTCTCTATTGCTCTGGTGCTCAGGGCCTGTTCCTGTGCAGCCATGATGAGTGCCTCTGTGCTGTCCTTCAGACCGGCCCGCTTTAGCCATTGGTAGGATTTCTTGTTATCAGCCACTTCGTTTATGTTCCGGTGGTACATCCCATGTAGGGACGTCCTCCCATGATGGTCCCTCCTCCACCACCTCATCCTCTGTTCCGCATCGCCTGAGACATTCACTGAGCACATAATCTGTTGGGGCCTTGTCCTTGATGTACTTGTGGATCTTGGATGTTCATCCTGGATAGTGGCTTTCACACGCCGTGCATCTTGATCTTAAAGCCACAAACCACTCTTTTGAAGACAGTGAGGTGAAGATTCTAAGCAGGAGAAGAGATAGTTTGAAAAAATTCAAGCAGGCCATTTTTATTAACGAACAGAATCCCTCTTTAAACAGAAATCGAGGTTTTAATGTTCAATTTACCGGTCGTACACAATAGTGTTTTTTTGTTTTGAAGCCATTGGGAGGGAGAAGCCCTGGTCATTCAGATGCTAATCAGGAACTCCTCAGAGATGAGGGCGAAACAGTCAGCTTACAATAGGATTTTGATAGCCCATTATAGGGCTGCTAGGATACAAAGAAGATTCGTTTTAAGCAAAACTGTAAACAGGCTATTATCAGTTCTCAGACTAGATCCATAGATTGCGAATGTCTCTTGGATGAAAGTCGATTTTTTTTTTTCAACAAAGAAAGACTGTGTGTGTGAAAATATCTCCATAGGTATGGACATGCAGTAGGTGATAGTAAAGTAGAGATGGGGAGCTTGAGGAGGCTAATAGTTGTGCTGCTGCGGTGGAGATTGGAGTACTTTCTGATGGCTTCAGAAAGACTGTTTTAGAAAATAGCAATGCTTGATGATAAGGCTTTTTAAACTTGATTGATCATTAAAAACTTTCATCTAGGTTTAATTTATCTTTTTAAAAACAAATTAATATATCTTCAAATACTAAAGTGCATATGCCAAGTTAGACTTCACATTTAACTAAAACAATGATTGGAATTATTATTGCATATGTGACATGTAGAGGGCCATATGCTGTGATCAAGTCTTACTCGGATGGACGGATCTTCCGTTCGGAAATGTAAATTCACTCTGGAACACGCTCACATTTCGGAATTCCTAATCAGAAACTCAGGCAACATTTCAGAACCCAGAGTTTATCCGAGTTAGTCAATCCAACATGGCTGCACACTGGTTTGGATAAACTTTTACATCCAACAGTTAACACCCCTTATGCTTGGGGCCTTTTTTCCCCCCAAAAACGCCTGAAAAAATGAGTCCCATTTCAAAGTGAAGCTGTTCCTGAACCCTCTGGAGCACAAACAATTGGCTGGAGCCTTTGTGAAGCTGAGACGCTGTAGTTTTGGACTCTGATGTCTGTTTTACTCTAAATATAAGTAGAAACAAGCTCTGCACAGAGGAAATCAAATTTTAGATACCACCTAGATTTTCTTTGTTAAATATATGAAGGAGTATAGCTGGTGTCTGGAGGTAAGAACTGATTGGTACTAGTTTTAGCATTTATTGGGTTTTGAAAATTCTCTTTTAAAAGCTGAAGCTAATTTCACTAAAAATGAGTTTTAGGGACTTGTAATAAAGCAAAAAAAAGTCCATGCTGAATCCATATAAAAGTCCTACTAAATTTTCATTTTATTTTAGGGTAATTTTTTACTTGATGGTTTGGAGTACAAACTGACCCTGATGCTTCCCAGAATTATTGATTTGACTGGAAATAAGAGGGTTACAGCTTTAGTTTTATGTACAGCAGATCAAGCAACTTGAGAGGTTCTTCAAGAAGATGGTGGACACAATGGAAAAACTAAAGAAAAAGTCCAACCTCCTTTTAAATAGTGATATAACTCCTGTTATTTTCTCGTCAATTGCTCTCTACTGCTCCCTGCTGTCTGTGAACCTGCTCTTGAGCTGCCGTTGAGCCTCTGCAGTTAGAAATGCATTGCTGAGCTAATGTTGCTAACGTTTACACGGAGCTAAAGACAACAAAAGCAAACATTCACATTCAAATTTTGATTCATAATTTACAGATGTAATAATACTGTCTGTGTTGATAAATTCACTTAATTGGATCCATATATTGTTTGATTTTAGTTGTTACGGTCCACATACTGTTATGTATTGCTTTTTTTTCCAAATTGATGCTGGAATGCAGAAACTTATAGAAAACATCTCTTTTATTTTTCTAATGTTCTTACCTTCTTAACAGCCTGTGGTGTAAAATTATGATAGATATTTACCACAGGGACTATCCCACAAAACAATGTAATAATTAGAAAACGGTGAGAACCTGTCATACACACTTTAGGTTTCAAACCGCATGCTTTTACTGCCACAGAATGGGCTGACAGACCAAGATGATTAAAAAGAATTACCCGTGTTTCCCAAGCAGGGGTATGTTGTGGAAAAATAATACTATAGTGGCAAAGAAATCAGGCAGATTAGAACAAAGTTGTCTTGTTCAAAAGCGAATCTTTATTTTAGCCGTGCACAGCCAAAACGCTTTCTAAAACAGCTTCTAAATGCAAGAACAAGTGCCACGTCTCACAAAATGAGTTGGAATATAATGTAAGTTGATTAAATGTTAAAGGCATGTGTTGCATCCTTGGGTTGTGGGTTTATCAGTCCAAGGATGTCCACATTCTCTGTCATAAATGCACTCCTGAGGCTCCACACAAGTTGATCATATCTTTATGGCAGGGGCCTTTGTCCTTCGCTCAAACCAGTGTCGACCAGCTAATGCACAGGACAGAGGTTACTAGGCTGTCCATGTCGAAATAATCGAACGTCTTATGTGAGCACAGTAAGCACATTTATGTAACATTGCATTAGGCTTATGACATGACATTTTTCCATCACAGGTACCAAGCTGAAATGATTTGAGATTTAAAAGAAAGGCCGCACTGAATAGTATTTGAATATAACATGTTCTTTGTAGTACATTTGACATCTTTAATGTTTGTTTCTGGGATCATT
The DNA here is from genome assembly GCA_015082035.1 of Chaenogobius annularis. Classification (NCBI taxonomy): domain Eukaryota; kingdom Metazoa; phylum Chordata; class Actinopteri; order Gobiiformes; family Gobiidae; genus Chaenogobius; species Chaenogobius annularis. The sequence goes on along the minus strand of BJKM01000003.1, from coordinate 1,573,852 downwards.
TCTGGGAAAATATAATTAAAACAGGAACATATAGCAGATTCATACTTTCCAAAGAAACTCCAGGGCACAATAGAAGAGGTATTCAGAGTGTGAGACAACTCTTAGGGGGTCCTCAAGACAAAAACGGTTGAAAAACACTGGTATATTCAGTCTTGGATAGCTTCATTTCCCTCAGTTGTTGCGGTTTCTCCCTTGTGTCATTTTGCCAGAGCTGCTGTGCTGAGGAGACACTCTGACACATATTTGCATGTTAAGCTGAGCCCTCCACACCAGGGACAATTCATCTACACACTGCAATTAACCAGCGCGTCCCAAGTGATTAATTATGCCTCATGTGTCCAATCCGGTAACAGCTGTTTGTTCTTGTCAAAATTCTCACACTCTTCGTCTGAGTAAGGACGGACTAATGGTTTTCTTAGGAATGTTTGGCATTAAATTAGTCTGAAAGCATCGGGGGAATAAATTGGGTGGTGGAGTGCAATTGTTGTGCCAATAGAGCGATAATAAAAAGTATAAACAAAAATGGTGATGTGAAGACAGGGTTGAATTAAAAGGAGTGGATATGGACTCTGCTAAGCTTCAAAGGAGATTTTTTTTTGTGTCAACCTTCTGAGCAGAAAAGAATAGTCCCTTTGTTTGTGTGAAAAATTATTGTAATCGCATTTTTATAATCGTGATTGTTTTCTGGACTATAAAGACTCTAAAACACATTTGAATAAAAAAAAAAAAATTACATAAAAATGTCCCAAAAAAAATAAATTATTGCTTATTTTTTCAATAATACACTTTATTCACAAATATTATCCATCCATCTTCCGTCACCAGATTTCAACCTTTATTTGGTTGATATAGTATTGAAAATCTGAATGTAATAGAAATAATCATTTGACTAGTTGATTACTAAAATAATCATTAATGCCCTAATTTACAACGGAGAATAAGGGCCCATATCAGGCAACCGAATAAAAAAATTGGCGGGGCACTACGAGAATAACATTTCGACATTAAAGTCATAATTTTATGAGATTAAAGTCGAAGCCAGAAAAAAGTCCTACATTTACAAGAATAAACTAATAATTAATGAGAATAAACTCATAATTTAATGAGAATAAACTCATAGTTTAACGAGAATAAACTCATCGTCAAAATAAAGTCGACATTTAAACATTTAGAGGCACTGTTCCGATTCAAAGAGATGTGAGCAATCAGTGAAGCCTCAGTTTTACGCACCGATTCTAACCTTTTTGGTATCCCTTGGATAAACTTGGTAAAACACCTGCCCACACTGGACAGCATAGTGGTGGTTGGTGGTGATACATTTTTGGGGCATGCACCAATTGCCTATGCTGAAGAAGATGGATGGCACCAATTGTGTTCATGGTTTGTTAGCGATGTTTTACGCACACGCCATCATCCGTACACGCCTCTTACATCCGAGTAACATAATCCACAGCCTAACACACCCATGTAATAATACATTTTTATTTTTATTTAAAAGCGCCTTTCAGAACATCCAAGGACACTGTACAAGAGAATGTAGCCCAGGCTGATGACTCCAATGAAGAGGATACTATAGCTAATAAAGACATATAGTGCTCACATGGCCATGCATGAGCGCAGCTCCAACAAACACACGTGCACCCAACTCCGGAGTGCGTCCTTTTACACACATATCCCAACTGTGAGGCGGCTTAAATTTGACAAAAAATGAACACAAATTAAATTCCATGCTCCCCAAAGGACTAAGAGCATACCTCTAACTGCACACTGTTTTGTCTCCAAATGTTTATGTTAGTCCAATACCAGTTAGTTCCAGTTTATGGGTTTAGTCACTGATTCCGAATTCTGCAGAACCCCGTCCTCAACACCCTCAGGCCCGTGGTTCCCTCCAGGGTCTGGAGCTCTGGCCCCAGACCCAGGGTACAGGGTCTGGAGCTCTGGAACCTGGCGCAGTGCACACGGCTCCACAAGCCCGTAGTGCTGTGTTGTAAAACCTATGCAACACAAATAACTCATTATGAACAGTGACCTTGAACAAAGTTCAGAAGGGTGAAGAGGCCAAAGTTGAGGGAGCAAATTATTGGCGAAAATCGTCTGAGACTCCCTCACCTGCGGCTGTGGCTCTGAGCGCGGTCAGTGTCCTGCCCAGTGCCCAGGAGCTGAGCTCTGCACGCGGGCCCTTAACTAGAAGGACATGGCGGCACTGCATGGGAGAAATGATTGTTTGTGATTCTAAAAGGCCTTCATTATAAAGTTCAATATATATTGTGGCTTTTGTGTTAACTTTGAATCACCAAGCCAAGCGCCATCTGCGTCCTGACCTGGTTCTGCGTTCACTTTGGAAAGATTCGATGTCGTCCCTGAATCTTTTGAATTGTAAAATTATGACTTTTAGCTCGTAAATTAAGATTTCTCTGACTTCGACTTTTTTCTCAAAAAATTACGACTTCTGTCAAAATGTTAGGAGTTTATTCTCGTAAATGAAGGACATTTTTCTGGCTTCGACTTTAATCTCATAACTTATGACTTAATGTCGAAATGTTATGACTTTATTCTCGTAGTGCCCGCAATTTTTTAAAATCTGGGTTGGCCCTTATACTCGTCGTACTAACTGGCACATCTTGTTTGATTATGTTATTTTGATGCAAATACTTGGTTTCAAGTCTGTTTGTTAATAATTAAAAATGGAAGTGCTCCTGGTCATTTCTAAAATCAAGTGGAAAGTGGAAGACAAATGAAAACACATTAGTTGTGTTAGGCTTGTGTAAAAAAGCAAACAAATTGCAAACAGATGTCTATTGCAATAGAAAATAAAATATAGATGGGGTTATAAATGTACTAGATTTATTTTAGACCTTCCACTACATTTTTAAAATGATATCCTAAGGCGCTTGCTGATGGCCAAAACAGATAAACAAGCACTGGTGTTTTAAATAGAGTGCCCAATTATCAGACTCTCCGTGGACTCTGAATGCGTCTTACACCATAAGCCTGTACTCACAGTATCTTGCATCCTTACTTTTTTATAATCTTGTTGAAGCATGTTGCAATCATTTATATTTTCCTACCACCATGCATGCAAATACACCAGGACTTTGTGTATTGACAGAAAACTGATGACTTGGAAAGAACACTGATGAACAAACAGCAAAGACAAACAGGAAGGAAATAACTACTGTTGTTTCATGTTGTGTTTTACACGAGCCATGATTGATCACATGTTCATCGATCCAAAGCTTTAAATGCCTCCAGGCACACGCAACCACATTAATGTCACTGATTTTTGATTATTCAATCACTTATACTTCCAGCTACATGTGTCAGAATGTCTATCTGTTTAAAAATGTCTATATTATGTTATGTCTAAGGATTGTTATTGTGACAGAGAGTGGCTAAACAGCATGTCATTGTTTTTATCCAACATTTATATGAAACTCCAATTAGATTTGATTATATATAACTACATAATAGTAAGAACAGTAAAAGAACAGAAACCAGACTGGAAATGAAAGTGATTTAAAAGTGCACTAGGTGGGCAATATTGACAACAATTATTATTAATTATTATCTATATTTTTTTGCATTATCTCGATAACAATACTCAATATTTTTACCATGCATATGGATGCTAAAATGGGGCTGTAAATGTTTTGGTTGTGGTTCAAGTATTGCCCAAAACATGAATGGACAATAAAAGTGTAGAAATATCACTTAATGCCTTCGTTTGGGAGATTTCTGTCTCTTTTTTTTAATAGTTGTAATTATAGCAAATATACTTGATATTCTAATTTTGCATAACTCTAAAACAACAATTTCAATATTGCATATTTTGCTATATGTATCTCCCACATCTAAGATGCACTATGTATGTCCACAGAATGACAGAAACGACCCATCTTGCATTTATTTAATGTTATTCACGTGTGTTTTTATTACTCAAAAATGTCAAGAAGGCTGTTCCATTAGAGAAAAGTTACACAGTGCACCTTTACTGTCAACATATTGTTGGAACAGTAAAAGTCAATTTTAGGTTTTCACTTTTGAAGCTCTAGTGCTGCCATTGTTTCTTTGGGCAATGCACAACGTTACAGTTTCCAATCACATTTATTTTGCATGTGCCTGGTTGCGACAAGAAGGGCATCTGGCATAAAAATGTACTGTGGGACTGATTTTGTTTGGCAAGACAATTTGTCCTCCCTGCTCTTCCTCATTTGCCACAGTCAAATAAAAACTAATCATGACAGTTAGAAGTGGGAAATATATTGAAAAATTGATCATATAAATTGTTGATTTGGAGATATGCAAGATTAAAATAACAAGTATGCTGTCTATAATTGAAAGTAAAATAAACCTCTATAGTTCTCTATATATAGCTGATTAAGTTAGTTGAATAAAAAGGAGGTTATAGCGAAATTTCTGCCTTTGTGTGGTTAATTTTACGCTCCATTCAAGTTTTGTGCAATATTTCAACCTCAACCAAGACATTCACAGCCACATTTCTGCACATTCCTGATAAATAATGAAAATATTGATTGAATATTGTTTGTTGTCAAGATAGTCACTTTCGTCCAAATCGGCCACTCGTAAAATCACACCTCACTGTACCTTCTCACAACAAGCATGAACACGAAACCTGGACATGAGACCGTCGCCTGAAGCTGAAGAGCAGGGGTTGTGCATCTGTGACACTCTTCCCCTCAGAGCGTCACATGGAGAGCTCTGGAAGCAGATCTGAAGATTAACAGAGGGAGATTGTGCCTGGAGGCCTCACTAATGATTATCCATCCACACGGACACTGGTGCTGCACGGCTGGGTCACAACCTCCACCGCTCGCCCTCGTATGGACTTAGCCGCGGTTTGGCCAGATTGTTTTCACCTCCCGACACGCCTCATCCCACATCGCTGCCGTGGCGACTGTGGCAGGTGTCAAACACATGTCAGACATATACAGAGAGATCAGCAGGAACATGGAGGAGACTTTAGTAATGATGGTGCCGGTTGGTTGAAGGCAGTAAACGTGTGGATTTTCTTTTCTTGCAGTGAACAGTATTTGAAAGTTGACTATGGCTGTAGGGTAAAATGACTGAATGAAGTGAAAAAATAATGTCAGAATTTAAATTTTGATTTGAGGAGTGATCCAATTGCATAGTAGTTTAGCCCTGACCGATCCTTTTTCTGTATTCTGAATTTCTATATTTTCCATCATGCAAAGATAGATATAGCAACACAATGTAAATGAGGGTTGTACAAAAATATTATATTAAAAACTTTATCAAAATACTAACTTTAGCAGGTAAATATTTATAAAAAATATGTAACTTTAAAAAAAATAATAATAACAATTCCTGAATAGTATCTTATTTTATATCAGGATATACAACAGAACCATGTAGTATTTTATAGAACATATTATTTGTTTTGAAAATCACAAAAATAACTTCTTTTGTATTGAAATTGAGTTTGAAATTTGAGTATTGGGTAACACTAAACATAATTAACTAATACACTATTTTTGGGTTAATTTTAAGATGATATTTAAATACTGGCCTGTATAAGTGACTATGAATGATACATTTGTCTCGTAGAATTTGTATTTTTTGTCATTGTAATTCATGTGATTAAATAATGTTCCCATGCAACAGTCCTATAGTCAATTGAGATAAAGGATAGTTCTGTTTGTAGAATTTGCTTTTGTAGTGTCAACATTCATTCATTCTTACCATGAAATTGTTGCAATACACAAAGGTGCTCTATAATAACTTTTCTAATGTATAGATTATTATGTCTGCTATCTTCTCTCCCCACAGAGATGCAATAATTTCACGTGCTTGAATAAAAACTTAACAAGAAGAAAAAAAACACCTCTAAATGATGGCTACATTTTTTAATAAAAATTAATTTTAAAACAGATTAAAGACTTTTTTTTGCGACATTATTAGTTTGTTAGATACTTTTGCAATGTATTGTGGCAATTCTTAATGTTGTACCTTAGTGTGTACCTTTTTTCTTGGTGATATCAACCTCTTTCTCTACTTCGGCAATAGAAATATTACAAATCTAGAATGGAATGTACACTGCCTGTAAAAAAACTTGCCACAGGAAAAAAAAAAGGAACACATCTAATATTTGGTAAGATCGCCTTTAGCTTTGATTATGGACACTTCACTGTGGAATAGTTCTAATAAGCTTGCAATAATAAGATTTATTTCCATCCAGTTTGCATTATTTTTCACCAGTTGATCTTGTATTGATGATGTGAGAGACTGACCACTGCACAAAGCCTTCTCCAGCTCGTCCAAACACTCACTGGGGTTCAGATCTGTAGTAGATTAGTTTCTGCTTCTCCTTAGATGTTATCTCTGCTTTTGCTAATGATTTGTCAAAAACACTGACATCTTTCCATGACCGCGGGATTTGTCTTCCACATGAAATTAGAAGCCACTCACGGCATCATTTGGGTTAAAATACCGTGTTGCAGCTGAAGGATCATCACCCTCAGCAGTTATCTAGTTGGAGGCTCGTACTACTGTATTTGCTTAGTTGAATCACATTTTTTTTTGGACAGGCAGTGTATTATTTAGTGGAAAAGTAACTGAAAGCTGTTTTTGTAATAGTAAACAACATACCGCCCACACAGAGTCACATGACCGTGAGGGATCCAACAGCTGGAGAATCTAACACCTTTTCCACCCACAACACACTGTAACACACTCTATTTACTACTACTTAAGGAATTGCGCGTTGTACTTTAGAAATGATACATGCTTTATTGGATTGAAAAATCTTTTTGTTGAAGGACACAAAATGTCAGTGTGTGCCTCTTGAGCTGTGGTGGTTACTTCCAGTGCTTTTTAAATGATTTATCAGGAAAACACAGCCAAGAGAAGTCAATGTGGTGAGAACAGATTGTACTTTGTAGAAATATGCAAGTTTTGAGTGTATGGGCTGCTGTGTGAGTGTCTGCAGATCTTTGTGAACTGGAGATTAGGCTTATACTGCAGCAGGAAAGTCCAAAGCTCCCCATAGGCTTAATCCTGCCTTGAGACTTTATGGTATCGACAGTCCGAATCCAGGCTGCATTGCTGTTCTTTAAAACGTTGACTTTAAACAAATGGAACATGTCACCCCTTTCCATCAAAATTATAGTTTAAATTTACAATAAACCTAAAGGTGCACTATGTAACTTTTCTTGTCATCTTGTCTCCATGGAGATGTTATTGCTTTAGACTTAGATTTTAGACTAGATTTAGACAGACATTATTGATCTGCAAGGGAAATTACTTGTAATATATTAAGGCAAGGCAAGGCAAGGCAAGTTTATTTGTAGAGCACAATTCGTACACAAGGCAATTCAAAGTGCTTCACTCAACAGGAAAAAAACTGCATTAAAATCACAAAGACATGGCAGAAATCACAAAATCTCAATTTAAAAGTGCCATTTTCAGGCTATCTGTCAAATAGCTCAAGACATAAAAGAGAAGAGTGCAAAGAAAAGCATTTCAGTCATATGCACAGCTAAACAAAACAGTTTTTAGTTTAGATTTGAACATTGCCAGAGTAGCGGCCAGAGTAGCGGCCTGTCTCTCATTAACCAGATGAAGTGGTGAAAACATTTAAAATAATACGAGTAGCAAAAATATCAAAAGGGTCAAATAAGGTAAAACATAATAATAATAAAGTAGATAATAAAAGGAGACATAGGTGTATTGGCATGACATTATGTTATCTCTGACATAAGAGTGAGTTTTTGCACAGTGGTATGGAGTATGGTAATGCATGCCATTTTCCATAGTGTGGCCCTATTTATTTTTTATATGTAACAATATAGATTTAGAACTCGCAAGGTCAAGTGGGCAAACGACCCCCAAAGTGGTGAGGAGTGGACCGAGCCCAAGTCTGTGATTCGCAGACTATACACTTGACAGAACGTGGTAATCGCCCGTGTGGAAAACCAGATCGCCCAGAAGATGGTGCTCGGAATACACCAGCAGAAGAAATTTTCTCGTTGCGTGGCGCCTGATAGATAGGCAATACCTTTTCCAGACCGTTGCTCGCGTGCCTAATCTAGAGGTCTTGGCGTAAGTTGGTTCTCAGTGAAATTATATGCACATTACATAGCCAGACGAAGAAGCTTGATAGGTACTTGGCCCACATTCAGCCACAATACGGTTGTCCTGGTATACGCGTGCATAGGTGCTGCAATACTCTCAGGGAGATTGCCTGCATGTTCAGAGCTGGAGCTCATTGGCATGACTCATAACACTGGTCTGGTGAGTCGGAGTCATAGAAGCTCTCATTTTAGGAAAAAATATCAGACACTATCCAGTCGCGAGAAAAGTGTCAGTGTGGGACTAGCAGAGAAATTCTGCGCAGCAACTTCTCAGATGATCTTCTTGACCTCTCGTCCTGGAGGACCTAGAGCTGGATTAATAACAGTTAGACATCTCTCGGAGGGTAAAGGGATTCATCTTGTCTCATGGAGATATGCTAAGTTTGATGCAGTAAAGTATAGTGTTCTCCAGATTACTCTGTCCCCACTACTACTGCTGCGCTGGAGAAACTTTCCGTTCCTGGCTGAGTGTAACTTCTTAGACAGTTCGATGTAATCAGAACGTCTGTTACCCCGGCCCTCTCGTTCACGTCTCCACCATCATATTACCATATCCTTCTCTTTTCAATTTTTGGCTACTCCTATTTGGCCCTGATTGTGACTGTACCAAAAATGACTCATCGCCTCCCAACCTTCAGATAAAATGTGTCTTTGACACAGCTATCAGGGCATATGCTCATGTTGTGAAAAAACGTGCAACTTCCTGGCACTATTGGAATCTATTGATTTAAGGCACGAATGACAAGCCAAGATAGTTTTGTAGTTGCAGCGATTGTGTCGTAATACTATCATTAGGAGAGATTGATTACAGCAATTACCTATATGTCTTATGCTGTAGCAGCTGCATGGCTTCACATTCATTACTTGCAATCATCTGTTTATTATTATTATTATTATTATATATTATTATTATTATTATTATTATTATTATATTATTATAATATATAATAATAATAATAATATAATAATAATAATAATATGAATTAATTATATCTACTTTAGTCTATTCTGACTAAACTAGATTAATCTCTTGCCTATTCACAGATCTAACAAGTAACTTTACCTCTCCATGGAGACAAGCGCTGATATAATGCCATACTGAGGAACATTCCAGACAATCTCAATGTAGACAGTGGTGGGCTGTCCAGCAGAATGTGACACCCATTTTAACACAGAGAGGAATTGCAAAATCCAGGTCACCAACTTGATTTTTCTGGCTGCTCTTGTAAAATAAAGAACTTTTATTACAAAATTATTCTCATTATTAATTTAAGTACATTTCCAGTTCTGCTCTTTCAGATGAATAGTGTGTCATCCTTAATCCAAACAGAGTAAATCCCTGTAGATTAAAAGGACAGAGTGGGCTTTATCTTGCGTTAATTAGCAGCAAAAGAGATTTGCATAAATATTTGGCCGCACTTTATGCTTTGCCCTTCACTTAACATTAAACACAACGGGTAAGCTCTTGTGTTTCCAGAGCATTTACTTATCCCTTTAAGATGTTGTTTGATAGAGTTACTCGGTTAGTTTGTCTCCTGGTGACAGAATCCTAAACATAAATTGATGATTGGATGTTCTGCATCATAATTGTTAAAAAAAAAAAAATTTGTTCTTAGTTGGCAATATATATAGTTTATCTTAGTTTAGGTTTAGTTTAGTTTGTGTTTGAGAAGAGTCACATTAATACTGCAAAGCTAAGTTATGCATTGTTCAAAAGGCACTCTAATTTACATCAATAATTGCTAAGTCTCTTCAAATGTTGTGAAATCATATTATGTCTCATGTAACCTTTGCCTTAAACTTGTACTTCTTGCATTGCATTACTTTGCGAGTGAATGCAGTTTGAGGAATATCTTATAGTTTTGCTGCAACAAAATTATAGTATAAGGCATTTGTACCTAAATGATATATAGTAATGTGTTGCGATGTTACATGATCACATTTTGTGAGAAGAAACAATGTTCCCGTTTGTTGAAAAGACCAAACAATAGTGAATGGGAACATTTATAATATTGTGATGTTGATGCAAATTTCTCTCATTTCTAGCAACACATTACTATATATCATTAAGGCATTTGTACCTAAATGATGGGTGACAGATTGTACCTTAGACCCCCTTTCTGTTTAACAGGGTTTAACATCTGTCACCCATTTATACTCCATCCTCATACCTAAGGCTAATAAGGGCGTGCTAATGAGTGCCCGACAACCCATTAGGAGCATGAAGAATCATGCAAAATATTACTTTGACTCAGAGGCAATTCACACCTTAGGTAGTTCAACAGACTTAACTAACAACAGACACGCCTTGCTATAAATAACTAGTGCGTTAGTATCAGTGCAGTTAGCTCCTCCCTTCAGACAGATATAAAGCAGTGACTCTCCAGATCCCAGTCAGAGGAACTAAAAAATGAACTTGGATGAGTGGCAAAAAGAAATCACTCTTGTTTTTCAAAAAAGGTGTTCAAATGACTACAACTGTATCTTTTTCTACGATGGAGCCCTCCTAGACAAATGATTACATCGACTTTGCTCTTAAAAAACATTTGTCCAGTTGACAAAGTTATTTTCTGTGAAAATCAGTGAAATTTATAATGCATTGTATTCACAAGTATTAAAAGATTGTGACCAGCTTTAATTTTCAGACAATTTTCAGTACAGCAAGATAAAAATATGAATCTTGACATCCTTTGTATAATGACATTGAAATCAACACAGCTAAGTTCCTTCTTGTTTAGCTACTATTGCAGTAGAGTTACAGATGTGATGAATGACCACTGTCTCAGTCACAGTAGCAGCCACACAGGCAGAAACATTGTGCTCCTGTTCTTCTTTCCAGTCTGTGCACTTAAATCACAGCAGCCACAGCGAGCCGCACAAATTGCTTAAGATTCCCTCAAGCAGCATTGACCTGCGTTGTCTTTGTGCTCCTCGGTTGAAGCGCACTAGTCGATGAGTAGGTCACCCTGAGCTGTCTACCGTAAATCCCTGTCGAGCGCAGTGCAAGGCTGGCAAGAATGGACCTAAAGACCAGTGTCCACCTCTGTGCTTTCGGCTGTTATTCTAAAGTTGTGCAATTAAATGTTATCCTAAAGCTTGAATTATACTTCCTGCATGTAAATTCCACACGGTAATGAGAGGTGGAGAGGGCAGTGGAGAAGATGTTGGCAGTGTTTATATTCTGCGCGTGGTTCATGCGGTTGACAGTAGAAATCTGAGCTAGCTGCTAGGAAATCCTGCTCATTTCCGCGCGGAACTGTCTGCATATTTACATTTTCCCAAACGCCGACGCGGAAAATCAGGTCCCTTGCGGACCTTGTGGACACCTCAAGCATAGACCTACCTCAGTATACTTAATTTAACTAGGTGATCACAAAATCCTTTTCAAGAGTGACCTGGGGCAAAACGTGAAACTTTCAGCACACAATAATAAAAAAATTACACATTTAATTGAAAAAACCCTAAACCTAACTGACACAACGTCACCTCAGACTGGAGAGAGTTCCGAGTTGTGGGAGCAGCATAGCAAAAGGCTTGTTTCCCCCAATCAGTCCGCACTTGAGGGACAGACAAGGTATAAACATCACGTGAACGTAGGGCATAGTGACCCTCCGCTCTCTGCACAAGGGCGTACAACCACAAATTATTATAGAATAAAATCGTGAGTGTACCTCCGAGCGCTCAAACAGGGCCACTCAGCCCTGACATACAGATCACAGTGATGGGTGAGCCTACCACAAAATCTTACAAATCATAATACACAATGATACACAATGTTAAGGGATTGAAGACAATTTCACCCTTATGTTACCCTCAAAGATAGTCCGTGGGTGAAAAACACTTTTTCATGTTGTGGTGGGAGGTGTTCTACTATAGATGCCTGTGGGTCATCCAGACCCGAAGATAGCACATAATAGTGTTTTGTCATCCAAGTCCTGAGGTTGTGTTCCTTGCTAGTGAATCACATTTTAATCGAGATCAAGATTCAGTCATTCCTAATAATCAATAATATGCTTGGGGTTTTTAATTTAGAGGTCTACAGCCAGTTGAATATTTCTTATGTATTAAATGGCAATGATTAACAGTCAGTCTTGTTTATGTTTGGGAAATAACATTGAAAATAATGTTATTGTTCTGTAATTATGTCAGTGTAATCCCTCATTAAAAGTCAGTTTACAATAGGATGTAGATAGCCCATCTCGGGGCTGCTAGCAAACAAAGAGAGTAGTCTCAAGTGAATCCAAAAAACTCCCTTTATCAGGAGGTCCCGCCTTGTGGGCAGGGCTTACACAGACGAGGATATAAACCTAAATTCCCAGACCCGTTTCACAGATTGAGAATGACTTTTGGATGAGAGTCGAAACGTTTTGTTTTTCTAAAACAGAGTCCGGATGACTACAACTGAATCTTTTTCCACAATGTTCTGTAATGAGTCAAAATAAAATTAAATTGAAAATTGCGACTGGCATTTTTTCTTTCACATCACCCATGTATACTTTTTCCCCCACAAAAAAGTGAAGTCGCTTATTTGGAGAAAAGAAGCGAGGTTGCGTTCACAGTGTTTTGGTCCTGGTTTGATCCGAGTTTGTAGCCAAGACTTGGTCCTGATTGTCCTGGTATAGTTCAGGTTTAAATTCTGGTTTAGTCGGACTTTAATCCCAAGTTTGATGTGGTGTACATGTAATTGTGAACAGCCATATTCGGTGTATAACAATATGTAGCTTGTGTTGCTTGATAATACCACATAATGCTAATTCAGCTTCTTTTAAAAAGAAATAGTCATGGAAGGTCACTATTTAAGTCACAACTTAAATAGTATAATGCCTTCTGTAAACACCAAATATCCTGTCTAATTAAGTATAAAACCTTCTAGTTATAATTAAATATCTTATTTCAGAGAGTACACTGTTTGTTTGTTTGTTTGTTTGTTTGTTTGTTTGTTTGTTTGTTCATTCATTTTCTACCGCTTGTTCCTGTTAGGGGTCGCTGGTTACTGGAGCCTCTGGACAGGGGCTAGCTTGTCGCAAGGTTAACACAGAGACATAGACACAACCATTCACTTGGGGAAATATACAGTTGCCAATTTATCTAACACATGCATGTCTTTGGACTGTGGGAGGAAGCCAGAGAATCCGGGGAGAACCCACGGTAAAACAGGGAGGACGTTGTTTGTTTCATTTTGAAATTCTAACTGCACACCAAAACAACAACTGCAATATCTATTGCATTTCAATTTTTAATATTACCATCACCAGTGTCTACATCTCTGCTCCATCCTTCAGTAACTACTTGTCCTTGTTTGTGTTCCTTAAGGTTCCTTCATCGTTGCATAATTCACAGCCGGAGCGGGGCGGCTGTAGATCGGCAGGTAATGGGCTAGCCAGGAGCGCAGAGGCTCATGGGAAAAGAGCAAGGGCAAATCCGCGGATGACTTGGGACATAGCTGCTCTCTCACTCCGCCGGCAGGAACAAGTAAGAGCGCTCCCGGAGGATTTCAGTCTGGTACGTGACGTTTAGCCCCTGACAAAGAAAGCAGTATATAGTTCTTTCACCGCCACACGTTGTACAGGGATTTAGAAAGGAGGAGCACAGAAGGCTGGTTCAGATAAGATTTATAGCTAAAGGACATCTGTGATCAAGGAGGTTTCATCGGGGGGAATATGATGGTCGTGATAATGGATTTCATTGAGATAACTGCTGGCGCGTTTAAATGTCAACTTTGGTTTTTGCTGCCTGCATTTTTGTATTTTTTTCATATCGTAAAAAAGAACAGCATATCACAGCATATCATATTCAGAGTGCAAAATCAAATACACTGATAATATTCAGTGATATTCCAGTCTCCGGGTAAAATGATTAATCCATGGATCCATATGGTTTGACAAAGAAAGAAATAATCTAATCTTTAACACGTGTTTATGGGAATTTTTACATCTTTTGCAGTTTGTTAACCATATATATGCATATGCCTGGTATACTGAACCAGAAGTAAAAACAAGGATGATCTGTAATTTAAAATCAATGTTATGGATCTAAATATGTCACAATATCTATCAACCGATCTTTACACCCCTGTTTCATCAACCTCATCATATTTTAGTTGTTCCTGCATACAAGTTCTTATTATAACATTGCGTACCTCACACATTGTTTCTGTATAAGGCCATCTTTAGATCTACAGCAATACATCCATGGGAACTATACCTGACGCAGCACAGGTGTGGCCCACATTCAGTCATGACTTCAGCACAAACAAACATTTGACAGCGTTTTACCTCAAAAAGCCAAAGTAAACAAGAAAGGAATGACAAATGGTGATCTAAACCATTTATATTCAGTGGTGGAAAGTAAGGAAGTTCAAAACTAGAAGTGCTGTACTTCCCCCAAAAAAATGTGTATCTTTTTTTTTTTTAAGATTTTGTGCCCGTAGGCTTTATTGATAGGGTAGTGGTGTGAAATGGGGGTTGAGAGAGAAGAGAGGACATGCACTAAATGTCAGAGTTGGAAATTAAACTCACGACACTGCAGCCGGCTGCACTTGGAGCCTGGCATACGTGTGCTGTGCCATAACCACTCTACCACCCGGTAGCACCTGGAAGCGATTTTCACAGTGGATACTTTTCTTTTTCTACATTTGAGAGCTGAACTCTCTACTCTACATTTTTCAATTGGACAAAGGTATTTTTCTTATGGTTTTAGACCCGGTGAAATTGCTGAGGGGTTTATATTTTTAATACATTTACGGAGACATTTTACCTACCTAATCAGAGTTGCTCTCAGATTTGAGCAAATTAAAAAAGGCTTTATAAATGACCCATAAAATTGCTTCTGATGACCAATAATCAGAACAATCCTTTATCAAGTACACAATTTGACATTTTAATAGTTCTTTAAATCTGTGTAAATTACTTGTACTTTTCACTTTATAAGTACATCTATAAAGGTTTGATAGTTTTTGATACTTTTACTTAAGTAGATTTTTAAATGTTATACCTTTACTTTAGCATTTTTTTTGCTCCAATATCTGTACTTTTACTTCTTCAATCCATCAATGAAAATGTATTTGTAGAGCACAATTCAAAAAGTAATCCAATTAAGTGCTTTACAATTAAAATAAACATTAAAATCACAATACAATATAAATCCCAAGTTAAAAATAAAAGCATAAATAATCACATTAAAATATATTTTAAATGTAAAATACAGATCAAATTCCGTCAGTCACACATACATTCGAAATGTTCATTAGAGTGAATCCGTGTCCACTGCAACATTGTAAGCGAGTGTATTCCTCAAATCCGTGATCAGCTCTGGTTGTTGCTCTGTGCTAACAAGATTGATGTTCCGTCTTGGCTGTAGCTCCCGCTGTCTTGAATGCTTAATGTCTCCCTGGCCTGTCTGTCAGAGAGAGACCCAACGCGACAAAAGCTTCGAACTTTTCCCCTTTTGAGAGCCATTTTTGGGAAGCTAGCCTGCGTGTTAGCCGTGTAATAGTTTGGACCACTGCGCTGCGTGCTTCCTCATTAGTATTTCGGTCAGGTCCTTCAGCACAACCTGTCATGCCACCGTACCCTGCTCAAGCCGTGCTTTGCTTTGCCCGCCGCGTTGTCCCGGGATGGCCACAGTGAGATTGCCAGCTCCTGTCTCCTCTCAAGGATGACTGAATTGAGGACAGGCACAAAGCAAACCTCAAGAGAAAGATTGGTACAGAATAGAGAAAGAGCATTGCTGGTAGATGACATCACTACATTCTACAAGAGTCTTGTAGCGTTTTGTAGGTTGCGTTCTAGGGTTGTCAGATAATGTTTACCCAGATATAAAAGCCAGTATCGAAACTGGAAACTCATTTGAGCTAAATTAGATAATATTGGAGCTTTCCCGCATACCACATGGTTACTCTAAACAACAACTATTTTGCATTAAAACTGACATTTGATGGTCTCAATAGTTTTTTATCACTGTGGTGTCAAAATCAGTATCGAATAAGGGCAATTCCCTTAGTTTCGGAATTCAGCAACTGTTATATATCTTTTGATTGGGGAAAGAGCCTCATATAAACGTTCAAACCAGAAAGGAACTATGTGCCTGAAACCCATGAATAGAATTATATTAGCCCTTGCATCAGCAAACATTTCAATTGCTAGTATGTGGACTTTGTGGTGAATTTGGTATATATAATGAAAGTTTTGTGTTTCATGAAAATATAAACTAACCAGCTTCTGCGAGGTTTAAGTCTCAACTGAAATTCATCAAACATTCATTTTTCTAAATACTGTGGCAGGTTGTTTTCCTGGTTTGGAAGCGCTTCTCATGTATGCCTTTAATTGGGAAAGCATCTGCAGACCTGGACGTAATAGTTAACAGCCTAGCTAGCGTATCTGTTTATTTGCTCTTACAGTTTGATCTGGTGTATCCCAACTGCCTCCTTAAAAAGCAACAGATGTGTCTGTGCATAATCCAAGGACATATCTGCAGCTGAGATGAAAAGGGACATTATTCATGAGTTAAAATGTCCTTCCATTGTCAGAACAAATGCCAACACAACAACAAGGAAAACAGGACAGGGACAGAGATGCGGTTTATCGGACAGCGTTGTAAATTCTCTTTTCAGTGGTAGAATATGCATGAAAATTATAGAGCACTTTCACATTAAGACACAGTAAACAGATTGGTGGAGTACAGTTCTGTTGTTGTTTTATGTTATTACAACTTGACATTTGACACAAATGAACTAGAGCCAGACATTCAAAAATCCGGGGCTTAGCCCAAAAGGCCAACATTATGTGGTTTCAGTGCCCTCAATACTGTATTTCCTGTACATACAGTAACCCTCCGAAGGCAAAGAAAGATCATTGCCTTTTTGCCTTCTGAGAGCAAAGGTCCTCCCTCTAGAAAACTCTGAACAGTTCAGCAGAAGTAGTAGTATTTAGTTACATTTACTTTTTCAAGAAATTGCACATCTTGAAGTAACTTTCAGACACAACACTTTTACTCTTGCTTGAGTAATATTTTGTTTGAAATAACTGTCTCTTACTTTATGATTGATAAATGATTTGAACATTTGTGCTTTTTGCACTGTTCTTTCTGATAAGATTTAGTTAAATTTTTGTCGAAAGTAAAAGTCAATCTTACCTTTAGCAGACACTTGCCCCAACAAGCTCCTGTTTGTCCTGTAGTTGCTCTGCTTTAGCCTCTCCTCTGAACCACTGCTACACTGACAACCACAATTAATTCATCGTTTGAACGATCATGTGCTGTTGTTGTCTATTCCTGGTTAGATAAACTTTGTTTTGCAGCACTTGTTCTGAATGCCTCTTTTTTTCCAGTCCATCTGCTCCTTATGTAGGCCCTACAATTTTTGCAAAACATTGGTTAAATTATGTAGAAAAGGCCTTTTTGTTAGCTCCATGGTCAGATCGCATGACGTGCTCTTCTCTGTCCTCCTTCTGCTGTAAACATCCCGCACTTGCTACACTCCCGCCCACTTTCTACATGCAGTCAATCATACACCAGTTCAACAAAAATAACCACTGAGACAAGGGGTAAAGAGAGCCAGCATCCAATCAGAGATGGAAAAGCATTTCAGACGGACAGCCAGAGAAGCCAATCAGTGCTCAGTGCAAGGAACGTCTGAAAGATGAAATGCTTTCATCGTTGTCTTTGTTATAAAAGGTCTTTTCGCATGCGTTTTAGAGTCTGTATAATCCAGATAACGATAATCCAAGTACAGCTAGTCAATTAATTGTTGCAGCCCAAATGTTAATATGTATTATATAAAAACAATACTACAGTAAGTCTGCACATTGTAAAACCAATTTAAAGTAATGTTGAAGCTTACTGTAAGAGCTATTTGTGATAAAAGCATTTGTAATTTTTTGTAAATACAAGGATTTGTAAACCTCATCATTGCAAATTAGAGGTCTTGTATTGTATATTGTAACTGGTATAAATGTAAGGTTGACTAGTTAGTTGTCTTTAAATTGCTCTTACAGTCATCGCCAGCAATTTCACTATTTGAAGTCTTTGTTTTGAACAAGTTTTTATATTTTATGGCTCTGAAAAGTGCGTCCCATCAGATCAGGTCTCAACGAGGACAAACAGACAAGTGTAGTGCTTTGATCACTGAACCTCTGTGACTCCCTCAGCCTCATTTCTTACACAAAAGTCTTTTAAAGCAGTGCTGCCGGAGGGTCTTTCTGCTCCTGCCTCTCCTTTATCCAGCTGCTCAAAGCATTCCAGAAAGTAAGTGTGTCTTTTACTGCCACTGAATTGGAGGAAAGGGCTAATTGTGTAAGCAAAGTAAAAAGCTGAGTATGTAGGTGTTTATGCAGCCTTTCTCAGCCCGATTGTCCTTTGTCCACTCTGAAGGCCGGCGGATAAACCCTTACTGCTCTGTCATCACTATTGGCCCTCATTTAATCAGACACTCCCAATGTGACAATAAGATGAAAGTGCACTTCTTTGCAAAGTCACCTGCTTATGTAATACTGTTCCAGCCGCTGCCGCATACTCATCCAAGCGCTTGAGTCCAACCATTATATAGACAACAAAAAGGAATATCTGAATGAGCTGAGAATTACTCAATGTTTGTATCTGCAGTATTGTTCGCATATGGAAATTTGTACCTCATAAATAATCTTAATTTGACAGGAAATAAACTGGTCAGGATTGCAATATAGACCCTTAGGCCTGACGTGTTTAGAAAAGCTGCGCACACAGCCTGGTACTGATACAAACGTTCAATCCCATTCATTTCAATGTGGCAGCAAAATAAAAAAACATTCATTTTAATATGATTGTGGTTTACAGTTCATTACCTTTGCAGGGAGTATTAAGTAACTGTTCAATTCTCCAAGTTGGATTTGTGGTGCTTGAGGAAATAAACCTAAAATGTCTTTGTCAAACTGTTGAGGCTATGTTTTTGTCCAGCATAACGTTTCAGTGCTAATTGCTAATGTTAATAATGTACGCAAAACGGTGCTGCGTGGTAAAGTTTTCAAATGAGCTCTGAATATGAAAACTTTATAGGCTTGTATAGTGTTGAGATCGGGGCTTGATAAATGACTCTATTAGTAGTATACACATTTCTGGCGAAGGCATATCAAGATCTGGTGTATATTGCACTTTACATGCTTAGCTTATATATTATAATTTGTTTATTTGGCCGGGGTAGTGCATGTTAATGAACATGCATGATATACTTATATGCATGCAAACACTTTTCACACAGACAGTTTGCACCCTGACTAAAGAACCAGTCTCCCATCCATGGTTTATGGTAATTTTTTTTACAGAAAACAACAAGAACAAACAAACATATACAAAGACAAATAGAGGGGGGAAAACACAGCTAGGTGGGACCAGTGAGAATAAATAAAGAATAAAATTAGAACATAAGGTGGTGTCATCCAAAGTAAAGAGGGGTATTAGGCATACTATGTTAAAAAAAAAGAAGGGTTCCATTTTGTCCATTGTTTATTGAACGTGTCCATTTTCAAACTGCCTCCAGCGGTTATTTTTTTCCATGGTGCCTATCTCAGTTATGATGTCCTTCCAATCCTTAATTGTCGGGGCAGTTTCTGTCATCCATTCTTTTGTGATTGCCTTCTTCCCGGTTGCCAGAAGTACGCTCCAAAGATATCCGTCCATTATGTCCATGATGGGGATGATTACGATCATTAAGACTTCAATTATTTTGGGTTAGGGTTAGATAAATACATTTATTGCAGCCCGTTGTCTTGTGATAAACTAATGGAAATCTGCCTGCCAATGACCTCTCTTCACCAATCACTCAAGGGTAAAGTGTCTTGCTCAAAGTCACAACAAAAGTATGCACTGTTCAAATGTGATCGAACCGCAAATCAAGACAGTCACATCTTCCCATTCTAGTGCCTGACTGATCTACCAATTGTATGCTATTTTTGCTGCTAACATTTTTACACTATTATTTCCTCCTCCACAGCAGTTTATTGCTCAAATCCTTGTCTTTTGGTTGTCCCCCATCCTTGTTGTTGTCCTTGTTTCTGTCTGTTTCTTTCTATTGAACATTCATTCCTTCCCGCACTGACAAGCCACCCTCTCATCTTAGATTTCACATTGACTTTACCCTTTTCCTTAACGTTGCACCATTTTAATTACAGAGGCCCAAGGCTGCAGACTAATGTGTTGTTGGCAACTTACATTGGTAGGTGTGGAGAGAAAGAGAAGGAGGAGAGAGGAAGCGAAGAGTAAACACCTAACAGAAATTGTATTTAAAAATCGGGGAGGTAGGGGTTGGAAATTAGCGGGTTTAGTGGCTCCTGGGGGTAAACAGAGGAGGACAGGCCCATTTGTCACTGACAGGACCTGAGTACACAACAAGTGAATGTTCTGTGGTTGTAATGGAAACTAACACCAGGCCAGAGTATAGGTTTACATCCGTCACTAAAATCGCACCTTATATATTTTTTTAAATTGCACAGATTAAAGCACAATTTTATGCAATATTGACTTTTTTGCACTTTAAAAAAAATGTATTTATTTATTTTTATTTCATTCATAACATATAAAATACATTATCATCAACATACAGATACACAACAAATGAATGAAAAGGAGCAGAAAGAAGAGCAATCTTATGTTATCTGCCCCCCCCCTTCAACTTTCAACTGTAAAATCATACACAAAATTACTCTGCAAACAGATCTCCCGTCCTTTCTCTCAACAACCTAATTTTGCTTTCCATACTTACTTACTCTATTATGATAAGTACCTCCAGAGTCTCGCTCTAAAACCTACAAATCAAGTTAGAAATCTGGGGGTAATAATGGACTCAGACTTGAATTTTAACAGCCACGTCAAATCAATAACATCAGCAGACTTTTTCCATCTAAAAAACATTGCCAAAATCAAAAGTATAGTGTCTAAACCAGACCTGGAGAGACTTATCCATACGTTTGTCTCTAGTAGATTAGACTACTATATCGACCTGCTCACTGGCCTCTCCAAACGAGCTGTAAAACAGCTGCAGTACACCCAGAACGCTGCTGCTCGGGTCCTGACTAGAACCAGGAAGTACGATCACATTAGTCCTGTGCTCAGGTCTCTGCACTGGCTCCCTGTGGCTCAGAGAATAGACTTCAAAGCAGCTCTTCTTGTATACAAGTCTCTCCATGGCCTAGCACCAAAGTACATCTTGGACATGTTAGGTGCCATATTGAACCATATCTCGGACTCTGAGGACCTCAGGGACCGGCCTCCTGCTGGTGCCCAGAGTCAGGACTAAACATGGGGAATCTGCGTTTCAGTTTTATGCAGCTAAAATCTGGAACAGCATTCCTGAGAATGTGAGACAGGCCTCTACTCTGGCAATCTTCAAATCTAGTTTTGATGATTTGTTTGGCTGTGCATATGACTGAAATTATTTTCTTTGAACTCTTCTCTTTTATGCCTTAAACTATTTGATGGATAGCCTGAAAATGGCACCTTTAAATTTCTTTAAATTAAGCTTTTGTGATTTCTGTCATGTCTTTGTGATTTTAATGATTTTTTTTTTCCTGTTGTGTGAAGCACTTTGAATTTCCTTTGTGGACGAATTGTGCTCTACAAATAAACTTGCCTTGCCTTGCCTTTCCTTTGTTCTTTTAACCATATAATAACACTGTTCCTTCATTAAAAACATACCTGGAGTTGTATTTAGCTTCATTCACGCTTGTTTCAGTAATCCTGTTTCAAGGTTGTCTCCCTCTGAGTCTCCTAAAAACACTTGGTTTCAATTTCAATTCAATTGGTCTCGTGTGCTGTTTTTAAATCCATAAAGATCGCCAGACTTGCCCTGAGCATTTCTGCCATCAAATCGTGTTTATTATCATTGTGTGCTTGTATTAGCGTATTAGGGCAATCTAGGATTTGTTTATTTCCTCATGGTAATTCCCAAACACCAAATCCTGAAGATGGAACATCTGACTGATGAAAGTAATGAGTGATCTTCAATATATGCATTATTTTAAGTTCTAACACATGAGATGCTAACGCAAAGGTACTCAAGATAAAATGTCATAAGTTGCAGGAGAGGGGAAGGCTGTTTTAGTGCTCAGAAAAGCACTAAAATAAATGTTATCTTTATTTGTTGGTGAACCCATAGTCAATTCTATACAATTTCTCAAATATTAATAATCAGGGTGAATTATTTATTCAGCTTTAAATTCCTTATCTTGTTCTTTGAGCAAATAAGGTTCTGGAATTGTGGACTAACAAACTAGCCAAAAATTGGCCATGTGGTCTGCCACCATATTGGTTCTAGTTGCTATGTAAACCAACATTTTAAAGCCTTCTGGTCAAGACTGTCTCCTTACAGTAGAAGCCGGTTTTCATTACACATTTCTTTGACATACATTCCTCGCCCTGCATGTTGCAATGACTTACGTTTTATCTTTTAGGTTTCATTTTGAAATATATACTGTAATTACGAGTAAGCCATTTGCATGTTTTGTCAGGATTTGTTTATGTGTTATAATCTGTTTGGAGGGCCAACAGTGTTTTGAGACACAAAAAAAATTCTTGCAGCGCCCCTGATTCTGTATAACATGTAATCGTGATTTTTAAACTGCTACCATTCAAACTGTGATTGTGATTCGATTGTGATTATCTTGCAGCCCTAGACATAACGCAGGCATAGTAATAGTCTTTCACGTCAACATCCATTTTGTGTTTTGCCATCCATCTACTTGTCGGATGTTGATCTACAGTGCTCCTGATTGATGGCGGGTGTCAGTCCTGCTCTGTTTATGTCACATTCCCATTGTTTTGCTTTTGCCTACACATTAGTTATCTGTCCTGTTTTTACCACCGCCATTAGGGGGTCATACCTCTGAGAATCACCACTAAATCGATGGCGACGCTCATCAGTGCAGGTTGTTTTGTTCTGGTTTGATTCATGGCATTGGAGAGGCATTGATTTGAGCTGCCTCTGTCCACACGAGGGCTCAATATGGGGCCACCAATTACATTCAGGATGCTATTACCGCTTTGATTCTCCGGCAAGGTAAAACGCTGACGTACACTCAACCACAGAAACTGCAACTTTGGAGTTGTGTAAAAAGAAAGAGAAAATGTGGTCCCGTGGTATATGCAATCTGACAACATTTTTGAACTGTTGCTTTGTGCATTTAATAAACTATTCTCCCCAAAGGCATCTGATTTAATTTGTACAGCCTAGTAAGAATGTAATCGCATCAGCTGCAGTTAGCGGCACATTTCGCTGGCTTGTTGTATTCCAGGGCACTTGACAACAGTTTATCTGTGCAATATTTGCCTTCGGATTGGATTTCTTTAAACAAACAAGAAGGCTCTTTTAGTGGATATTATCAATTCAGGTTGTGTATTCTCGACAGGTGTCATAACTAACCACAAATTCAAATGATCAAATTATGCATCCATTTATCATAAGTAATAATTACATAGTTTATAATATGTTTCCTTTTAAACATGCCATGCAAAAACATACATTGCCTATCCAAAAAAACCACTTGGATTCAGTTAAGAAAATAGAGTAGTACGAGCCTCCTACTGGATATCTGCTGCATGGGTGATGATCTTTCAGCTGTAACACGGTATTTAAACCCGATTGATGCAGTGAGTGGCTTCTCATTTCTGAAACAACCATGTGGAAAGACAAATCCCACGGTCATGGAAAAGATGTCGGTATGTTTGAGAAGGGTCAAATCATTGGCATCAAGCAGAGAAAACATCTGCGGAGAAGCAGAAACTAATCTACAACAGATCTGATCCATAGAACCGTGGACGGAGATTTAACTAAAACACCCTATCTACTAGCCACTGAGAAGACAAGTATTTATTTGTGCCATTTAAAATAACTAACCCAACAGGAGAGAAATAAGAATGCTAGCTTCATGCCACTTATACAGGATACAATTGCATATTTTAAAAACATACAGTAAATAGTAAGTCAAACATAAGCTCTTATAGTCACTCAAATGTCCCGTTCTGCAATCACGGCCGCGGCCACAAACGGAATAGCAGTGGTAACAATAGCTGTAAGATTACCGCTTTAAGCCAATTCCTTCATTCTAATTCAGCGCACTCCCCACAAGAAAGGCGCTTTGATTATTGCAACTAGAATAATGAGAAAAAAAAGGAAAGTTTTCATTATTTGACTGATTTGTAATCCTCTCAATATCAAATCTCACTTAAAACTCACATCAGGGCTTAGCGCTACAATAGAAATGTCTTCAGCAATTGAATCATTTGCAGGAATTTTAGCTTAAACTCCAGGTCAAGGGCAGGCTGACAAATAAAAAGGTACAAGCTTCTTTTTTTTTAATTTGGCAATCCATCAAAGTCTATAACACCTCGATGGTAGGCTATTATCACAATATTTATTTCACTGTGTACAATGTTGTGGAGAGGCACTGGAGAACAGAGAACAGAAAAAATGCCTTAAAATACCTTGACAAGCTTTTGGTACAAATTATGTCATCATAATAATAATTCCAAAGAATATGACATGAAGCTGCGTATTAATATCTTATATAAAGCTTTATATAAGATATTAAGTGCTTGATAACAGGTCTATGTAGTTCCCTCTGTTTTCTTTAGCTGTATCTGAAATCATACAACATTTAAGCAAATTAGCTTATAATACATATATCGTGACTTTTCATGACATTTTGGTTATTGTTACATCCCTAATAACATTTGTTATTGTTTCGTCAATTAGCTATGTTAAGTATGGTACATGTTATACAATACTGGAGTTTTTGTTTGTTTTTGATTGGTCAAGTAATCCGAGCCTTCTCCTTCTCCATAGCTCAAATTGCTCTGTTTTTCATTGTGATGTAACTCTGGAAGTCCAAGTCCAAAGGTCCAAAAACCTTCACCAGAGTCTGTCTGATCATTACAGTGCGCATAGGCCTTGGGACCACTGCTCCGGACATACTGCCCCAGTGATATTGAAGGATGGGTCAAATACGGAGGACACATTTCTCTACAATGACAATAAAGGCTAATCTTATATTGCCACAAAGACACATTTTAAAACCATCTGCATCTAATTCTTTTACACTTATTTTTCATATTCAAAGTGTATTTTTATCCTAACATCTTATTCTACACATGCCTTATTTGGTCATGTTTTTTTTTATATTTTAATATTTTATTTTATATTATATTATTAATTATTTTATGTTGCCGAAGCAAATTCCTACTTTGTGAATTGCAATTCACAAAGTAAGCGTTGCCTCTTAGTGCCCCAGTGCATTATGTTTAACCTTTGGGTTAATTTTATTTAATACAACAAAGTCAATAGAAACACTCTCTTACATACAATATATTACCGTAAATGGCAAAGGGTAATATTTTGAACATGACATTTTGACGTCACACATATCCCAGTGTTTTAATATTTCTTGACCTTTTGACTGTGTGACTGACACATGTATCTGGAAGGTCCTACAGTGTAATTAAGCAGAATCTACTCGTATCTGCGCTGCTTAAACAATGAAAGGTCACTGCTTATATTGTATGACCCACTGGACGAAAACTGCTCTCAATCCATTTATCACCATGAAGAACATACAGTAATAACCTTTTATACTATAGACAGTGTGGGTAATATTTCTTGCTGATGTTCAGGTGGATTGGTAATTGTATGATCCATTGTGTGTATTTTTACAGTCCCAGAGCTCAACAAACAAACAAATATAAATCTCACCTAAAATATGGTCGATATATTGGGAAATGTGACAAAAATGCCAATGCTAAATCAACTTTTGATACATCACAGTTATACTTCAAATAGAGAAATTCATGTTTAGTGGATTATTCACATGGTTAAAGGGGACAAAGTCAACATTGCAACCATTGATAGATTGTCGGAAAAATGATTTAAATGGTAGAATTTTGTTGCTACAGATGCCAGAATGTTATGGTAAAGCTGTAGATGTTGGTTCTGTGTATTTGCATCAACATCTGCTGATCATAGTTTATACTGTAATTTTGAAATCTTCTTTTTTTACAATGCCTGCAACAAGGAGAGAACCAAAAGTCTTTGTCTTTCCTCTCCTCTGCGTGCACATCTGGCGTGACAGTGGCTGGTGGTTCAGTGTGGTGAGTGATGGAGTGCTCACAGCGGCTTGACCACAGTAATAAGAAGAGGCAAAGCTAATACTGCTGCTCTCTGCTCTGTAAGATGGATACCCACTCATGCTTTCACGCTAATGTAATAAAGTTAAAACATTTTAGAGGTCGCTTATATCACTTCATTTATCACAGTTTCTGATCACCTCGTCACTTCTGCGTCCAGATTTACAATGAGATTGGAGAAGGAGACGTAAGCCCTTGGTCCACTGATATTGGTTGGGTTTGTTTTGTTTTTGCTGATAATGATTGAACATAGTTCGTTCAGCTATTTTATGCCTTTGTATACCAGACAATTAACTTCATTCAACAGATAGAGCTTTGGGATTGACTTTCACTGCCTGTGAGATCGACGAGCACCCCTCATCTTAGGTATATAGTGAGTTAAGAGTACTCTTTTCACTAATTACATAATTACACACAACAATTTTGGTGGAGTGGAATGGTGGAATTGGTGGAATAATTTTACGTCATGGTTCTGCATTAAAAGCATTCTGCCAAACAACAGCCACTTTGCAATTCTCATTTTTTTTATTGGTTTAGGTTGTTGACATAAGGAGTGATTCCTTGACTGTATAGCCACATTGAGCCAAAACCCATCTAATTTATACCATCTAATTTATACAGTTATTATTGGACAACTAAAAAGATCAGGGTGATTGGAAATTTCATCTTTCATCTGTTGATAACTTAGATTCTGGAAAGGGGGCATGACATAAGCTGCTACTGACACTGAATATACTCAAATTGTGCAATTCAAATATTTGCTAAATTTGAATATTTTTGTTCTTTTTATAGGTTAGTCATTTTTTGTCTTGTCATATTCCAGACCTGGTTTAGCTTTAGTTTGGAGCTAGAATAGTTGTTCTTCAGACCGGCTTGAAATCTGCTGGTACCCATTAGGAAATAAATATCAAATTAATTAACTTCATTAAAAAATATTTTTCTTAGTTGGTACTTGGTGTGCAACCCACTTGCGACCCACTTGAGTAGAGCCTACTTCAGGATCATTATAGCTGTCCACTTGAGAGCGAGGATGTTTAGTAGCTCTCTTCAACACATTTAGGTCAAGCGTATGTGCCACTAAACGTATAGTTAACATAAATATATTTAAAATATTTCTGTAAATCTTGCCTACTATTCCACCAAGCAAATGAATGATTACAAAATCATGAAAATCTGTCATTTTAACTTGAACTGTGGCCAATTTGAGTCCGTATAAAGACTTATTCCTGCTTTATTTCCCTGCCTCCTAAGTGTAAACAGTAGCTCGGTGTCAGAGGTTACAGCAACTGGAGCACCTGTTGGAGATGTGTCGAGGGGAGTTGCCGTGACAACTGAATTGAAGAGCTCGAATCAGATTTGGCTTCTTGGGATCATACCCTCAGACAGCCTTTGATTCTGCAAATGTAAGAAATCATAAAAGTACTGCACGTATAATTCAAAGAGTTATTAAGTGTCTTGACAGATGCACTATATTCTGCTAGATATACTGTAGGTCTACTAGTGTGAACAGCTCCTCTGGGTTTTTTTTATCCATTAATGGGACTTGTCACCAAACTTTATTTCGATACAAAGGAATAGGCTCAATACTCGATACCAATTTTGATACGACAATGACAAAAAATAAATAAACACAATTTTTGTGAACAATAGACTAAATAATAGTACTTTATTAATAATATTAATAATAAAATATAATTAACAACAAACAAACAGACGCTTTACAATTTTAAAATGAACTGTAAGGTTTTCTAAAAAGGTACGTCTTTAATCTCTTTTTAAAAACATCCACTGTCTGTGGAGCCCTGAGGTGGTCTGGAAGGGCGTCAGCAGCCTCAAAGACCCCGTCTCACATGGTCTTGAGTCATTTATGGTATATAATGAGGTCTTACACTAATTTTAATAACTCATTTACAAATTTGTCCAGTTTATGTGTGATTCTTTTAGTGTTGATACTTGTTCAAATGAGTATCTAGTTTCTATATAAGTTTTAGTATTGATTAATATCTTTTATACTTTTGACAACCTTAAAGGACTCATTCTGACGATTTGGTTTTGCTTGGAATGCTTGGAAATAAGGAATGATTTGATTATGATGATTGTTGCAAAAATGTGTTTCATAATAAATGACCAAAACATTTAAAATCAATTAATCTTAACACCCCAAAGAGCTTGTTCGACACAGGTGCATCTAATGCAAACATTTTTAGCATGTAGGACATTAATGTATTTCACTAGTTCAAAGTGGAACAATCTATGAACACCCTCTCTTAATCTTCATCGTCGGTCTTCATCTGAACAGAAGATAAAACGCTTCACTCTTTCTTTGAACTTCCTCCTTTGAACATTTTGTAAGATATTAAGTTTTAAATTAAAAAAGAAAAAATAACCAGACACTTACACCAGTTTCCACACTGCTTATGTTTCAAACATGAAAGTTGTATTTTATTATTTTTAGAATAAATTGTAGAATAAATTGAAGTTGCTTGAGAGTTGTAAGAAGAGGCATGAGGCAGTTAAAAGTTTATTTACCATCCCCACCTGGAGACATGAATCCTCAAGACAGTGTGATAGTATTGTCCATTCAAGTAAAGTCCAGCTATGCTTCTGTTGACGTAAGCCAAGATAACTGGCAGTGTCCTTCACTCTATGAACCCACGAATGATTCAAAACCTGTGATTTAGGACCAGTAGCCTTATCATGCATAATCAACTTTTAAGAGCTTTTAACCATTACAGTGGCTTCCCTTCATCACTCCCTTACTGAAAGCTGTTTTTTGAGTCATTCATGCATGTTGGAATAATCTTTATTGTCCGGCATTTGAGGCACAATTTCTCTGAAAATTCCCCTTCTCATCTGCCCTCTATACACTTCCACTGCTCCAAAATTACTTTATCCTTGCTATTATTTTTCTTTTCTCTGTGATATACATGTAGGTTTGAACAAGTTGATTAGCAATTTGGCAACCGCAAACTGTAGCTACGGCCCTGTCAGCATGGTTTGGCATTGGGGCACTTTATAGTTATAGTACTGTAAATGGCAGACGGGACTCAGCGCTGCAGTTTTAAACCTGAAGTCCAAAACCTGTTTCTATTGCTTTAGATCAATATTGTGTTCAAAAAGATCCACAGGAAGCCTGCAGGGCCGTATACTTGGACCTTTACTCTTTCTTTATATTAATGATCGCCCTTCTGTGTTCCTATTTTCTGAATCATTATTATATTCATACTGATTTACTAAGCCAAAATGTATAATATATACATTATTTACAAAATTAAAATAATCTATCATCTATGTTTGGCATATATAATTTCTATTATTATTACCTTATTCCGCCCCGCCCACTTTTCCCTCTTTTTCCCACATACAAGCACTTCCATTGTAATTGCACTTCCGGTCCGCTAATATGCTATGAAGTAGATTGATTTGTGTAAAATATCCAATGTTAATATGACCAAAAAGTCAACAATGTACCGATTCCCTGGGCGGCCCGAAAACGGCTTTTTAGTCTGTGTAGAACTTATTTTCTCTCGAGGTCGGCAGCCCTATGTTGACTCTTACAACAGGAAGAAAGATTACATCGTATGGCAGCGCCTGGATGGGCTTCCCGAATAAGGTGGACATGCCAGGAATAAGCACATATGTCTTCTTTAAAGGCACCTATTGCTTAAACCAATGTTAAGACACAAATACAATGCACTCTCCATGTAGCCTTCATTTCCTCTCTAATCACCGACTGTGGCATTCTGGGTATTACACGTCGTGAGTTGACAGCCTCTTAAACGCATTTGTCTCCTCATGCTGTGGATGTAAAGGCTCAGGAGTGTGCCAGTGCGACGCCTTGATGTGGTTAAGCTGTGTGTCGCGCCGTCATGTCCGCCGGTGCTGTATGTGTTGTCATTGCAATGTTTTCTCTCTCCTTATTTCTTTTTCTGTCTTTCTTTTGCTCTCTCTCCTTCTCTTCCTCTCTCTCCTTCTCTTCCTCTCTCTCTCTGCCTCTGGATTCTCATGGCTGTCGCTAACATTACCACAAAGGCTTAAAGCTATCTACAATAATAGGGATACAGTATGTGAGAACAGACATTTTTCTAATATTCAAATTTAAAATATGCGTGTTTAGTCAGCCCAATGAATGCTGTGACCTTCACTAACAGTCAAATAAGTAAGCTACAAACCACATACCACTTACAATATGATGGATGCTTATTGATTTTCATGAAATTAGTCATGTAAGTGGCCTGCAAGAAAAAGTGGCATTGAGCTACGCAACTTTACATTTTATGTCTACCATGTCTACCCAACTACTGCTCACAGAAAATATTCACTCTGCTTCAACAAAGGTGCTATTTTTATGCATTTCCGTAAAACTTTTGATACTGTGAACCATTCTGATTGTTGGAAAAACATCAGTCTTTTAATTTTTCTTCAACTGTAAAAAGCACAAATCCAAGTCCCATAAATTTTAATATTGCACCCCACAAGGCATTATACTAGGACCTTTCCTTTTTATTAATGATCTCCCAACTGGCTATTCTCATTATTATATACAGGGGCACTGTTCCTTTTTTACTTCCATCCTGAGGTAAACTCTATTGATAAGAAACTATCTGATCTGGAGAATATTCAGCAATGGTTGTTTGAGAATGATCAAATTGTTTTTAGAAATGTGAAAAAGACCAAGTATACTTGAAACTACAACCTAACGACCCATATTTTCAGAAACATAAACTTACATCAACTTATGAATACTAATAAATGCTTGTGGAATCACATAACCTAAAGAGATCACTCTTAAAATCTGGCCAAATAACTACGGCAAACACTTTTCTCTGTAGTAAAATTAGGCTGTACAAGTCAGTGTCAAACACCTACCCAGCACGCAGTAGCCTTTTCCACCATCTCCTTACGTTTTGGCTAGATTAGAAAAATGTATAATTGAGAGGTAGATTTATGTTTTAGATCTGTTACAATATTCACATCAAGCTAAACTAGATATACTCTTGTATAATTATTTATTATGCAGAAATGCAATTTATTCATTGCCCAACGTCATATGGTAGTCTCACAGAAAACTAAGTATTGCAAGCTGTTACAACTATCTTCAGGCAAAATAACACGTGACCTTTGTACCACATGTCATAAAAATACAATCTATAGTTAACAATTCACTCGCCATCTTACTCGCAATGGTCACAATCAGGCACTCAAGCTTTAAAAAACTATGCAAACATTTCACAAATTAAGTTTGCAGTTTGTTCACTCATCCACAACTTCTCTCCAAAGATACAGTGAAGGTCTCGGGAGGACAAGGCCTATTTGTGCATGATTGACACTGGAAGAATTTCTTATGTAATACACAGAGAGTGCACACAGGACATTGCCATTGCATGCCTTTTCTGTTGTCATTCGAGTTGAGAGGCACCTCCGAGGCTTTTTTCACCTTTTGTTTTTTTTTCCTGGGGCATATAATTCAGTGGGGCTGCTGTCACAAGCTGCACAGTGATAACAGGACTGGTATGATGCAGCAGGACAGAGAAGTGGCGCATATAATGAAGCAAAGTTAAAGGACAATATGGAGTTAGAATAGCTGTGCAGTTCACCGCTCTAATCAATTACAAAAATGGTGTCATTGAAAAAATATACACTGTTTTGAATTATATAAGTGCTTGTTTTGCTCCTAAAAACTTGGACCCGTTACTTGTCAATGACTTTGAAAACTTGAAATTAATAAATGATAATAAGCCTGATGATTTCTTTAATTAGGCTTTTTAAACTCTTTGGCTTCTGTTTTTCTGTAAAGTAAAGTGTAAAGTGTGAGCACCTTCAGTATTGATTAACTATTTTGACAAAAACTTTTCTGCATTTTGGATTTTTTCTTTTCAGATAACATTTTTGACTATAAGAATGGGTTTGTGTTAATTCGGTTCTTCCAGTTCAGATTAACATTTGACGGTATAAAAATAGTTTCATATGATTTTAATTTTTACCCAAATAATACGTACTATGTTTTTCTTTGTATCTATAATCTAGCAGCCTCTAGGAATGGTTTGCATGTTTTTTTGGTGAAACACAGTTCTGTACAAAGCTTTACGCGCACCTATATAAGAGCGTTTATGTATGTTCAGAATCCCAGCCTGACTCTCATACATAATGCACTTTCATACTCTGCCAAAGAGAGCTGTCAAAACTGTGCAGCGCCTGAGTCTGTGGCCTACATTTCAAACTCCAGTTAGAGGCAGATCCCAAATTGTTGGACGAAAACGCAAAAGAAAAATGTGGCGATTTCTGCTTTCAAGAGATGTCGTTTATGTTTTAATAATTATAGGACCTCACAAATAATATTAGGTATTGTTTATGCAATTGGTAAACAAAGTAAGATGCTAAATGTATTGCAATGATGCTGTAGTCATTGAAAAGCCTAGACTTCAGTCTTTGTATATTGCAGTTTTAAATGATCTGTAGTACCATGTATCTCATTATAAATTAAAATGGTTGTTTCTTCATTGCTAGATTACCAGATTGTATGTTGTTTTTGCCTCCAAAACATTGCAGCCCTAGACATTTTCACGCTTTTTGGCTCATCTAATCACTCATTAAGCAAGGCAAGTTTGAGTGCAATTCGTACAGAAAACATAAATAATAATTGTAAATTGTATGTTGAAAGAAAAGAGTGTGGATTAAATCCCTTCAGAACTGTTTTGAAACTAGATTTAAACATTGAGTAGAGGCTTTAGAAGGACAGTTCCACATTTAAGTGATTTCACATGTAACTTTAGACATTTATTTTGGTTTGTACCAAAAAAAACGATGAAACTATGACTAGTTTTACCCTGGATGTAAAAATACTTACTACTTACTACTTACTATTTCTCAATCTCTGAAGTTCTAGCCAAGTTATAGTTTACTTTTATTGTATCCAAAGACAGATATATTTGTATTTATTTTAGTATTATAATGTATACTACTTATATAGCCCTTTTCTAGACACTCAAAGATGTTTTACTCATTCACTCGTCCTGGGGCAGACTGACAGAAGCACAGCTGCCACTCTGTGCCATCAGCTCCTCAGCCCCTCCAACCACCACCAGCCATTCACACACACACCTGAACCATACTAGGCAATGTGAGGGAAGTGTCTTGCCTAAGCACTCAATGACATTTTCTCTAGCACCCCACTGTGGCACCTGGTCTTCCCCCAGTCTCCCATCCAAGGACAACCCAGGCCCCGCCCTGCTTAGCTTGGCAAGATTACAACATTGTATTGTATTTATTTAATCAGGACTATATATATATTTTTTTAACAAATATAAATATAGTGGATTATAGCTACAAAGGGAATTTACATCCGCAGTCCTTAGGCACGTAACAAAACAAATACAACTTAAAAATGTTGTACTAACACAAAGAAATGTTAAATGTCAATTTTTTTTTCGATAATCGCATGACAGGTTTGATTTCAGCCACAGTTTGCTTTACTGTGTAGTAGTTACAGTAACATACAGTCATAGCTGTCCACGCACGCCTGCTCTTTAATGCTCCAATGCCCTTCAGTCACTGCCTCGGCCCTTGTTCGTCTGAATGTCCTCTGCATCACTTTACATGTCTGTAGTTTGGTCCAGTCTCTTTCAGCTGGGTTATACTCGTGTGAAGTCAGGCAGAAGGAGCAGCAGCCTGGTGCATTTGGAGCCACTCGAGTGACTTGTGTCTCCTCCATTTAAAAGACCATGCAGAATTAACCTGCCTGCGCTGCACAAAGAGCGGAGCAAATCATTTATTCTCACGCACCACTGACTCCATAATATACACAAACAGAACTTTATTTTCAAGCCTGAACAAGAAT
This sequence comes from Chaenogobius annularis, assembly GCA_015082035.1. NCBI lineage: Eukaryota > Metazoa > Chordata > Actinopteri > Gobiiformes > Gobiidae > Chaenogobius > Chaenogobius annularis. The sequence continues at coordinate 1,539,763 of BJKM01000003.1, read as the reverse complement.
ATGATGCAAATACATCAATATATTATATATATATATATATATATATATATATATATATATATATATATATATATATATATATATATATATTAATTAACAGGTTTAGGTTGGAGATTTTTATGGTCAAATTTAACTTTTAACTGGCAAAAAGTGGATTTTTAGTTTGAGTTTATGTTTAATATCTCAGTAAGTTGAAAAGCAAAACAATTTTTTCACCTCAACTTCAACGCCCGAAGACGTGAAAGGACTTTAAGACGTAAGATTAATATAGCCGACCTCTTACAAATAACAATACGGTTCAATATTTGCAATGAAAAGAATAAATCGCTCAGTATATAGATGCATGTATATATTCTAGATGATAAACATAAAAACCTGAATAACAAACAAAAGCCAAATAACAAACAACAACTAGCATGCTAACAACGTACTTCCTGGCACTATAATTAGATGCAGAGCACATTCAGTGATCTAATTTTGACCCTAAGAGCTGCCTTTACAATATATCTGTGCTGAGGCAAAACTGATTTTACTCAACTACATGGGGGGGGAATTGAGTACAGCTTCTTTAATATTTTCAGTGCTTTGAGTTGAGTATAGCCTTATTTCAAAGACCGTACTAAATGAACCGTTTGCTCTGCAGCAGAATCTTACTTCCTCCCGAACCAAAGCTCTCATAATAAACTCACAGCTCGAGCATTCAAAGCATGCCTCCTCTCATCACGCACTCGGCATAAGTACCATCATGAATATGGATAGTAATGCGCTTTCCCCATATATCCAAGTCCAAGCTGCTGAACCGTATTGTCCCATATGAGCCCCATCGCACTGTCACCAAATGAAGATACGCAGTTCATCTAATATTGAGCACCGCCCTGGCTGCGATCCATAATTCATTATCTAAGTGAAGACAGTGAGGGGTGGATGAGATTTAAACGTGGCGGGAGGGGCCTGATTCATATAGACTCATATCAGCTCATCATGAGGGCTGTGTCTTTGGTGTTTGAGTCGCGGGGGGCACGAGTTCAAATCTCGTCATTCTGTGAGGCCAGCTCTGCCTCGGAAGATATATGTACCGGGAGACATTCATTACTTAGGCTAATTAACAGCAGCCCTTCAAAGCTGTTAATGTGCACAGTTTGACACTCTGCGATAGGGCTAATATCCTGTCTGAGGAATATAAACCAGAAGTGTCAAGTATAGTGGGGCCTAAAGGTAAAAGAGGCCATTTTGATTAAACGCAGATAAACAATAAATTATCTGTTGTGATTACTAACTGAGTCAAGAAGCAGAGAGGCTGAGGAGGCTGATGGTTCTGCTGCTGATGAAATGCAAAGATGGAGAGAAAGTGAGTTTATTTGTGAACGTGTGTAGAGGTTATTGCAAGACAAAGGACGCTGTATGGAGCTCAACTGTCCCGCCCACTCCAACATTTGCCATGGTAAATTTCTCATACATTTTTGGCATTGATTAGAAAATGGCATAAACATTTGAAAAAAATAGTTAACAGCTATGTGCTAACTAATGTCCATTGTTTTAGTTTTTCTATAATGTCCATGATGCGGTTGTTTTCAGTCCAAAAAACACAGCAAAAGGTTTTAATAACGTAACGGCTTAGAAAGTTTCAGAAACAGATTTAGAATAAAATCATGGTGGACGGTCACTGATGAGCTCTATTGGCCGACAGTAACAGACAAATAACAGGATGGAATGAGTTTGTAAATATTGGTTTAAATAAACACAATATCCTAGTGTTACTTTGTTGTGTAATTCCCATCTACTATTCTCTTAAAGTAACCATTAAGACAAGCATTTGTATAAGAAATGCTTGGTTTGGTCCTGGTTTAAACACAGTTTGGTCCTGTTCCTGGTTTAGATCTTCACTTGTATGTGTGTTGAGTGTGAATGCACCCATTGCATTGTCATTAGAGGTCTGTACTCCGAAATACTTATATTTGCTGACATTTATTTTTTTTCCACTGTAGAACTCAGAATTCAATCTTGCCTCTGTTTATGCGTCTGTATTGTTTGCCTTATAGCCGTGTTTGGCCACAATAATGCAAAACCCAAACAAGCCCAAATGCAGCCATCTATCAGAATGCACCAGTGCCTTTACCCCATTCACCCATGAATAATTCACCTGATAAACCTGGGCCACTTTGAATTTAGATATTTACTCCACGTCGCTCATCCCAGTCAGCACTTTCCCTCTGCTCTCACTGCAAAACAATGTGTGCAACCGCAAAGGGTGAGTGTTTATGCATGCGTGCTGGAATCGGATGTGTGAAAGATTCACACGTGTTCAAATCCTCAACATCTGTTTTGTGATGGCACCAAACAGAGTGAAGGCTGCGCTGCAAAAAGGAAAATCTAGTCAAAGGGTCTGGACACTGGTAAAAGTTTTTTTGCTCCCATATAGTATTTTGTAGCAGCTTATAATTATCAAATCTGATCACTGTGAGCTGCATCTGATTGAATTAATTTAATGTAATGAATTGATTGATTTAATTGAAAGTGGTTTTATCGATTGTGTGAACACAGATGTTTAGGTGCAAGGTTCGCAGGTTATGGGAGTTGTATGACTGTGACTCTTGAACTCCACTTCACCTCCTGAATACACGAGATACAACACATTAAGTTAGTTAGTTAGTTTGGGTTAAAGGTGCACGTATGTCACTTTTCTGGTTGGGTCTGCTACATGCTTGTAAAATACCTTGAAAAGCATGCATCCTTCCTGTGAGCGAAGTCGCCTCCCAATAGATCTGACATGTAAGTTGGCCTGGTGATAGATCAATTTAATGCCATACTGTGGAACACTCCCGGCTAAACAGTGAATGTCCATGGAGACAAAACATACCTTCCATCAGGAAGTTTACATATATTCTGCCCATGACATTTTTATACTTCAGTTTAGCAGGTTTTACATTATACAATTACTAATCAATAATAAAAGTGTGATGAGAGGCAAAAAGAAAGCATACTGTATGTATTTTTTTTCTTTATATTGACTGATATTGATTTTCAATTAGATTTGTTTTACTAAAACTAATTAATTCCTGCTAAGTCTTAACTCTGATCCAAATCTTTTCCTGACAGAGGATTGACAGTAGACTTCTCAATCAAAAAGACTCAGCTGATCATTGATGATTGGAAAAGACTGAATCTCTATCTCAATTGAAAAACAATTAATTGCACAGCTCTAGAAAACATCTACTCAAATCAAGATGAACATTTTTAAGCACATTCTTTTTCTTTAATGTAGATGTAAAACTTTGCAGGACATTTTTGCCTTATGCACACACGACTACAGCAGATATTGTGTCTCTGCTGGGCCAGTATAAACGATGGCGGTGCCCTGCATTAGCATGCTAATTACACATGCTGCTGCGTCTGATCTGCGGAGCTGTGGGGGGCGAGAGGCGGTGTTTTGTTTTGTCAGCACTTTGTTGCACTGATGATGGTATTTACTTTATTGCACAATTAATGTGACCAGGAACTGCAGGGTTAAAGGCTACAAGTCATCAAAGACATTACCGTATCTGTTTTCTTCATGAAGCAAGACACTACTGGTGAATAGGAAATATATTACGTTTAGAAACCTCTTCCGTATTTCAGTTGTACAAATATGATTTTGAAAAATGTGTTACAAGTGTTTCATCATGTAATGTTTTAACATAAATAAATGAGGCATTTTATGTGTTAAATGGTCAAAAATGCATATATTTGGGACAAATAAATCTGAGCAGGTTTAATTTTATATTAGATACCAAAACATTTAATCAGGGGATTCTGAATATCTTACTTCAGTAAACTAGCAATGGGCTTATTTATTGAATCTTTTATTGGTATTTTATTTGGATATCCTGTGTTTGTTTGTTGTTTAATCTGTGTAGTGTTTTAACTGGGTACCTGTGAAAAAGAGAACTTTTCTCATTAGGGTTTTCCCTGTATAAATAAATAAAATAAATGAATACATGAATTAATTAATTAATTAATGAAAATATATAAATAATGACAAAATATCAGTACACATGCAAAAATATTCACATTTAAATTTCTCCTAAAAAAAATCTATGATTTCTTAAAATAACCATTTACATTAACATTTTTGGTGTACATTTAATAAAAGGTTCAGTTGTGGTCCTCTGGACACTGATTTTCAAAAACAAGACGTTTTGACTCTCATCCAAAAGTAATTCTCAATCTGTGGATCTAGTCTGAGAACTTGGCTATTTATCCTACTCTGAGCTACGTATGCCCTTCCCACTGGGCAGTTAGGGTCACAAAGAATATTAATTTCTGGTGAGACTTAAAGCAGTGCAACCAAATATATAAACAGGCTTACTCACAGTAGCATAAATATCCAAATTCTCTCATTATTAAATCCTAATTGTCACATAACCCTGTCTCACACTTTACAATCTTCAGTTTGTTTTGTAATGCTTTTTAAATGTGGTTTGCTAGACCTTGGACTATAATAATATACACATTTGAGTACATCCTCCCTCTGGACATGACCTGATCTTGGGTGCACAGCGGTCTCTTGCCGCTGGACATGTCACCCATCACCTATCAGTCAGTCTTTAATTACTCTGTCTGTCCCAGTGAGAGACGGGCACCACACAGCACTGACCTCCTTTTCACCTGCACTGGCCTCTGCCTCGAGAATCAAACCAGTGAGAGCAGGACAGGCACTTTTACTCAGCCTTCTGCTCCACGTGTGCCCAAGAGGGAAACAATAACCTGGAAAGCTCTGTCCACTACCATTTGGAAAAACAAGACCTAGAAAAATGTGGATGTGGATTCTGTCTGCACTAAAAATGTTTCCGGATGTAGCAGCCCTTTTTTATTATTGAAAATGTCTGGTTGTCAGTAAAAAGGGTGCTCAAGTAACTCTACAGTAGGCTAAGATTGTGCCTTTTTATTATGCAGTTAAATGTGACTCAAGTAGTAATGGTGGTAACTAAGTATTAGTTGCAGGTATATTATAGTAGTAAAATAATGGACAGAAATACCAGCAGTATTGCATTGTTCATTTGTATGAACTTTATACTCCATAAAAAAATATGTCTTGGATCAGTACTATAAGTATTGGTAGCCAGTGTTCATTTTGAGATGAAATTTTTATTGAGATGCTTTCCTCTTTCAGACCAGTGTTTGTATGTTGTCATACCTTGACATGTTTTGACTGCTTGTCTGCTGTCATCCTCAGAAGAGTCTGTGATGTTTCTCGCCAGCTGATTTACACAGTCTTTGCAGTCTTCTTGCCAGTAGAGGAAGGACGACTGCAGTCTGCAGTCTGACTTCTTTAGTGTCCCAAGTATGAGAAAGCGAGAATGCCCCCTCATCTCGGTTAAGTGTACTATGAGCACATTATGGATTTCTATTGCCTCTTTGCTCCAGTTGTGGTGTTTGATTTCCTCTTTCCCTATGACTTTTCAGTTTTAGTCTAGAAAATATATGTATATTTCTAGTTTAACCATACAATAAATTGTAAGCTGTGGTTTGATTTAAATGGGAAGACTTGTTTCTTTCATTAATTTATGTTTCATTTTTATAATTTGACAAAAATATCAGTTTTAGTCAACAAAAACTACTTTAATTGATATCAAATATATATCATAATTTGCAGTGTAACTGAATACATGTACCAAAAATATCTATTCAGAATACTAATTTTGATTGACTGTATTGGCAGTTACATTTTACTCTTTCTTTTAGTTGTGTTGAGAATACAGTTACTTTTCTGAATCAGAGGAATACTTATGATAGATATGTAAGAAAAGATTCAGTTGTAGTCATCTGGACTCTGTTTAGAAAAAACAAACGTTTCAACTCTCATCCAGAGTCATTCTCAATCAGAGAAACAAGTCTGAGAATCTTGTTTATATCTCTCTGTGAGAGCCCTGCCACAGGGCAGGACCTCTGCTAATGGCCATTGAAACTGGGATGGGCTATTGTTCTATTGTTCCTGCCTCACTTGAGTGCCTATTTAGCATCCGAATGCCAGGGCGTGCTCCAGGTTTCAGCAGACCATTATAAACAACGGGAAGGTTGAATCTTAAACTCCATTCCGATTTAATGAAGGATTCTCTTTTTTAACAAAGATTGCTCCTTAACTCCTCTTTCAACCATTCTTTTTCCCTGCTAGAATCTCACTCACTGTCTTCAATAGAGTGGTTTGTGGCTTTAAGATGAGATGCACAGCGCTCTGGGTCTGAACTCGCATGTCTTCTGTGCTGATGAAGCCTCTTGTGAAGTGGCTGTTTAGTCCCCTATGTAACGCTCTTACAACTTTCTTTCACTGCATTGGATAGAATACACTACATTGCTCTGTTTTTGTGTCGGCATCTTGCCTTAGGGTGAACCAGTTTTTGTCTTAACGTGTTGCTGTTTGAAATAACAGGGACTTCGTGTTGTCTAAAAATCGTTGCATTTTTTCTGACGGAAAGAGGAAACACACGTCCGGAATGCTCTCTCAGCCTGGGATACCCGATTGGGCTCTGACAAAGTGAGAGAACAAGAAGCAGGACAAAAGGGAAGAAAAGGGAAACAGAACAAGAAGAAGGGGTTGTCTCTATCCTTATGTCTCAGGACTGTCAGAAAAACTGGCAACGAATTTTTAAGACAACACGAAGTCCTGTTTATTTCAAACCAGGCACACGTTAAGACAAAAACTGGTTCACCTATAGGACAAGATGCCTACAAAAACAGAGCAATGTAGTGTATTCTATCCAATGCAGTGAAGAAGTTTGAAGAGCGTTACATAGGGGAGACTAAACAGCCACTTCAAGAGGCTTTATCAGCACAGAAGACACGCAAGTTCAGACCCAGAGCGCTGTGCATCTTCATCTTAAAGCCACAACTACTCTATTGAAGACAGTGAGGTGGAGATTCTGAGCAGGGAAAAAGATGGTTGAAAAGAGGAGTTAAGGAGGCAATCTTTGTTAAAAAGAGAATCCTTCATTAAATCGGAATGGAGTTTAAGATTCAACCTTCCCGTTGTTTACTAATGGTCTGCTGAAACCCTGGAGACGCCCTGGGCATTCGGATGCTAATAGGCACTCAAGGTGAGGCAGGGAACAATGAACAATAGGCCCATCCAGTTTCAATGGGCCATTAGCAGAGGTCGCCGCCCTGTGGGCAGGGCTCTCACAGAGTAGGATTAACAAGAGTTTTCAGATTGTTTCTCTGATTGAGAATGCTCTTGATGAGAGTTGAAACGTTTTTGTTTTTTCTAAACGAGTCAGATGACTACACATGAATCTTTTTTCTACAATGGAAACTCCGGACGAATGAGGGATTACACCGACATTATGATAGATAAGACACAGTTTAGTTTTTGTTCTCTAACCAGTGATAAAGGTTCTCATACCTAATAAATAAATGTAAAACAAACAGTGAATACATTTAAGATTGAATACAATTGCAGTTTTATTCTTACGTCTTGTTTTTAGAATATAATGCATCTCAAGGTGAAAGTATTCTAAGTATTCAGAATTCAATACTCTGATTGGACCATATTACAAAATACATTTGTGTATATGTGTGTATATGTATGTAAGCAAGGTTGTGCATGCGTATGTATATATGCATGCATGTTGTGAATGCTGTAATCTGTGTATATGTAGGTCTATATGTGTATGTATAAGTATATACAGTGAACACTGGTAGAAGCTGCTCCAGAAGTTGATAGTAAAGGTGTCATTTGTTGGTTAAGTGATTTGACCTTTAGCTCAGTATTTGATGCAATACACCTTTGATGCACCTCTTATGATTCATGTGTTTTCAGCAGACCGACAGTCAGAGAAAATTTGTCTTGTTTGACTTCTGCTATTTCTAAAAGCATATTTCTGAACATCATTAGCTATTTCTGGCAGTGCATGAACAAAAGTCTCTGAAGTAAATAATTGATAACCTCAGAGATGGCCTGTTGGTTTGTTTCAAAGATAATGCAGGAAGTTAGAATGTGGAACAACATGTGGAGTCACAGAATGAACAGAAAATACAATATCTAAACATGAAGCCTGGGGGCGTTCTCTAATGGAAGCTGATAAAAGCAGAAAAGGCTAAAAATATATATTGAACAGAGCAATTGTGCTGGTCAGACTCATAACAGGCAGCTCAAAATCACATAAAAACCGAATAAATATGATCATCTGAAAATACTGTAATGTTGTAAATGCTTCGATGTCAAATGTTGTAGAAATCTCAGCACCACATCTGATGAATTGGAATAGCTCTGATATTTAGATCACATTAAGTGGTGTAGTGGACATGCCTTTGCCGACCAACCAACAAGTCAGTAGTTTGTCAATGGTTGTCAAAGCTTATACTGTTGTTGTGTCTCTGGGCAAGACACTTCTCCCACATTGTACACTACTGTTGTCTCCGATCCAAGTACTAACCAGGCCCTGTCTTGCTTAGCTTCAGAGATCTGACAAGAATCTTGCATTGACAAGGAGGTATAGCTAAACTGAACGGTTTTTAGACTAGATTTGAACATTGCCAGAGTAGCGGCCTGTCTCACATCCTCAGGAAGACTGTTCCAGATTGGCTGCATAAAATTGAAACGCAGATTTCACATGTTTAGTCTTGACTCTGGGCACCAGCAGGAGGCCGGTCCCTGAGGTCCTCAGAGTCCGAGATGCTTCTTATGGCACTAACATGTCCGAGATGTACTTTGGTGGTAGCATGGAGGACTTGTATACAAGCAGAGCTGCTTTGAAGTCTATTCTCTGAGCCACAGGGAGCCAGTGCAGAGACCTGAGCACAGGACTAATGTGATCGTACTTCCTGGTTCTAGTCAGGACCCGACAGCAGCGTTCTGGATGTACTGCAGCTGTTTTACAGCTCGTTTGGAGAGGACAGTGAGCAGGCCGTTACAGTAGTTTTATCAACTGAAGACAAATGCATGGTTAAGTCTCTCCATCTGCATTTTTGGCACTGCTTTTAGATGTAATTGATTTGATGTGGTTGCATGCATTCTTGTTAGCTTTATTGTGAAGGCAAAACTCAGAAAACTGAAAGTTGTGCAAAGTGCTTATGAACTCTTTGTGCATGTGAATGTAAGAGGATGGTTGGAATATGATGGGATTGTAACGAATAAGTTTGGACCACTGCAAGCTGTTTGAAATGAATCATTTCCCCCCCCCCATGTTTTTGAGGCAGTAAACATCAGGCACAGTGCCTTTAAATGTCATACTGTGAATGATTCCAGGAAAAGCTATTACATCAGTGAAGACAAGCAAGTGACAGACCCCCACCAGAAAATGCTTTGTCAAAATTACTTTGGTTTAGCAAAATGTTTCATAAGTTCTTCAGTATACAACCAAAGTTCTTTAATTTCAATGAAAAAACCTTTCAGCTACTTTTGAGATCTGGTGCAGTGATGCATTTTTTGTACTGGAGGAAGGACAAGGAATTTAGCCCCCTCAATGTTATTAATGATTATTGTGATATAATTATCATCATAATGTCTCAAAATTAGGCCTGCTCCTCCCCCCCTCTTCTCCTAAACCATGGAAACTAAAGCGCTCCACAGATCTTTGGAGATAACAAATAGGCCTGAGCTGAGTTGTTAGCCTGGTTATTAACACAAGCCGAAGAGTCCTATGTGCATCAGTGTGGTACATACATAAGTGATGTATATGTATATGTATATGTATATGTATATGTAGATGTAGATGTAGATGTAGATGTAGATGTATGTTGTGATGTATAGGCATTCTGAGCATTGTAATTTTACATTACAAATTTAGCGTAACAGTAAAGCTAAAAATCATTAGCATGCTCAGAGTGCACTTTCTATACAGACAGGAATGTTGCATGCTAAGAGCTGCTTTTACAAAATATAAATACTGGGGCAAAACAGATTTCATTTAACTTAACTAAATTGGTAACAGGACCTATAATTTACTTGTGAATGTGACCAGATTTACAACGCCATTAGCATTAAACCAATTAATCTCCATTGAGACGAGAATGCCAAGTTAAAGTTTGTTCACGGTAAGAATTCAGGTTTTATAAGATGATGATTTTTTGAGCTTTGAAAACCCTTGAATGAATAATTGTCAGATGGATGAGTTTAATACTGGAGAACGTTCCAGGCAAAGCAATAACATCTCTTTAAAGAAGCTACATTGTGTGCTAACTAACTCCTTAGTTAGTCATGCATAGAAAAAAGTGCATTCAAAAGGGTAAAATGTAAGTTAGTTTATTTTCTTTTTTTCTTCTGTATTTTCACTTAGGCAAATATATTGAGTAGGTTTTTCATTCCTGCTGTGTCTCTTCCTTGCATAAAATGATAACGAAAGCTATTATCTTGTGTAATGGTGCGTTTTCTGGACGCCGGACTTTTGCGTGTTTGTTATGTGGTCCGTCTGCTGTCATGAAGCAGAGAGGAGAGGAAAGGACTCTGGCAGATTTGTCACATCTGACACCAGCTTTGCTCCAATAACCCGTGTCAATGCAGGTCAATGGAATCCAGTTCTACACAACAGCTCTCAGAATATCATGGGATGCCAACATAAACCAAACGGATTAGAAAACTGTTGCTAATGAACCGATTGGATGTACTTTCAGTTTGCACCTTCTCAAGTCCTGTGGTGTTAACTGGAGATGCGGTATAGCTACATAACTGCAAAAAATACAATTATGAGTTTAAATAAATGTATTATCATCTTGTTTCAGTCTAGATAGTTTAGATTAATTGAAGTGACAGCATTCAGCAAATCAGATTACCAGATTTGGAATAATAAAGTAGTCACTAACATTTCTTTGCCATACGGGAACACTGTTGTCAAAAGTAGATATTAGAATGTATATATAGAAGGTATGTAGAATGAGACCACAACTTTAAAGGAAATACAATTATTGTGTATAGAAATAAGGGTTAGGTAAGGGTTATTGTTTACCCAAAGAATTTTAAATTGTGGTATCAAATGGGATATCTGTGATATATATGAGTATGAAGCCTTAGTATCAAAATAAAGTTTGGATTTTTAGTATCATGTCAGCATTAATTTCCTTCACCATTGTATAGTAACGTCATCACATGTTTGTTTATTTTGGTTGTTTGTTTGGAAATTGGAGAGTGGCGATCCTTCTCATTGATCACAACTTTTACAAGGACCAATTAAACATGAAAGTGGACAGTTTTAAAGAAAAATAATAGTTATTGATAAATTATCATCACTCACATCTGATTCCATATACTCAAGTCAGTGTTTTCTTAATGATGTGTTTGTTTGTTTGTTTGTTTGTTCCTTTATCTACATTTTCAGAGCATTATTGATCATCTGTATTTCCATAGTTAGTTTAAAGTAATCAGACACAACATACCTATCCTCACAATAACATTCACAATCACATCTGTCCCTATCAGCTCCTTTGGGACGATACAATTAACTATTCCTAACCATGAGATTTATCTGTCACTGGCTTTTACATAATTTTTATCTGTGCCTCTATGAATAATTCATGTGAGAAGTGAGAACATGCTGCGCTGTATACAGACAGGAAGAGAGAGAGAGGGTTGAGGAAGGGAGAGAGAAAGAGTGAGAGAAAGAGGAGGGTAACGAGTTAGAATGAGAGAGAATTAGAGAGAGGACAGAGAGGTTGAAAGAAAGGAAGGGTTAAGGAAAGAGTGAAAGGGATCATGAGAGAGGGCGAGAAAGAGGGAGGAGGAGGGACAAAATTAGGAAAGAGAGAAGAGTGTGTGAGATAGGATGAGAGGAGGGATAGTGAGAGAGAGAATAAGTGAGGGAAAGGGAGGAGGTGGAGATAGGGTAAAGGTAAGAGCGAGGAGAGAGGGATGAGGGAGAAAGAGAGAATAAGAGTGTGAAGGAAAGAAGGGATAGAGGGAGAGCGGTAGAACGTAAGGACATAGAGGAGGAGAGAGAGAGAGAGAGAGAGAGAGAGAATAAGAGAGTGAATGGAAGGATGGCGAGAGAGTAAAAGAACGAGAAAGGAGAACGAATTAGGTCAAATGAGAGTAGAGAGAGAGGTAATGCTTTTTACATTTGCAATTATGTGTAAAAAGCATTACCTCAAGAATGTGATTTATACACTAATGGTATGAAATGTTGAAAGTAAATGCTGCTTTTAGAAATAACCTAAATCAAATTGTTTTTATCTGACTTTCTAAATTGTTACCTTAGAATAAGCGTTAACAATTGTGTATCTCTTTAATGTAATTTAATTGGAAGCTAGATATATGCAACCTTTATAGACAACGTTCACACTTACACAAACTACATCAAAACCTGGCACTAAACCTGAACTAGACCAGGACTAAACCGAGATCAAACCAAGTGTGAGCCTTTGTAACTTGTGATTTTTGTCCCGACCAATTCTTTTTGGTTTGTAGCTGACCAAAACCACAGTGTCGCCACCATTTTTCTAAACGTTATCCCAAAACTGAACAGAACTTACCACAGCAGAATTTCATAGTAAATCATCAAAGCTATTATTGTGTATGTCTTATGTAGTCTTGCGAAAAGTTTTGCTCCCGTCACGGACAAAAATGGTGAGATTTGCTGTACAATGTATTCAAGTCTGTTTTGTTGCTTTTCTGATCTTCTTTTGAAATCAATACAATGTTGAGAGAAAAACAATCCATTCTGATTTGGAGCTGAGCCTCTGGTGTTTTGGGGCATCGTTAGTCTTAACCTCCACAATTTCACAAAATCTCTATTCCTCTGTGAGCGTTCGCTTTATTCGCCCTATATCTGCTTCTCTATGTTTAAATTATTTGTGAGGGGAGCGTTCAGGCAATGTGCATTTTCTTGTAGAAGTGGCAGGTCTAGCAATTGGTTTTGCAGTTGTGTTGTGTTTTTGGAAGACATTTTGTTTATTTATTACATAGTTTTGAAAGTTACATAAATGAATCTGATTTGGTATTTGTGACTTTGATGGTATACTAAAGCTCATATTTGTGTCATATTATCTGTATCGTAACAATGGTTTTGGTAGTAGTAGTAGTAGTAGTTGTAGTAGTGGTATAATAATTGTACTAGTATCGATAGTAGTGTGACATAAAGCTGACCTGATTTTTGTTGCCGTCAGCCAGTCAAAGCCCTCTTCCCTTCCTTCTTCCTGCAGATACAGCGATGTGCCGTAACACTCCTCGCCCATCTCCACTTCAGCAGTAGAACCTTTTAGCCTCCTCAGCTTCTCCATCTCCTCCTCTTCGCCATCTTTCATTCGCTCTCTAATTGCACATTGTCCCCACCGGCTGGAGTTTAAGACAGTGGCTGTCAAACTTTTCACACCAAGTACCGAGTATCATCAGATCTGAACCAGGTCTATAACAGGACTCTTCCAGATCTGAATTGGGGCAGCAGGTCTAAAATAGGACTATGGCATTGTTAATGTAGTTGTATCCAAGAACTTACTCAATGAAGTGCAAAAACTTTTGACAAAACACAGACCTCGATTTTGAAAAATTGTCAAAAAGTATATCTCTTTTTGCCAACATTTGCTACAGATATTATAATAAGTGAGTAATTTCAAGTGGATTTTATCAAGGCGGTTTGGAGTAATATTGTGATTGCAGTCAAATATATTTGGCATTTGGAAAACATTGCTACAGAGTAAACTGCAAGCCACCAGTGACTTTTTTAAACGGCACTTATCTGTTTTTGCAAATGAACTCTTCACATGAATGTATAAAGTGGATTCAGAAGAGCCGTCTGCATGCCATCAGAACGCACACATACATACATAATGTCTTGCCATTTTGCACTATTGCACCTACCTAATATGTCTGTTATTTCTGGTTAAAATCGTAATTGTGGTAGTTTATATATTGCAAGTTGTTGTGGTAATGACAAATACTGAAAATCTCCTTGTTTGAATTTAAACTATAATTTTCTCCTGTACATAAAACGCACAAACTTCTCTTCTTATCCTGCTTTCAGATTTCCTCCTTCTGAACTTAACTTCAGTTTTCACACAGAAATCATAAACAGACTTTGGACTTGATGATGTGTTTAACCCTGGACATCTGCAGATTTCTTTATCATATGTTTTCACTGCAACTTATAGCGTCTTCAAATATACTTCATTACTGACACTATATGAGACACAGACTTTTCTTAAATACAGATTTGCATGAATGCTTGCTATGGCTAAAAATACTGTTCCTAGCTTAAATGTTCGTGATTTGATCTTTCATCTGATGAGCGTTTTGCACCGAAGCCAATTAAAAAAAATGAGGTAGTCGGAAACATTGTGGAGAAGCCAGGAAAGTGAGACGAGAGTGTTGCTATTTTTTGGATCATATGAATGGGACGACATTTATGAATTTAAATAGTTGGGTTGAATTGGCAGCATTAACAGCAGTGGTGTTAATCCAACTGTCTGTATGGATTTGCATTGAACCTGACCGTAATATTATTGAGTCTAAACACAAATGAGTCACTCGGTTAATAGTTTGTTGAAGTGCTTGGATCCTGGCAGACTGCAGAAATGTGGGGAAGGGAGACAAAATTATGGATGTGTTCAGGACCATTTGAAGATGGGAGAGTTCCACAATATGGCCTTAAACTTATCTATTTCCATGCAGACCAGGCCACATTTCTGGTCAGATCTGTGGAGAGTCAATACCACTTACACTAAGAAAGCTGTTTTTTCAAGGTACGTTTTTAGCAATAAAACAGAACTCTATGTTACATTTTGTATGTTTTATTTATGGGACTGGCTGTGTTTTTGGGACACTTAAATGAGCCAAAACAGGTCTAGGTATGACACTAAAATACAAATTATTAAAAAGTAAAGACCTAATGAACCTAACCGTATTATCTCCGTGGAAACATGCATGTAATGGGCCCCCAACAAGTTACTTTAAAGTTACATTGTGCAGTTAAGTACAGTTAAGTTACACAGTGCGCCTTTAAGATGAGATAGGAAAACTGTAATATTGTACGCCTTATAGAATAAATGCAAAAAAAGTAGAATCAAAACATGTATTTATAATTTATCTGTCAAGGACCAAGTACAATCACATCATTCTTAACTCTTTGCTATGGGCTATTGACCATCTGCGTACAATACTTAAACTCATGAGAGGTGATTGGTTGAGATGTAAAAGCAGGCTGTGGCTGACAGCGCCCGACAATGGGCAACAGGAAGTAGAAATGTGGTACAATTTTGGTTGAACCCAAGCATTAGCTTCATAAACACTACTTAACGTCCAAGCACTAGAGCTAAAGTAGCAAGCCATGTGCACGCTTCAATAATGGTTGAATCCTTGTGTAGTGTAATGATATAATGCCATGATCTTTGACCTCATAACCCAAAAGCACAAAAGAGATACAGATGGAGCTTGGAAGTGTGATTTAGCTGCATTTAATCTATCTATAATGCTGGAGAGGCGGTGAAGGAGGGCAGGCGGCTGTGATGGCCTTGTGCGGATTGGCAGTGATGCAGGATTGATGGAGCTGTCCAGGGTCCTGACCTTTGAATGTAGCATCAAATAAGTCATCAAGCGCATCTTCCTGCACGCAAGCACATTGCTGTTTGGAGGATTGTATGGGAAATGAGGAATATAGGGTTGTTCATGTGCAGGTGAGGGACAAAAATGCATGGTAAGGTCTTATTTTACAGTGCATATATGGTTTTCATCTGGTAAAAGATCTGTTTATAAGTCACAACAACTCGCACAAGCATGGCTCATTGTTATGTTTCAAAGAGCTTATGTTTTATACTGGCTTTGCTTTGTGATGTTATAGCTTGACCTTCTGCATCTTGATACCATCAGATTAAGTTTTTTTTAAACAAATACTACTTTTACTACTTCAGAAATGTTTGTAAATTGATATATTTCCTTTTTTTTTTTTTTTTTTTTACATATATTCTCATTATATTTTAAAATTATTATCAAATGGCTACTAAGGTTGTTCTATTTATGGCTTTCAAGCTTCCTGTTACAATATTTTGAGAACTTTTCAGCATTAAACAGATAATAGATATAAACTATATGAGGATATTTTGTTTTCAATTGTTAATTACAATTGCAATGGCCCTATTTTTTGTCATTCTGAAGCCCATGGCCAATGTCTATAAGGCAAATCCATAAATGTTAAAACTGTGGCATGTGTAGGGTATTTGTGTGTATTTATCATGTATTTATTTGTTTGAAAACCCAATCTTAATTGATATTTTAAACCTGTGAGTTATAAGAACAAAACAGCAGTTTTTTATATATTGGGAAATTGGATAACTTTATTAAATCTAGTACTAACTCATTCAATGAGTAAAGTACTGTAATTGTCAAAATACAAGCACAGGTGCAACGCAAATATAAGAAAATAATAGTCTTGAAATATGAGGATTTAACTCCTCCGGTAACTCTGTTTTAAAACTTGATTCCTGCATGAGTTTAGACCTGGTTTAGTTCTTGGTGGGTCCTGGTCTAAAAGTGATCCCGTGTCTGTCCTGTTCTCAGAATCAGAATCAGAATCAGAAAGAGTTTATTGCCATTGTCAATGAACAAAATTCAAAAACATAGGAACTTGTCTCGGCCTTAAGGTGCAACATAAAACACTGAGTAATAATAAAACAACATATATTCAATCAAAAAAGGGCATGCATTAGGAAACAATTTAAAATTACTATACAATAAAAATAAAAATAGGCATTTCTATGTACACAAGTTTACAGTTATGTTTAAAGTTATAGTGCAGAAAGTGACAGTGCAGTGAGTGGTTGAATATTGCAGTTAAAGTGACAGGTGTTTTGAAGTGTTCATGAGTCCAACGGCAGAGGGAAAGAAACTATTCTTGTGGCGGGAGGTTCTGGTCCGGATGGACCGTAGCCTCCTGCCTGAGGGGAGTGGTTCAAACAGACCATGTCCAGGGTGAGAAGGGTCAGCTGTGATCCGACCTGCTCGTCCCAGAGCCCTGGAGACGTACAGGTCCTGCAGAGATGGAAGTCTGCAGCCGATCACCTTCTCAGCAGAGCGCACAATGCGCTGTAGTCTCTGTTTGTCCCTGGCTGTGGCTCCAGCGTACCACACGGTGATGGAGGAGGTGAGGATGGACTCAATGATGGCCGTGTAGAACTGCACCATCATCTGCGCTGGCAGCTTGGGCTTTCCTCAGCTGCCGCAGAAAGTACATCCTCTGCTGGGCCTTCTTGATGAGGGAGCTGATGGAGGGCTCCCACTTGAGGTCCTGGGTGATGGTGGTGCCCAGGAAGCGGAAGGAGTCCACGGTGGTGATGGGGGAGTCTGTCATGATGAGGGGGGCTGGGGGGCTGTGGCTTTCCTGAAGTCCACGATCATCTCCACTGTCTTCTGGGCGTTGAACTCCAGATTGTTACCGCTGCACCAGGACACCAGCCGGTCCACCTCCCTCCTGTAGACGGACTCATCCCCGTCCGAGATGAGCCCGATGAGGGTGGTGTCGTCCGCAAACTTGATGAGTTTTACGGAGTCGTGGCTGGAGGTGCAGCAGTTTGTGTACAGGGAGAAGAGCAGAGGAGAAAAGTACACAGCCCTGTGGGAGCTCCTGTGCTGATAGTCCGAGTGTCTGAGACATTCTTCCCCAGCCGCACGCACTGCCTCCGATCCGTCAGGAAGTCAGTGATCCACCTGCAGGTGGAGTCAGGCACGTTGAGCTGGGAGAGCTTGTCCTGGAGCAGAGCAGGGAGGATGGTGTTGAACGCAGAGCTGAAGTCCACAAACAGGATCCTGGCGTAGGTTCCCGGGGAGTCCAGATGCTGCAGGATGAAGTGGAGTGCCAGGTTGATGGTGTCGTCCACAGACCTGTTGGCTCTGTAGGCGAACTGCAGGGGGTCCAGCAGGGAGGAGGTGAAGGACTTGAGGTGGGGCAGGACCAGGCGTTCAAATGACTTCATGACTACAGACGTCAGCGCCACAGGCCTGTAGTCATTAAGTCCAGTGATCCGGGGCTTCTTGGGGACAGGGACAAGGACAGTCTGCTCCTGACACCTGACTAATGAGCATTATTTGTCTCCTTTTCGCTTATCTTTGAATTAAAACATTGCCGCGGTCTAAACACAGCACCCTTTGAGATCAGATCCAGTGTTGTCCGCTACAGATGCGTCACTTTCTGTTTAGCAACTTTAGCAGCTTGTAACTATGTCATTACTGGGTTGGTGACCCCTGTTTTAAACTAATGTAAACGCTTTTGGTCTTGGTTGAACATGCAGGTTACATTTTGGTACATATTATTTAAAAAAATCAGCCTTTAACCTGTTTTGTATATTGTTCGTCATGATTTGCTATGATCCTAATATTAACTTTACCATTATTAACCATGCAATGAAGCATTACAATGGGCGTTTAAGGCTATATACTGTTGCAGAACATGGGCTCATAGTGTTGTGTCCTGTAACAGCAAAAGCCCCCCAGTCTTTTCCCTTGTCTAATCCTTGTTCCTATTCATCAGAAAGCCATTTGTGATGCTGCATTAAACCTCAGCGACATCCACATTTGACAAACGATGATTACCTGGGGGAAATCGATGATCACCACACCACTATTAATGTCCTCTCCACAGGAACTGCATCCATCCACACTTTGAATTAGCGTAGCCTAAAAGGGGAACCAACTCATTTCCCCAATAAGCTTTTTTGTCTAAGGTGATTTACTTTATCGCCATGGTGGCACAAAGACCACTATAGTATCCGAGGCCTGTTTCTGACTTCAAACAAGGGCTAGATAACAAAAGAGCCCTTGTCTTTAGTGCTGGACAATGGCGACCGCGTGCAATTGTAATATGTTGTAGAGGTTTGAAGGGGAAGGCTGAGGAGGCTTTAATGTATGGAAGTGTTTATACTGGGTCACAGAAACAGTCACCGCACGCTTATTGCTCTGGGCTCGCTGCCACGTGGAAAGGTGAGGTGCGTACATAAATACACACAGAGAAAAGCGCTGTATCAATGGGAGCCGCATATGGCTTATGAGAAGAGACGTATTGTTACAGGGGTCATGTGGGGCCAGGCTCGCTGAATGTAAATTGATCTGAATACAGTGACAATGTGCAGAAAATACAGTAATGATTTTCCTGTTAATGAGAAAATTCTTTGCAGAAGAAATGATGCAGGAAACAGTCCTCAACCATAAACGAAGATGAGTGGAGACGGAGCAGCATTTGCATATTACGATTACATTGTATAGGAAGTACCTGCTTATAAATAGACAATTTACGGACTGAAGAAACCCCTCTCAGTAAAATGTCTGTTGTAGTCAAATGTATGTCATGGAGCGGAAACATCGAATTGCCCACATAAATGCTGTATCTCTCAAAAAGATAAGACTTCTGAATAAAACTGTTCATAAAAACACAATCTTTAAAATAATGCCTGAGTGGATAGTACTCCCTCCTCATTACACTAAGGTCCCAGGTTAGATTTGGGAGTTTGCATGTGCTCCCTGTGTGGGTGTGGGTGTCCTCCAGGTACACCAGTTCTCTCAGTGACCAAAAACATGCACAATAGGTTGTCTTCAAGTGGCAATCACAACATCATAGAACTCCTATGGTTTAAACTTGTGCTGGAGGACAGGTCAGAATTTGAGTCAGATTGCAGATTTTTTTGAGTTGTTTATGGTGTTACAATATCAATATCGTGATAGCATTCCCGGGTATTGATATTGGTATTGGTCCAATATTCAAAAAAATTTGCAGATATTTTGCAACCTATTTTGTGGTTCTGTCCTATGTGTCCTTCCCAGTTTGTCTTCAGTGCATCAGATGTTTCGTTTTGACAGACTGTTTTGAAATTGAAATAGAAGAGCATTTAAGCTAAAGATGTGGCTATATGTTTACACAATCGTGGAACAAAAGATTGTATACTATCTCACGTAAATACATGTTGTTATTATTTTTTACAAAAGTGCTGTAACTTAATCGGTATCAAATTTGTTTGTTTTTTCGCACCATCTCTGAAATAGGCTAATCCTCATAGATGTTCCTGTCTAAACCTAGTTCAAGTTTCTCTGCAGGGAGAAGTAACATTTAACAGTTTTAATCAGCTATAATAAGTTTCTATTCCGTTACAATTTACTATAACACAATTAAAAAAATGTTTTAAAAGCAACTGGTTACATACTCTTCATAATATCAAGACACATCTTTCCCCAGACACGATCATCACACAGAAAGGCTGAACCTGCTGTTAACCTCCTCACCATAATATCTGAGAGAATGCAAATGTCAGCTGCAGTGCTCTTCTTGTTCCATATGAATAAGTTATCATCTCCTCAGAGCGTTGGGGTTGGTGGTCCGATAAGGCCCCCTGTGTGGAGTGTGTGATTAGTCTAGCATTTACTTATGCATGATACAGAGATGTGACCACATATGGTCCTGCTGCATCACAAATACTACAGTTTCAGGTATGCTTGCCTCTGTATACTTCAGAATCAGAATCAGAATCAGAATCGATCAGAAAGAGTTTATTGCCATTGTCAATTAACAAAAATTCACAAACATAGGAACTTGTCTCGGCCTTAAGGTGCAACATAAAACACTGAGCAATAATTAAATAACATATATTCAATCAAAAAGGGCATGCATTAAGAAACAATTTAAAATTACTATAAAAATAAAAATAAAAATAGGCATTACTATGTACACAAGAGTTACAGTTAGATTTACAGTTTTTGAGTGCAGAAAGTGACAGTGCAGTGAGTGATTGAATAGTTGGCAGTTAAAGTGGCAGGTGTTTAGAAGTGGTTCATTGAGTCCAACGGCAGAGGGAAAGAAACTGTTCTTGTGGCGGGAGGTTTCTGGTCCGGATGGACCGTAGCCTCCTGCCTGTGGGGGAGTGGTTCAAATAGTCCATGTCCAGGGTGAGAAGGGTCAGCTGTGATCCGACCTGCTCGTCCAGAGCCCTGGAGACGTACAGGTCCTGCAGAGATCTGCAGCCGATCACCTTCTCAGCAGCAGAACGCACAATGCGCTGCTAGTCTCTGTTTGTCCCTGGCTGTGGCTCCAGTGTACCACACGGTGATGGAGGTGGTGGAAGATGGACTCAATGATGGCCGTGTAAAACTGCACCATCATTTCTGCACTGGACAGCTTGGCTTTCCTCAGCTGCCGCAGGAAGTATATCCTCTGCTGGGCCTTCTTGATGAGGGAGCTGATGGAGGGCTCCACTTAAGGTCCTGGGTGATGGTGGTGCCCAGGAAGCGGAAGGAGTCCACGGTGGTGATGGGGGAGTCTGTCATGACGAGGGGGGGCTGGGGGGCTGGGGGCTGTGACTTTCCTGAAGTCCACGATCATCTCCACTGTCTCTGGGCAACTCCAGGTTGTTACCGCTGCACCAGGACACCAGCCGGTCCACCTCCCTCCTGTAGACAGACTCATCCCTTCCGAGATGAGCCCGATGAGAGAGGTGTCGTCCGCAAAACTTGATTTTCAGTTTTACGGAGTTGTGGCTGGAGGTGCAGCAGTTTGTGTACAGGGAGAAGAGCAGAGGAGAAAGTACATAGCCCTGTGGAGCTCCTGTGCTGATAGTCCGAGTGTCTGAGACATTCTTCCCCAGCCGCACGCACTGCCTCCGATCCGTCAGGAAGTTCAGTGAGTCGGGCACGTTGAGCTGGGAGAGCTTGTCCTGGAGCAGAGCAGGGAGGATGTTGTTGAAAGCAGAGCTAAAGTCCACAACAGGATCCTGGCGTAGGTTCCCGGGGAGTTCAAGATGCTGCAGGATGAAGAGGAGTGCCAGGTTGATTGTGTCTTCTACAGACCTGTTGGCTCTGTAGGCGAACTGCAGGGGGTACCAGAGGAGGAGGTGAGGACAGGTGGGCAGGGTTCAATGATTATTGACTTACAGACGTCCGCGCAAAGGCTGAGTCTTGTCCAGTGATGGGGTTCTGGGGACGGGCAATGATGAGACTGAAGCAGGCTGGGATGGCCCAGGGAGGTGTTAAAAATGTCTGTGAAGACAGGGGTTAACTCTCCTGCGCAATGACTTAATGTAGCGGGCAGAGACGCCGTCTGGTCCAGCAACTTTTCGGGGGTTGGATTTACGAAATAGCCTGTGAACATCCTGTTCCTGAACTGAGAGAGTGGTGGGGGAGGTGGGGGGGACCAGGTTTGGGTTGGCGGAGGTGGCCACCGTGGGGGAGGGGGTGGTCACATCAAAAACCTGGTGTAGAAGGTGTTGAGTTGCTCAGCCAGTTTTCGATTGTCTGCAGCAGGGGGGGCTCGGGGCTTGTGGTTGGTGAGAAGCCGGAGCCCCCTCTCTACCCCCTCTCTGAATAGTACATAGTAATGCCTATTTTTATTTGATAGAAATGTTTTTAATTGTTTCTTAATGCATGCCCATTTTGATTGAATACATGTTATTTTATTATTGCTCAGTGTTTTATGTTGCACCTTAAGGCCGAGACAAGTTCCTAATTTTGTTCATTGACAATGGCAATAAACTCTTTCTGATTCTGATTCTGATGATTTTAGAAAATATTCAGTCCATCTGTGGATTTATTTATTATTTTTGGATGTACTGCTACAGCTTTAAATATGGATCTGCCTAAAATTCACATTTCTAATTCTATTTTACAGTATGTGGCAGTGAATTATGTGCTAGGTGTTATGCAATGTTTTATCCTGATGTTTTTTATTACAATGGACTGCTATGTTGTTAAATCGTCTTGACTACTTAGAAAGACACAACTTAATGATACTGATGAGCGGTTTAAAAGTCGTTAGTTTATTTTTAATCAATAATTGCTTAATGAACTGAGAGCAGATCTCTCCCTCGCCTTGTTGGCTCACTGATGCCGTCACCTGACGCTCTAATTTCATTAAATTTGAAGCACACACAAATGTTTTACATAGTCCTCCATCACAAACAACAGCACAGAGCACAATGTAAAACAATAAAAATGTTTGGCTTTACTTTCATTATATTCAGCCTGGTTTGAGGCCCCACACACTTCTCTGCGGTTCCCTCTTGTCCGCTTACAGATGTTGTATGTACCAGTATCGCTCATCCCCAGGATGTGTGTATGATTGTGGGGGATAATCAGTATTTCCAAGCACCAGGTTCATGTATTTCTCGGTTCCCCATTATTGGTCAGATGTGGCATCTAGTCTGCATGTAATAAAGTTAAAGAAGATTTTTTTATGTTTTTATTTGACATTTTGTCCATTGTAAACCAAAATATAGCTCTAAAACTATTCAGTTGTAGTCATCTGGACTCTGTTTTAGAAAAACAAAACGTTTCGACTCTCATCCAAGAGTCATTCTCAATTATATTTCTAAGGATTTTGGGCAAAAAACCTTGGATCTAGTTCGGGAACTCGAATCCACAGCCAGGAAATTAGCGGACAACAGAAACCACTTGAGGTTCACAGATTGAGAATGACTCTTGGATGAGAGTCGAAACGTTTTATTTCCTAAAACAGAGTCCAGATGACTACAGTGGAACACTCCTGGACGAATGAGGGATTACACTGACAGCTCTAAAACCACTTAGTAATAGAATCAGGTCCAACTTCCTGTTAAAAACTGCAGAACTGAGAACTCTTCATAGTGGTATTTCTCTGTATCAAGAAGCGCATTTTCATATATGTTTGTTGAAAAATATGTGCCCTACATGTATTGTAAGTACAGAGAAGTGGGTGGAGATGTAGGGGAAAACTGAACATTTCTGAACACTCAAGCCTTGAATGCAGGATTACGCAAACATGCATCAAACAATTGAAAATTACATATGAAGAGGGTACACTGTTTTAGTAGAAGATCATAACAGTGTTGATTAACTAATTATTTTCCACTGATTCCTGGTATCAATCCAGATCTTCAGTATAACAAAAGACAATTATTTTCTTCTTGGAGGAGCTTCATTACCTACAGTTTAAATGCTTAAGTAAACTAAGACACTGAACACATTAGGCATTAATAAATTGTCTGATTAACAAATAGTACTTTTAAGTTAGGAAGAGTCAAACATTTACATAAACACAACCGCAACGCTTTGTTCTAATTTAATTTTAAAACAAACCCAAAATAGTATGATAATTAATTGAATCCCTGACGAACTGTTGTCTCAATCTGTTTATTTATTTTGTCTCGCCGCATGTCGAGACACTGATGAGCTCTGAAATAGCAGCGAAACAGCAGTAGATGTTGCCATAGTGTCTTGCTGTGCGTTAGCAAAGCAATCACCAAAGAAGAGCAGAAAATAATACACCGCGGCAAGAACCGCTTTTACAGTTCCAGGGTTTGTGCGATAAGGAACGAGAGGAGGAGATAAAGTAGGGAGTAGGAAATAGGAAAGGAGACAAGGGCGTTGGGAGACAGGAGCTGGAGAGGTGGCAGGCAATAAAGCGGACCATCAATCTGCTAAATGAGTGTCCTTCCAGCGGAGGTGCCGGGGCGACTGAGCCTCAGAGTTCAGGCTTGTGCACGCGCTCAGTCTGAGCTGCGACAGGAGAGAGAAGATCAACAAATAAGAGGTCAGAGGGTCACTAAGCACACTGGATCAGCTGCACAGCACACATATTTGTAATAGAGTACACAGCAACTATCAGGAGAAGTTAAAGAAGACATAGTAAACTTTTTAGTTAGTAACAAGCTATATGTAGATCATTATTCAGCATTTTTTTTCATTGTGCACCAAATCATTTATTGAAATTATTTAATAGCCGAAATGTGACCACTGAATTCTGTTATGGTAAGATTAAAGTACACTTTATTGTTCCTGTAGGGAAATGTGTCCTCTGCATTTGAATTGTTTCCAATTTCATATTTTGTCATTCCCTGTATAGTGTTGATTGTGTTGGCAGCTACCTTGGCCAAGTCTCTTTTGTCAAAAAAAAAAAGAAAAAAAGAGATGCTGGGACAGAATTAGCTTCTTCTTTTTTTTTTTTTTACAAAATGGAAAATTGCTTTGAACTTTAACATTTAACTTTTAACATGGAAAAAATCACCAGAAGCTGGAACAAATGAGACAGATACAAATGGGGACATACTGTATGCCTGTGTTCTTTTTGTTCATATTGTGTGTTTTATCTTAAATTAAACAATTAGAAAACAAAAAGTAAAAGAGATTCTGAATCCAAATAGGACTTTTTTGTTAAAGAAGGGTGTATATATATATATATATATATATATATATATATATATATATATATATATATATATATATATATATATATATATATATATATATATATATATATATATATATATATATATATATATACTTAGAAACCCCTCATAGTGGCATTTTTTATTTTATTTTAATGGCTACGTGAAGTCTGTATGGCCCAGAGTAAAAAAAAGTAGTGAGTGGATGAAATTAATTAAGAACGATTTAATCTTGATTTGAGCTTTGACCTTTTGGTAAATAAAGTACATTGCAGTTAAAATAAGAAGAGGCAGATGCGTGAAAGTGTTCAGGGTCAAACATCACCCAAGTGTTTACTGATGTTGTGGATATTAGTAAAGTAAGTTATATTTTGCCATTTATCTTTGAAAATGGAAATTCCACAAACAATGGATTATTTGTCTCTGTTTGAGTGGAACACTTTTTCTGACCAGTTTGATCATTTGATACAACAAATGTAAAGTAAAAATGGTGCCAATGTGAAATATTATGACCATAGAACATGGGAGTTGGCTATATTCAGCGATGGAAAGTTTATTGCATAGAAAAGGGAATATTTTACTGCCGTTGTAAAAAAAATTCACAGAAACACATGCACGTATAAGACACCATTTTATTAGCACATAAAATGATGCCTTTCACATTTATGTAAATTCCACAGCGCAAGCCTCGTAACCTGTGGCATAACACTACATCAAAAATATGGCTTTGTTCCCACCATTCGTTTATTTATTATTTTCATTTAATTTTACAATGGTCAAGCCAATTGGTGTTAGCGCAGGTTTGCAATACATTTACAGAGACCTTTTTGTGGTTGTTTTTTCATTGTTTGTTGATCAAAAATGTAAGATTTTTTAGTTTTGTTGTGGCTGTAGATAGGACAATAGTCAGTAAGTCAGTGAGTTTTTGTAGATTCTGGAGCACTACTACTTTTCTTTCTTTTCTTTTTTTTTCAAGTGTAATACAGTTTTTTTCTCTGAAAAAAAAGTTTCATTTTAAATCAAACAAAATGTTGTCGTTGAGTTGTCAACATTTCTGGTGGAAGGTTAAAAATCTTCTTGTCTCTATTGAGATGTTTTTGTTTTGCTTGGAATATTCCACAGTATGTCTTTAAACCTATCTATCTCCATGGAGACAAGCAGGTGACACCATCAGGTACTTTTTTAGCAAATAAAAAATGGAAAAACAATTGTTTTTGAATAAATGCAAGATAGTATTAATACCATATTGTGAAGAAAAAGCCATGACATTTCCATGAGTACTAGGCTGATTCTCCCTCAGAAAAGTTACATAGTGCACCTTAAACTAATTTAAGATTGTTGTTTTTCGAGTGAATATAATTTACGGCATGCTCTCTCCATGTACTGTATGTGCGAGCAGTCTGCAAACTGAACAGATTTTGCTTGGAGGCGACTTTAAAGATTAAACTTTTTCATTCACTTGTGACGTCAGCCCTCAGCTGCATTTAACGCTCCACAGATAACAGTAATTTACTTACAGCGTGATTGCTTTTAGCTCTATGGCGGCGCTCGTTGTCCCACACAGCTCCAGTCTCGGCAGGACCACAAGGACCACCCGGAGAGACAGGAAATCTCATGAGATATAAAGACTGTCCAAGGGCAAAAACTGTCCCACTGGAGGAGAGCTCTACTATGTACCGCACTGTTTTCTGTTTGCAAACAGAAGACCAGTAAATGAAGTCATTTTAGGTAATCCAACAATTAGGGTGGTCAACAAATCAATACCAGATACTATTCGATACCAAACCAATAAATCAATTTGAGCAGGTATTGATACTGAAAGAAAATACTTAAATCAGGGGTGTCCAAACTTTTTTCACCGAGGGCTTCATTTTTAATTTATACGGAGCAGAGGCCCACAGACAACCCTGAAGTGAAGCTTCTACACCTTCAATAAGACTTGGAACATCAATATTAGGTTGGTATGACATAAAACTGCTTGAATTTTTCCAATTTTACAGTAAAAAGCACTACTTTTTGTTGTTGTTTGGGCCAACTTAGTAGGAAGCCGGAGGGCCAACAAAAATTGGGCAGAGGGCCGCATTTGGCCCCCGGGCCGTAGTTTGGACATACCTGACTTAAATGGAATGGCTTTTAAACATGGAACATTGTTTCATCAGCAAAAAAAACTTGCTGTTGTATTTAGCTTCATTCATGCTTGTTTCATTAATCTTGTTTACAAGGCCGTAAACGTGCCCTCACTCTGAGCCTCAGAAAACACACCATTTCAAATTTCCAGTTTAGTGATGTCATAGGTGGAAATTGAAGATCTCAAGGGCTGTTCTTTCATAAATCATTGCCAGATTTGTCCTGAGCATCTCTGCTGTCAAATTGCAATCATTACACGTGTGCTTACATCAGCATGTTGGGCCAACTAGCTTTTGTTTGTTTTCCCACGGTAATTCCCTCTGCTGCCATTAGATGGAGTGTTAACTAAAATCCTGATGAGGGAACTCCGTACTTGTAAAAAGTCTTGTGTGGTTTTCAATAGACATATTATTTTAAGTTCTAAAACATTAGATGCCAAACAAAAGGTAAGAGCATGTTTAGAAATAGAAATACAACAAATGTATAAAGTGTTCTTTAAACTACTATTTTATGTTGAAAAATGCACAAGCTAAATTATAAAGAACTTTATAATCATCATTGTGGCACTGAAAAAAGTATCAAGTATGAATTCCTTTCCTTGAAAAATAAAGTTACGGACAGCCGCATTTCAATCATATTGTTGATTTGTCTCTGGAAGATATTTAGGCTGTCTTAAAAAATAATGCTGTGAAATATTCTATGTAAATCAATAAACTTTATATTTGTAATAGAGTACACAGCAACTATCAGGAGAAGTTAAATAAGACATAGTGAAACTTTTCAGTTAGTAACAATCTATATGTAGATCATTATTTAGCTATTTTTTTCATTGTACACCAAAAAAATGTATGTAAATTATTTAATAACCAAAATGTGACCACTGAATTCTGTTAAGGTAAGGTTAAAGTACATTTTATTGTTCCTGCAGGGAAATGTGGACTCTGCATTTGAATTGTTTCTAATTTCATATTTTGTTATTCCCCAAAATGTGGTTCTGGGACAGAATTAACTTGTTTTTTTTTTACAAAATGGAAAATTGCTTTGAACTTTAACATTTAACTTTATTATGGACAAATTCACCAGAAGCTGGAACAGATGGGACAGATACAAATGGGGACATACTGTATGCCTGTGTTCTTCTATGTAAATCAATAAACTTCCATGGAAAAACTGGAATAATTACATAATCCACCTTTAACCAGGTGAACCAATGTGAACCAATTCTCAGTTACGATGGTGACCTAAATGGCCCAGAGGTATGGTATTGGTGAATGTTTATAGTATGTTTGCGTTTGTCTTGCATGTCTCCCCAAATAGATCTGATTGTATTTACTAGCTTGACTTCCTCCATAATGTCAGAAAAGTGTTTGTGCACAGCTGCTATACATCAGCTTAACACACCATATAAGCCCTCGAACAGATGTTCTAGTTTCCTTATGGACTTATCCAATCATTTTAGCTCAGAGATGACTGCTGGTGTCAGAGATAAATTAACTTGACACTGTACTGGCTTAAGCCCTTGCTGTCCATTATAATATCCTCCTTGCAAAGTCTTGGTGGGTCCCTGGTTGTGGGTCTTGTGTTGGGATCACAGGCCAGCTGGAGAGGCCTGACTGACAGCAGGGTGATGGCAGCCGCTATGGAGGCACTCTGTCCCCACTGCAGCCCCCGACTGAGTCATCCCAGATACATCTCAAAGAGGCTCCAGCTCTTCAGTTGTCAGGCATTATCATTTACAATTATTCATCATTATTGACACCATGAGCAAATCACAGTGAAATCCTTAATGCACTTACATTCTCATTGTCTAGATCAGTGTTTCTCAAAGTGGGGTCCCTGGGCCATGTGTTTAAGGTCCACGGAAAAATTTTATTACATTAATTATTACTTGAAGACAACAACTGGTATACAATAAATATTAATAATAGGGCAATGTTTTTGATGGAAAAAACAACACCAAAAAATATTGGTATTTATATATTATCTTAGCTTATACTACAGATATGTGTCTGTCGCCTCTCTCTTTTATACCTGCGCAGCGGTTTGCTTTACCGTTTGAGGGATCTGAAGCAGCTCAGTGACTTCCAGGGGTCTTGGCACCAGGTCTGCTTAAGGCGCGCCGCACACGCAGCGAGATGACTGGACAAGAGTATAGAGTACGGACATAATAAAGATAACATAAACAAAAAATAATAATTTCTCACCAAACGTTGACTTGATCTTGTGATGAACCACCATATTTCCAGTAATGCCAACTTATCTAAGATGAGTCGACATACTTAGCAAAAAGCTAAAGCTAACGCAAGTTAGCATCAGATGTTTCATATTTATTGATGCATGGCTTCAAGACTGAAAATATTATATTTCCAGTGCATAAAACATCTAACATTAGCCAGTTCATTTAAAAGACTGTTGACTGCATAGGTATTTATTTGATAGAACTCAAACTGGCTTTAGGATTACCAGGTAATTTATTAAATCACCCTTTACCTCTTAATGCATTGTACATCTATAGGTGTAGCATCTATAAGGTACTTTGCCCCAATCAAAATCCAATCTATTTTAATAATACAGGGTATAGGTATATAAATTGCCTTGGTACACTACATGCATCTCAACAAGACACCAAATTGGATCACTTTCTTGTCCTATTTTTTATCACCCACAGAACCAATTAACGGGAGATGTCTCTTGGCTCGTGTCCTGAGTGTTCTGCTGACAATGACACACTGATAAGTAGGGATGGTCCGATTCTTTTGGTTTTGAGTGCATATTATACCTGATATTTGCCTTTTTGAGGCCAATAACCAAAATGTTTCATGTATGGCAAAGTGAACAACAATGTTGTAGTAAAGATTATGAATTAATTTCCTATTTTATAAAAAAAAATATTCAAATTGTTGTTTTTGTTATAAATATTTTATAAACATGCAACCATTAATGGAGCACTTTCAATGTATCTGGTGGGGCTCAGGCACCTGCTTCTTGTCTCCATATGTTCCACAGTATGGCATTAAACGTATCTATCTTGCATTTACTATAATACAATGCATACTAATACATACTATAAAAGAAATAAATACATAAATGCATTGAAAAACATTCTTTACTGTTCTTACTGTACCTGGTTTCATCACCTGTTGGAGATAGAAACATTTTATCCCATACTATGTAGCATACCATGCAAAACAATATCATCTCCACCAGAAAAATTGCACATGTGCACCTTTAATTGCTTAATTTAATTCCATTAGAAAATGAAGACAGAAAAAAAAATCTGCAGGTATTTTAAAACCTCTCGGTTCAACTTGTTCATCTTCACCAACAAGTCTGACCTGGGTGAATGTAATATTATTGAGTTGCCTCCTGTCCGTAACCCTGAGGTTGGCCCTCTGTGGCACGTGCCTAATCCCACTGCAGCTGGAGGCGCTAATCCCTTCACACACAGAGCACTGCAGCACATTCATTTGAGCCAGAGGCCAATTTGGAAAACAGGGGTCGGCCTGTCTCAGCGAGGGATGTCAAAGTGTCACATTTTAGAGTAGTGATAATTGTGGAGAGGAATGTTGTGATTTTACAGTTCTCTCAGTTCTCTCGTCGTCTAATAGATTTCCTTGCCTATAATATATGACCAGATTTGTTATAGTTATTATTTTGCCATGTGACCTGAAAATGTATTTATTGATATTTAACTATAAATATTTAAATTAACCCTACAGCAAATCATCTTCCCTCTCCAATCTTAGAAGTAGATCATTTTAAAGCCCAAAGAATAGGGATAAAATCTCACTTTGGTTCTGATTCTGATTTATGATAAAGGTGTGCTATTTTTATGATAGACCCTTTCACATAAATAAATCCAGCCACAGCGGGTTCACTGCTGCTACGCTCATAGTTGCAATTTAGAGTTGTGTACGGATGGGCAACTAAAGGCAGTAGTTGACTTTTAAATATGTTAATAATCAAAGGGAATCGCTGCAAGCCTAAAGAACATTTAATGAAACACCTGGATATGAAAAGACAGTGTAGTTGAGTAAAATGTTATTTATTTTACGGACAAAGACATAAGACGTTATATATTACGCTCTACTGTGAATATCACTGCCCTGTTTTTTAATAGAAGCAAGTCACAAACAGAGCCATCGGAAAAAGCCAAACTGTAGAGAGCTCAAACCCAGAGGATAGATTTAATCCAGCCTTCAAAGCATTAACCCAAATCATATGAAAATGCATGATGCCAGTGACAGATTAGCCTAACATTTAAAATCAAACCAAGCCATTGTGTTGCTATTGTTGTGTCCTCTCCAGCTCTACTCCCCGTTCCCTCAGCCTAGTACAGCTCTGACAGTTTTTTAAAGTTGCATGGTGGAGGATTCAGCTCCTATAAACCAAATGCAGTGGTTCCCCAGGGCCTCTGTCTGCAGAGTTAGATGTGTGAGCGGTGCAATGTGGCGTGTTGTTTAGCATGCATGAGGCAGAGCACATGACTAGGTTAACACGTGCAGCTTATGGGGGCCTTTATGTCTTGTTTCGCCCGGGACCAAAGCAGTGTCAAAGTCGTTCTGTCAGAGAGAAGTTCACAGCGCTCAAGCCCAAAGCTTTGGTCACGCTGCTATTATAAACACTGAGCACTGCATTGCTATCAATTAACTAATCAATTTGACTCTACGTGTTTTTATTCACATGTTTCTCCATGGTGGTGGTTGATTGATTTTAGCAGAGCCAGTCAACTATATCGTAGTCACAGATTATCAAAATTAAGTGGAATTGACCTAAATTTGACCTCACTTCACTTACATTATGCATTCAGTCTTTCATATGCCATTTTATTTTAGCAATTTAACTTAAATTTTTTGTGTATTAAATTCACAAAGAGAATACTCATACTCATATTCATTATTTATTAGGGACAAAAATGTTGTTTTTATAATGTGTGCTTGATGTGACATAGTTACTGTAAATCTGTGTGGACTGAATGTTGTATTGCAAGAAAAAAACATTTTTATGTGATGTTTGCCTCCCCCAACAAAAATACCTATTTATACCAATAAAGGTGTTCTGAGCATGGTACATAGGCCTGTGCAGCCTTTGCTTTTATCTAAGCACATTGCCTACTTAAACACGCTAAAGGAATTTCCCAGCTGAACCATCCATGTACTAAATGGTTTCTGTAATTAAACATGGACTGTTTAAGAGTGAGGGTATTGCACAGGGACTGCACAGCTCTGATGAGGATCCTAATGCTTCACTCGAATGAATATTTCAACCACAGAGGGACTGCACCATAGTCTTAGAAAGATGAGAGCGAAGCAAAGTGAATGGAAGATTTTGTATTTTTCTACTGGTATAGTGAAGTTAGGATGGCGGTGGTTGTGGCACGTAGGTAATATACAGTGATCAGTTACTTTAGAGGCAAAGAAGCATCATTTAAATGTGAGAAAAGATAAATCCAGATTAAAAAAAATCTTGGTAGAATGTTTTGCTTTATAGTGAGAAAAGTCCCCAGTGAGCATTCCTCACCCTCACGCTAAAAACATCATAATATTCCCACAATTCCCTGAGAAGTCGGAGCAGGATAAGCAGGTGTTCAGGCAGCTTGTACCTCTAGAAGAGCCATCAGCTGCTGTTATGTAAAACCTCCCATCTGCTTCATCTGCCCAAACTGTTAATCACCAGCTCCAACTTTCACAACAAAATATCACCTTAAACACAGGGATTCATCGAGGGATTCATTTTCCACAGCTTCGTGTTTAAAGTTTTATGACTTCAAAAAAGAAAAACATGTTACAATGTCTTCAGCACTATCCGTTTTGTAAAGAATGCTTGGATTCATTGGGTAAATGAAACTGAACTACCAGTAGGTCTGTCAAAACGGTAAAAATCAGGTAGAGCGCTTTTAAGAACGAGTCAAGAATCTGCCGCAAAATTATGAAAAAAGAGTACTTTGCTGGTGGCGCAGTGGTTAAGGGCGTTGCACCTGTACCACTGCAGAATTGTGGGTTTGAGTCCAGTCTCTCCCCTCCCCCTCTCATGCTGAGAGCTGTCCTGTGCAGTGGAGCCTTTGAGCCAGAAAAATCTTAAAAGAATAAGATTTAGGTATGAGGCCTATCGTTTGTACAGCTCTTGGGTTTGACTCTTTCTCTTGCACTTGACTTACTCTTGACTGAAGCGCATTGACTGCTACAGCAGCACCTCCCATGGCATAACTTTGTCCCTGACAGTGTGGAGAGCTATTCTAAAGCCTTGCCAGACAGCGAGAATGACAGATTATCTTTGTTCTCCAAGTGTTAATTCTGTCCGGAGGAAAGCACTTCCTTGGTTCTTCGTCAATCTTTATTTGTCAGTGCGCCCGACCCCTGCGCAAATTTACTGTACATTTTTTTAATCGGCAGAGCAAGATGGAGAGGGGTTCCGACAAAAAGGTGATTATTGAAGGAGACTGCAAACGCCAATAGCAGCTGCACTGTATATTCACCTCCAGAACAAGGATCAGAGCTTGGATCAATAGTTATTTCTCTCTCCTCCCTCCCTCCCTTCTTCACTCATTTATCTTTCTCCTCTGCCTTCCTCCTTCCCACTCACCTTCTTTCGCTTCGCGCTCTTCCCTTTTCCCTCATCTTCACACTCTCAGTCTCTTTTACTCTCTCGCTCTGCCCACCCAGTCTCCTCTCTTTCTCTTGCCCATCACCGCAGGCAGCACGCATTTATTACAGGTCTACCAGTGGCTCATGGGACACCCACTTCAGTCGCGCTTGTTAAAGGGTCTGAGGGAACACGGGGCTACGTGACATCACCTCCCAATGGAGCAATGAGGGGCTGTTCTCACAAAGTAGCAGCTATTTGTCAGAATGACCACTGTAGGATAAGTACAGGTAATGGATAAGAAAAGGGACGGAAAGATAGATCTAAATTGGCCCGTGTCTGAGACTTTGACTGAATTTGAGTTTTAAAATAAAGTGTCATGCATTACTCTTTCAGAAGGGGGAATTTGGGGTTGCAAAGCAGAATCATAGTTTAGGGTGAAATGCTTTTTCAATTCACCGGCAAAGCCCTTCCCTTATAATAGAATATAACATATAATATATTTCTTTACTGATCTACAAGATTGGAGTCTCACATGCAACAAACAAGTGCTAGATTTCAGATAGTAATGTTAACAATGCATTGGATTTATAAAGCGTTTTTTTTTTTAGAACAACCACATTTTATTTATTTATTTTATTATGACACAGGGATGCTCCTATATCCCATCTGAGAGATAATCACATTCTACAATCAGAAGACAACAAATAGCATATCCATGGATCAAAGCCCGTGACCGTGAACTCTTTAGTGTCTGAACCATGCAGATGAAACAGTCCCCACGTGTTCTTTTATTTTTATTATTCCAATTCCCGTCCCATAAATTGGCTCACCGTGACCGTGGTGCATATATTCTTTGACGATTTTTCTAGATTTGATGCATGGTGGCATTGTAATTCCTGCCAAATATTAAGGAGGTTAATGTTAGTAGCATATTCTCCCTTGTAGATTTACGCGATCACGTCGAAATAGGTCAGTCAGGAGTCTTATTGACATAAAGCAGTTTTTTGTCCCCAAGGTGGCACTTCCTCACCTGCTGCCCCTGAATGCACGTCACTGGTTTACTATTGGAGAGTTTTGCTGTTGGATGTTTTGCCAAAACAATCCGGTACTAAAATATGACCACTAAGCGCCAGACGGTAGATTTCATTTAATTTAATTTGTGCTTTTATATGAGAATGTACAACAAGTAATACATTCCACATTCAGAACCCCATTCTTTACACAATGATGACAGGTTAGACGACGCATCCACATCTATAGATAAAGCTGCTCTGTTTTGTAGAGGAAATAAAGCATGTTCCTGGTTAGCACGTTACCCATTAGCATGTTAGGTGTAGGCTGCAGTTTGTGGAGGCAGTTTTAGCATGTTCCAGGGTAAAGCATAGCGTGGGAGCCTCACAGAACTACAGGGAGTTTGGTGCAGGTGGTGGCGGCATTGAAAAAGTGCTGCTCTATTTGTCAGGACAAAGCTCTGAACAGTGACTCAGACGATACGAGTGGTGCAAACTCTAAAGAGGGTTGGAGAATGAGAAGTGACAATGCAACAAAGTAAAAATATGGGTGCTTAAAGTCAGAAGAGAGCTAGCGTACTATTACTACTACTTGGCTACTGCTGCATTTAAAAAACATTCCAATTTTGAGAAAGGTGCGTGAAACTTTTCTGGTAGAGGGTTTGCCATGGTTGCACAGGGTTGTATATTGTGCTGTGACTTGGCTGTGCAGTGGATGTGCAAGCAAACTTGTGGTCATCAATATTTAGTTGATAGCATTTGCCATTAAAAATACAGAACTTCAATTCATTACTTTGTCTGAACACGCAAAAGAGCAACGCTTATCGAGCTAAGCCACAATGCTGCAAATACTGGCTGAATGGAATACATTAGTGATGATCGGATGGATAAAAGATATTGATACTGACAATGGTATCAAAAAGTATCAATACTCAAGCAAAAATATTGATACTTAAAATGTGTCATACATTTTGTTCATATTTTTGTATTACATTGTAACATATATTTACAATTCATATTAGTTCAAGCACACATTGAAAGAAAATATGTGTTAATGCATTTTACTACAAAACTCATTGCTATCGGTATCGGATTGATATTGCGATATTTGCTATAGCATTACTTGGTACCGTGATCAAATAAAAAATCAGTGAGTGAGTCCGTGTACTGCAGGGGGAGGGAAAGAAGTTGGCTTGTTAACTCAAAGCTAAAGGCGGGAAAAAGCTTGCAGGCTAAATCACGATAGGTCAGAAATATGACAGAAGTAAATAAAACCCAATTTAAGTTGTCTCCGGCCTGCGCACGAATGACGTACTTCATAGCTGTAATGGGCAGAAGCGCCGGGATTGATGTTACATTTTCTCAAAACTTTGCTCAAGCAAAGGGACCAACAAATGAACAAAATAACTCAATAAGACTATGTTTAACATTATTAAGACATATAATATATAGATACGTACAAATGTTTTCACAAAATAGGAAACATATAATAAAATACTGATTTAATGTAATTTTAATCTGGGTAAAATTAGGGGGGCAACACATTTGCATTTATGTGTCCAGGACACAGGAGCCTAGATATTATTCCTAATCTATTATCCCCATAAGGGCATGCACGGTGGCAGAGCGGTTAGAACTCTTGCCTCCCAATAAGGAGATCGTGGGTTTGACCAGGGCCAGACCTACATCACATGATCTCCCTCTCTAAATGTTGCCATAGGCTAATTTGGCACCATGGTCAACAACATTTTAAGTAATACAAGGGTGAAAGTAATAGGACTATTTTTTTTACTCTCAAATAGACCCTTATAGTTTCTAAACAATTCCTGCATGGGGGCAAAATTGGAACACAATGTGATTTCAACAGAGAATTGGGATTAAACACAGACAACATATGAAAGGTGGTTTTGGCAAATGATTACTATTCAGATACATGTGAACATTTTTGATGAAAGCAAAATCTTTATCTACAGTGTTATTTCAAACAATTATACTTTTTGTGACGCTCAAATACAATGTTGAGGGTAGAAGTGTGGCAATAAGCTTGTATCATTCAGTGAGTCACTCTCTGGTGATACAGAAAGCAGCTGTGTTCAATGAAAACATTTTATGACTCCAGCACTGTCATTGCACTGAGGTACAGAACTATAAAGACGAGAAAAGGTGTTTATTTCACTGGTATTTTGTTTGAATAGTGTTTACTGTTGCTCATTTTATTATTGTTGTACTTTTGTGAATGCTGTCTTATGTGGAGAATGACCGATATAACGCCTCATGAAGAGAAACAGAAGTATTAGCTCCATCTGTAAAACCAATTGAAAAAAGACATTTACCTCTGCACTTTGCAAGAAAATTACCTTTTTGTTGAAGCACTCTGTTCAAATGTAAGCAATAAACTCAGTCAAGATTAATTTCTCATACAACTTAATTATATTCTACAACCATAAATCACAGTTTCTTCTTTGTCCTTCTAACTTCATCAGGAGAAAATAGCAATGAAATATTGGATGATGCTTCTGGTTTTAAAACACAATTAGGGGACATTTATTATAAGTGCATACAAATAGCAAACCTGAAATGGTTACACTTTAAGATTTGAAAATACATGTTTATATCATTTGAGTACAATACTCATCAGATATGCAGAAATACTTGTGGCATGTAACCTTGCCCTAACCTTTTTAGTGACGGTCATGTTTTGTGTAGTGGATTATGTAATAGAGTAGCGTGACTCAAGCCTGCACACAAATAATGCATGAGAGCCCTTGAACGTAGCTGTGTGTTACTGTGTGTGGCTGTGTCTCAAGACAGTTGTGGTTGCTACTGCTCCCTCTGGTGGGCTGTCATTTGGAACTGCACCTCTGAATTTACAGTAACTGCAATGTTGACCCTTCACAATCTCATGGCCAATACAAGTTTACAAGATTTAGTTTTTATTTTTAATGTAAAGTAGAATTTTATGGCAAAGATTTTAGAATGCACAACGGAGAACAGAGCAGAAATTAAAAGGCTAAATCTGAGATACAGAAATAAAATACAGGCAAAACACATGTTAGGTGACGATAATCCACAAATATCTTTAGAAATTGGAATTTATTATATTCATATTCCATTCAAAATTTCTGCCTTTTGTTTTGCTGATTGCTTATTTTCAACAAATTGTGAAAGAGCATGGTGCTTACGTTTAACTCTTTTTTTTTCCCTCTCTTTTTTTTGTGATTAAATGCTGCATAATAAATTCAACCAGGAAGCTGTATTTTCAATAATAACTATTGTGTAACTATCACAACCTTCAAAACCAGTCACCTCAGTCAGATCAGCTAATTATTCGTTGCTGTTCCACAAACTATGAGCAATAAGTTCCAGTTTATGTACTATAACAACTCAAATCAAATAACAATAATCAACGTTTGAAAGTGAATTATTTCCATGACGTTAGCGTTAGTTCTTTAAGTTTCCAAGTAGAATTTTTCTTTGTCCCAGCATAAATGTATAAGTTGGAACTCAGAAAGGACAAATGGAATGCAACACGGTTTATCAATTCCACTCATAGGTCAATCATGTCTTTTCCTTGTTGAATACATCTTGACTTTTAAAATTATGATTCTGGGAATTCATGTATTTTTTTTATTTAGTAACTATGTGAGATAATTGATGAATAAAACTGTATGTGATGTTTTTTTGTTGCAGGATGAGGCTGTAGACCTGCACTGACCCGATGCTCTGAGGGCTCCATCATGAAGGGCTTAGGAGCAAACCGCAGCCGCCACTTGTCCGACTCCTGCGAACCGCCCGGGTGTACCCAAAAAGCACTCTGCCCTCTGAGTCCTGACACCCATGGGACCTTCCTCCTCAGCCCCACCCTTAACCACTATGGTACCCTGGATCCTCACCTACATCAGTGCCCTCCCACCAGTCCGACAAATCTCACCCCGGATTGCCTTTTACAGTTTGGGCCTATGTCCAACAGCAGTACGTTTCCGCGATTACATTTTACGACGCAAGGTGATCAGTCTGAATGCTCGCAAGCGTGCATGGGTGGGGCCGGGACCATGGGGCAAGGTGGGAGGGCGTTGACTCAATCTTTATCGCTAGGAATGGGTCTTGGTATGGGGCTTTCTGGAGCACCTATGATCACCAGCGGATCGGCAACCATCTCCTCTGCAGCGGCTGCCAAAATGAACAGGCTTCCGGCTAACCTTTTGGACCAGCTGGAAAGACACTTACCACTACATCGTGACGGCTTCAGCACCTTGCAATTCCACCGGGGTCGCATGTCCAAACAGCGCAGCGAGAGTCCGGGGAGAATCCGTCACCTGATGCATTCGGTTCAAAAACTTTTCGCCAAGTCACAATCTTTGGAGAACTCGGCACTAAAGAGCAACGTGAATGGTCGTTCAATTAGCGGGTCGGGGTCTGGGGATGAAGGCGGGAGACAAAGCCGCAGGAGCAAGAGTAAAGATAGGGCTAAGTCGGAGATGCAGAGGCAGAGGCTTCGGTCCACGGCGCTGGGAGGGCTTTGGGGTTCGGATGACGCTTTGGACATGGATTCTACCAAATCTGGAACGCTCGCTATGGGTTACCGCAACCCGCTGACCATGATGACGCTGGGCAGGGCAGTTTCGGACAGCCAGGCAAGGCAAATCCCACAGGGCTACAACACCATATCCGCACATACGCTCAAGACCTCCAAAAGCAGCAGTGACCTCAAGTTTCTAGCGTGCCAGACGGTGCAGATGGGAGGATGCAAAGATGACGAAGGGCGGTTCAGGGGCAGCAAAGATGATATGCTGGTGAAAAGAGGTTCCTGGTCGACGCTGACGTTGACCCAGGCTAGGCAGGTGTTACAGAAGGGCTCTGCGACAGTCAACAGGACACTGCTCAAGACCAAGTCCTGTCACCAAGACATGACAAACCAGTTCCTTCAGGTAGGAGGGCCCGTGAGTATCCATTTCATCTTCATCTTTGCATGATATCGCTGCTGCAGTTTCTAACCCTAAGAAATGGAGGAAGTTTGACCTGTAGGCTTAAGTTATTCTATTTATTTAAATGTTGTGTACTTTATTTAAACAGTATTTCTTCAGTTTAATAAACCCATCAAAAAATGTATATAATAAAAGTTTTTATTTTAGGGATGCACTGATACCAATACCATTGATAGCTGTGCTGAAAATTGTAATGTATGGGGTATCAATTCCCTATCCTCCAATACTGATCTGATACTCCAATTATCTTTTACAGCTCAGAACCTACATAATCCAGTCATAATCAGTGTTCATTTTACAATTTTTCCTTGTTGTAAAGTTACGCTCATTGGTGTACAAATAATACAAGCATTTTACAATGTTTTCATAGCACGTTGATGTAGTTTTAAGGAACGAAAACTGGTATCGGTTGATATCGGGTATCAGCAGATACTCAAACTCCAAGTATTGATATCGGTAGCCGAACTGAAAACACTGGATTGGTGCTTCCCTAACTTTTGTTTAAACTTTTGCTTTTTGTTACATAAATTGTAGTCAAACTTCCCTGTTAAAATCTGTCTAAGGGTGCATTCACCTATACTCAAACCACATCAAAATTTCAACTAAACTGGGGCAAAAACCCAGAACTAAACTTGGACTAAACCAGGAACAAGAACAGAACCAAATCATGTCAACATCAGGACTAAACAGGGCCCAATGAGGACCAAACCAGAAAGTGTGAATGCACTCTAAAAGATTATAGATGATATATTAGTAATGTTTGTGGTTGAGCTATTTAAGTGCAACTTTGCTGCTACAGTGTCAAATTGTGGCTGTGCTTATTTGAATTAACTTTTGGATTTTCATTCCATTGGCATTATTGCTGTAATGCTTTATATATAATTTCCGCAAAGTGAAAATGCACATTCAATATACCAGCCTCAAGTCAAATATAGTAACTGCATTATGATTCATATTCACACATGTTGCATAATCCAACACCAGGTCCCGTCTGGAGAATGGACAGGTACCCTGGGTCACGGGCGAGGCAAGGGGAACGAGATCCCTTGTCGGAGGATGCGCAGTGGTAGCTATGTGAAAGCCATGGGGGACTTGGAGGACAGCGAGGACTCAGAGGGCAGTCCCAAACCATCTCCGAAGAGCGCAGCTCGGAGACAGAGTTACCTGAAGGCAACACAGAGGTCCCTGAGCGAGCAGCAGCCACCACCGCCTACTCGCAAGTGAGTAACTGCAGCCTGGGTTATTGTGGTTATCTGTTGCTGGGGTTCAGATGACATTACTGTGAATACTATGGACCTGTGATGTTAAATTTGGGGTAGATGAAATTACTGTTGATTAAAAAAAAGGTCGACGGATGAAGATAGTAGAAAATGGAGTGGAAACGCAAGTGTAGTGTGCAGGTAATTATCACATCATGATCAGATCAGATCAACACCATGATTTAAAGTAAAGATATGGATTAAAGTCATACAGCCAATTGTTAAAATAGGTTACGGTCTGGGTTAAGGTTAAGGTTAGTCAAGGCCACTCTCCAGGAAATTAATGTAAATCAATGTAATGTCCCCAAGAATATCCTGATGACGGTATTCAGGCACAAAAAGTGAATGGACTGTGAAAATAAACAAAATGGTGCAGAAACATAACTTAATATCCTTTCTAATTTTGAAAAACAATATATATATGTGTATATAATACATGTGTGATATTTCACCAATTGGAAATAAAATTGACTCTGAATTGATTCTGCCTGATTGCCAAGCTCAAATAAATAAATAAATAAATAAATTATATATATATATATATATATATATATATATATATATATATATATATATATATATATATATATATATATATTATATATATATATAATATATATATATATATATATATATATTATATAATATACATTATATATATATATATATATGAGTGAAGCTTGGCAACCAGGCAGAACAGCATTGTACTGTAGATATATTTATGTCCAAGGTGGCAAAGCAGGTGGCAGTATCTTTTTTGTAAACGTCAACAATGTATTATTCAAAGTCACATAAAGGTTTTTAAAATGGGATGTAATAATACTGAATCACTGGAAATCCTTGAATGTGTTGTTGATTACTTGCAGCCAGAAGAAATAATTACGTATGTGTGTGTTGTGTGTGTGTGTATGGCTGTGTGTGTATATATATATATTCATTATATATATAATATATATATATATATATTATATATTAATATATATATATATATATATATTTATATATATTATTATATATATATATATATTACATATACATATATATATAAATGTATATGTATATATATATGTCTGTGTGTGTGTGTGTGTGTGTGTGTGTGTGTGTGCCTATTACAGGGA
Organism: Chaenogobius annularis; assembly: GCA_015082035.1. Taxonomy (NCBI): domain Eukaryota; kingdom Metazoa; phylum Chordata; class Actinopteri; order Gobiiformes; family Gobiidae; genus Chaenogobius; species Chaenogobius annularis. Next base: position 1,497,614 of record BJKM01000003.1, on the reverse strand, counting down.
TTTTTTTGGTTTGTTTTTGTACAACTTTGTCTCGTTATGCCAAATGGGAAAGGAATGCAAGAGCCTAAAACAAAGGATACACTGACTGCATTTATGAGACAAATCTTCTTTCTTAGCTTTCATATAGCTTCAGCTTCTCAACTTAATAAACTTTCAGAATAGGGAACCAAAAGCATTATTGTTCATGTTGCACACCGGTGACAGCAGGTGAACATGTCCTGTTTATTCTACCCTCACACCCACATGGACAGGCCTCGTGGCTACGCTCTCATGCGGGAGGATTATTACTGGTCTCCTCTGCAAAGTGCATGCTCTATGCAGCAACTGAGGTCAGTGCTAACCTAGGGCCAGCAGTGTGACGTGCACCCAACCCCACCTCACTGGACTCAAACCTGTCAACACCTCCTCCTTTATTTGTTGTTGGGCTGGGCGTTATGCCAAAAGGACAAAAAAAAATCATCTTTTTTATTTTGTCTTATCGAAAACACATACAAATTGGTTCTAATATTAATTTCCTGAACATAGACAACAGACCTTTAGTGCTGAAACCAGTTTTGTCAAATAATTACAAATAATTGATTATTGAAAAAATAGTCAACTCATTTAATAATTTAATAATTATCTGGTCTATTCACAGACTCCAAAACATGACTTGTGCTGGGAGAAGAGCTTTTATGACTCAGACAGAGAGGTTATTACAAAAAAATTGCACAAGAAACATTTGGCAAAGAAATTTGTGTTTTTAATTACAAAGTTGTAAATATACTCAAACAACATAATTTCAGCTTCACCTCAGTTAAATTTTGTTTGAAAAAAATAAAAAAAATAAAAATAAAAAAGACATTTAGATTTTTGAGTATCTGGATAACAATATTCAGACAATGCATTAGTTTAGGTTTAATTATCAGACAAATGTGAAATATCTGTCAAATGAATCATAAAAGTGCAGCAATATTACAACATAGGTTTTTTAATTTTCATTAATAATCACCTCTTTTTGTGGCATTTTTAACTAAAAACAATATACCCGATATTCAAATCAATTCAAGTCAAACAACATTTATAATATTATCAACATTTTGATATATCCCACCTCTAAATCTTGATTAAGATTTGAGTAATTGCACAGCCCTAGTTTGTTGTATTCTTTTACTTTCTTGCTTTTTTAACACCCTTAATGTTGTGTTTTGGTGTTATCAAGCTTTGTAACACATACCACACCCTGTGCACGTTTTTTGCTAACTCAGATCACAGCGGGGCATCAGAGTTAAGACAACCTGTCAGCACATTTTGATGCCTATAATAAAAGACACACATTAAGTAACTTACACTTTCCCCCATGCTGCTATTTTAAACACAAAAATAGCACGGCTGGCTGCTCTCTATTTAATGTTGAAATACCCACGGGAGTCTATTGTATAACCAAAGCGGTCCCTAGTGGTGTCAGTTAAGCGCAGTCCTGTGGTATTGTGATCGAGGTTGATGCTCATTTGTGTCCACAGCTCCCTGCCGTGTCTGAAAGAGCTGTCCACAAATCGGAGTCTGGATAACTTAGACTGCCTGGTGAGTCCAGTGGAAACGCAGCCGCGACACAGGAGCGAGTTCAGCTACTGCTCTGCTACGCTGGGCAGGGGCTCTCAGGTAAGACACTGCCTCCTTTAAAACAACTATTTACTTTCATTACTAAAGAAAAATGTAAGGTGCAGATTTCTTATTCATAACTCGAAGCTATGCTATGTTGATGTATTTAAAATGCATGGATTACTCTGCAATGTAAATCAAAGTTCTCAAAAACCCTGAAACTATTTATAAAGACAGTTTGTTCCATTCATGTTTAAGGAGACATATTATGCTTTTTGCAGATACTTAGTATCAAACTAAAACATTCATATATCATCTCTTTATATTTTGTTCTTTGTTAACGGCAATATTAATCTAAATCTGTTTCATAATAGAAACAGGTCCATTGACTTCCTGCTCTACAGAACTGATAAGCCTCTTCATAGTGGCATTTCACTGAAACAAGCAGAGGATTGTAATTTAGATGATTTTGTTTTTGAAAAGTGGCTACCCTTGACATTTTGGAATCCTACATGAATCCCTCTGAGTCTTAAGTTTTCTTACAATAAGTACAGAGATCTGGACAGAAGAGGAGTATGTGAAAACACTTGACACCGTAGATGCAAGACAATAAAGGATTAAGTCAAGCATGCAGGAAGCAATGAAAATACAACTCTGGGTAAGATAATGATAAGGAAACATGTAACTAAAGTTAACAGCTCATTAAAGTTGATTTTGTACAATATGTTTAATTTAAAGTTATACAAAGTAGATATCATATGTTTAAATGATCAATAAACACTGCTGGAGGAACAATGGGTCAGTATTTTTCCTAGGACTACATGTGACTTGACACTATTTCAAAATAACACTAAAGTATGACTCTGAAGTATTATTTTATATATTATTTCATATTTCCTCTTTTACATTGCTGGGAGAGACATTACTGAGACATGTTTGTATGGGCCAAACAACACAGGGGCACAAAGGGGTCCAGCATTACAGAAATAGGGGCACATGCCACTCCCCAATTATCCCACATCCTGTACTTTTTTCACTGTTTTTATGCAGTCACAGTCATCATAACCACTTCATACATATAATGAAAGGAAGGACACAGTGGACTCAATGGCTGTGTGCATCGTGTCTACTGAAAGCACGATTGTATTAATACAATATACGTTCTTATGTCTGTGTAATATCTCATTCATCCATCCATTCATTCCATCGCAAAATAAAATTGAATTCTCTTCTTCTTTAACTGGACAAACGTTTTTAAGAGTGGATACTTTTGTAAAAGCCCTTGGGACAGAAAATTACCCTTAGCTATAAATATTGCAGTGTGTTACATGTTTAATACTTGTCCCTATCAAATAAATAAAATAAGGGTGAATATGTTTCGCCATTCTATTTCTTCTACCTAGATGAATGCGAAACATATTCACTCTTAAACTACTATTAAACATGGGTATATGTATTTTTTATACTGAAATGACAAATAAACACTGATTCTGATTAAACCTCACTCGTTTAACACTTTCCTCCATTACCTGTAAAGTATATTTACTGTGTCTGCCTGTATAACCCAGGTGTGTGCCCAGAGCTGCGGTCACTCGGGCCCATACGGTGAGGCAGAGTCCCAGGCCGTGGAGGCTCTGGACCTGCCCGCTCCCACCTGTTTCCGCTCACGCAGCCACAGTTACCTGAGGGCCATCCAGGCCGGCTGCTCCCAGGACGACGACACTTCTGTGGACTCAGACTCTCCTCCACCCACTGCAGCCAGTTACGGCTATAGCTCCAGCACACGTGAGTATAACCTGGAGACAAACAGAAATTTAAGATTCATTCAATAAAATCTCATTTGGTATCACTAATATAGGAGTTACAAAAATATTTCATGAACTGCAAGGCTTTTTGTGTAAAAAGTTAAGTTGCAAAAACAGGTATCCATTTTTCCCCGTTTTCATACCATCTTCTACACATATTAATAACATTATAGTTGAGGAAATTTGCTCAAGAAGGGGAGGAATGATTGTTTTATTGCACTAAAATAGATTTGGCTTTTGAAAACACTGACTGACTGGCTTTTTTAAAAATGGTACCTATCCATTTTTGCAAATAAACCCTGCTGTTCTTTTCCTGATACCAAGGGATTTCTTCAGATATTACCCGAACCATACCTCTATTGTTGCTTAATAAACAATTTTGTGGGGTTGTTGTGTTGGTGTATAAAGAAAAGAGAACGCACACAGAAATATAAGGCTAATAGTTCTACTAATAAGTCCCACCTGCAAATAAGCATGCCAGCATTATTTCTTATCAGCGTTGGAAAGTAAAGTAACTAATAATTACATGTATCAAAAATATGTGTTCAGAATACTAACTAATAACTAATTTTAAGTACCGTAACTGTATTTCGGTACAGTTACTTTTATTTGGTGTTCTTACTATTCTAAAATCAAAGGAATAGGCTATATTCATCAATTTAGGTTTCTAACTGCACGGTATTCATAGTAAGGAAAAAAGAAAACACAGCTCCTGTGGTGATATTCTGAAGAGGCTAACAGTAGTTGTTAAAATGTCTTGATAAACCTTTCGTGGGAATGAGCGTCATATAGCAATGAATTAACCTACTGTATAAATATGCTTAATATATTAACAGGTTTCTGCACTGAAATGGAGAAAAAGTTAATGTTCTAACGATGCTAATCCTTGTTTTGTTTTGTTTTAGCTGATGCAGTAACCAAACAATGCCTGTAAACCAGCTTGTAATTTGATATGTGTGATGATGTCATCACTCTTACTTCCGGGTCCAGCCCTATTCATTATAATGGAAGTTTGCTCCAGGGTTATGAACAAAGCTGTTTTAAAATTTAAAACAGCACAACAATAATCCGTGAAGTCTGGTCTTCATCTAGAGACCAGTTTTAGACATGAACTATCAAATTATTTTTTCAATTAAAATCTGGGCCTAAAATAATACAAAAAAATCGAATCAATCAGGAGGCTCAAACACCCTGTTTCTGCTGTTTGTGTCAATGGAACATTTGGACCCCTGATGACACTTGACAGTCCCATTGTGTCAGCCCACAATATGGGAAAGGTGGGACTTTTGACTATATAATATCACAATATTGTTACATCCCTAACTGTTAAATAATATAACTTGATGTGAACGTATTCATAATACAGTGCAGTGCTAATACACTGTTTCTTATTGACAGAAAGACAGGGAAATACAGGTTTGCTCTGACGTCTTTTTCACTCCCCACTCACCTATGTTGGACACGTTCATAAGCAACATTAAAGGTAGACTTAAACCAATCACTTTTGCGTTTGGATGAGCTCAATGTCCGCCGCTGTCCAATCGAGTCTGAGGAAAAAGCGTCGCACTCCAATCGCGGTTGTCAAGGGCGTGTACATCAAATCTTTTCTTCATCACAGCGTCTGTGCGTCTCACCACTACAGATCCCTGCTTATGCTGTCTGCAGTCCGGTTGCTAAGATTTAAAGGACACCATTTGCGGATTTTCCAGTCGTCGACGCTACAGTAAGGGTTTTGCCACATCTCGATCTTGCCTTTGTTTGCGTTGTAGACGGCTTTTGTGCGCTGCGCCGATGATAATAGCAGGCTAAGCTAAGCGGCTAACGATAGTAGCAAACGTGGAGATAAACCTCAGTAGCATTCAGACAATAAATGCGCCCAATAACGTGGCCGATCTTGTTATTAAGGTGACGAAGACAAAGAAATGTCCGTGTTTATCTGTTCTTATTCCTGTTTACCTCCCACAAATGCTCACCAGGCTCCGGTGAATGCAATTTGTGTGAAGTATCCTCATGTTACCATTAGCAAGCTAGCAGCAGCCTAGGCGTCAACTTCCAGGAGGCGAAATGGGCATCTCGATCACCGGATATTTTGGCTCAATAGTTTATTTTTTGACTATTGTTTTAAAATGATACATTTTCAAAGCATCACGTTAAATAATGTCCAGCAGGGGGTTTTATGAAGTGCACGCGTCGACACACGAGGAGCATATGACACCTGACTGGGAAAATTTTCAGAAAGATCTTTGAATTATTCAGACTAAATCTAATCTGACTGAGCAATTGATGAATATATCAATGAATCTTGATCGTGTTAAACCAGCCCTTACACTCATCTGTGTCGTGGCATGTGATGCAGCTCACAGGCATGAGGTATGAAGAAAGCAGGCTGTGAGTCACTGTGTTAAACCTAAACTGTTACATCAAGTGTCTTTGCTCTGGGAATAAGTGTGGATTTATGAGGCGTATAATAACCTTCAGATGACATGTTTGTGACCAGTTTTGTCATAGTAATGTTTTTATCTCAGCCAATATGGGAATTATCTCAGCTAAGTGTAACAAAGAGAGATGGGACGGTGATACATCATGAAATGGAAAATGTCACAATTGTTGTTTTGGAGATATACCGGTACTCAATATTCAAATTTTCCATATTATCTATCATTAAATCTGATCTAAAATTACATCAAAGAGAGCCGATTAAAACAAATGGATAGAAATGTTTACTAGTGTAATCTTCCAAACAAGGATATGAAATGGATTGAGCAAAGAGGTTTCTCGAGCAAGATCACAGTACAATACGCGTCTGAAGCAGCAGTTCTCTGACAAAGACCCCGCCTCCGTGTGGAGGGGGCTCCGGCTTCCAACCATAAGCCCCGAGCCCCCCACTGCTGCCAGACAATTGAAAACTGGCTGAGCAACTTAACACCTTCTACTCCAGGTTTGATGTGACCACCCCCTCCCCCACGGTGGCCACCTCCACCAACCCAAACCTGGGCACTCCCCCACCACTCTCTCAGTTCAGGAACAGGATGTTCACGGGCTATTTCGGAAATCCAACCCCCGAAAAGCTGCTGGACCAGACGGCGTCTCTCCCGCCACATTAAGACACTGCGCAGGAGAGTTAACCCCCGTCCTTCACAGACATTTTTAACACCTCCCTGGGGTCATGCCATGTCCCAGCCTGCTTCAAGTCGTCCATCATTGTCCCTGTCCCCAAGAAGGCCCGGATCACTGGACTTAATGACTACAGGCCTGTGGCACTGACGTCTGTAGTCATGAAGTCATTTGAACGCCTGGTCTTGCCCCACCTCAAGTCCTTCACCTCCTCCCTGCTGGACCCCCTGCAGTTCGCCTACAGAGCCAACAGGTCTGTAGACGACACACCATCAACCTGGCACTCCACTTCATCCTGCAGCATCTGGACTCCCCGGGAAACCTACGCCAGGATCCTGTTTGTGGACTTTCAGCTCTGCATTCAACACCATCCTCCCTGCTCTGCTCCAGGACAAGCTCTCCCAGCTCAACGTGCCTGACTCCACCTGCAGGTGGATCACTGACTTCCTGACGGATCGGAGGCAGTGCGTGCGGCTGGGGAAGAATGTCTCAGACACTCGGACTATCAGCACAGGAGCTCCACAGGGCTGTGTACTTTCTCCTCTGCTCTTCTCCTGTACACAAACTGCTGCACCTCCAGCCACGACTCCGTAAAACTGATCAAGTTTGCGGACGACACCACCCTCATCGGGCTCATCTCGGACGGGATGAGTCTGTCTACAGGAGGGAGGTGGACCGGCTGGTGTCCTGGTGCAGCGCGTAACAACCTGGAGTTCAACGCCCAGAAGACATGATCGTGGACTTCAGGAAAGTCACAGCCCCCAGCCCCCCTCATCATGACAGACTCCCCATCACCACCCGTGGACTCTTCGCTTCCTGCCACCACCATCACCCAGGACCTCAAGTGGGAGCCCTCCATCAGCTCCCTCATCAAGAAGGCCCAGCAGAGGATGTACTTCCTGCGGCAGCTGAGGAAAGCCAAGCTGCCAGTGCAGATGATGGTGCAGTTTTACACGGCCATCATTGAGTCCATCCTCACCTCCTCCATCACCGTGTGGTACGCTGGAGCCACAGCCAGGGACAAACAGAGACTACAGCGCATTGTGCGTTCTGCTGAGAAGGTGATCGGCTGCAGACTTCCATCTCTGCAGGACCTGTACGTCTCCAGGGCTCTGGACGAGCAGGTCGGATCACAGCTGACCCTTCTCACCTGGACATGGGTCTATTTGAACCACTCCCCTCAGGCAGGAGGCTACGGTCCATCCGGACCAGAACCTCCCGCCACAAGAATAGTTTCTTTCCCTCTGCCGTTGGACTCATGAACACTTCTTAAACACCTGCCACTTTAACTACAACTATTCATCACTCACTGCACTGTCACTTTCTGCACTACAACTTTTAAACTTAACTGTAAACTTGTTGTGTACATAGTAATGCCTATTTTTATTTTATACTATAGTAATTTTAAATTGGTCCCTTAATGCATGCCCTTTGTTGATTGTATATATTGTTGTTTATTATTGCTCAGTATTTATGTTGCACCTTCATGCCGAGACAAGTTCCTATGTCTGTGAAGTTTGTTCGTTGACAATGGCAATAAACCCATTCTGAAATTATATTTCTGCCCTTTTGGTGGTGAAATGTATGGGTTCATTCTCGTTTGTTCAGTCAGATAGACAATGCAGAGCAACATTACAACCTCAACTAATACATTTCTAGACACAATTTTAGCAGATTCCTGATGCATTGTTTAAAATACTGTCTGAATATAGTTATCGAGATTCTCCCCCTTTTAAAAAAATGTATATATTAATTTTGTCAATATCCCACTCTTAACCTCAGCCCGTATGGGAATGAAACTTCACGACCTTATCTCTACTAAATTGTTATTATATTATTCATAAATGGTTGAAATATGCTGACTGAATCCTTCTAAACTGAGAATATTTACAAATAATGGGTGTTATTGATAAAGATCAATCTTACTGTATTCATTTGAATTAATATGGCATTTTAGAGTTGATAGTCCAGATTTTTTCCATAGTTAATGCACAACTGATTACAATGAATCATTGCAGCCCTAGCATATTATAACCTTCAGATGATAGTCAATAATAATGTTTTTTATCTCAGCCCATACAGGAATAAACTTAGCTGTGACCTGAAGCGTAACTCAGCCTTACAAAATGTAAAAAGTCCCTACTTACTGCATATATTTTTGGGTGCTATTTCAGTCTTACCTTATGTGTTCAAACTCTTTTCTACTCTAGCAGCAGTGTGTTGAGGCTGGGGATGTGATCATCAAATTAATAAGCTTCCTGTGTATTGTACTGTGCCGGAGGCTACTGCCTGGTGGTTAGGACACAAGCTTTTAGTAGAAAACTCACCATCTGTGCTTGCTAGCATCAAAATAACTGCCCCTGTAAACACAAAGCCTTTTAAATATATTTCAACTTTTGTACTATTCTGTCTGGCTTAAATTCATTGTTTGACTGAGGTGTGGCCATAGTATCTGTGGCTGACAGACACTGAGTCATTCTCCACACTCATTACACTCTTCCTCTTCGCTCTCGTTGATGAGCTCATGCGGTCTCTACCAACACAGTTTCTACTGTACGAGCCTACACTCAGCATGCACTTACAGCCTGTGGATTAAGGCTGAAGGATTTTGGATAAATATCTAAATTGTAACATTCTGATCCTTCTCACAAGTATTTACACTTTGGATTAGATTTGTAATTTATGTTTTACAATCAAGATTCAGTTCACAGAGCAATTGAAACATGTTCAAGAGTATTTGGGTCACTATACACTAAAGTGTTCAATTGTCTTTAATTGGGGCATAATTAAAAAAATACAAAAAACAAAATGACAAGGTTTATTTTTTGAAACCTTGTATATTGTACATGTAGATGATAGAAAATAAGAACAAGCAGATTAAACAAACTCCCAAAAAAAAATATGATACCCCGGATAGGACTTGATTTTGGTCGAGTTTTTGTTACATGATGATACGTTCAACTTCAATGACTTGTAAAGAAAAATTTAATACAACGAAGAAACTACTAGCAATGAAAAGAAGGGGAAATACTTCTAGATTCATGCCTCAAATGTTTTCCCAAATGTTTCACTCATTTCTGAATTTCCTCAAAAGAAGTGTTGTGGGCGTAACCAGGAAGTGTCGGTATTAGTTACGACCAATCTGGTACCAGTTTACGTTTGATGACGTCATTCTAAGCGCCATGCTACGTCATCAAAATGCGACGCTTTATTACTGTACTCGACGATGGAACTGTTTTGGTTGTGTCTACTCACGGGGAGCCTGGAGTTTCATCATCATTTTTGATCTCGTTTTGAGTCCTTTTTACGAGTTGTTACATCAAAACAACATTGTTACCGTGTTTGAAAACCACATCTTACTTCCGTGTTTTGCGGCGCTGCCGACGCAAATGGGCAATCACGCGCTCAGCAGTCTGACAGACGGGAAATCAGAGGAGAAATCTGTTTTGAAAGTTTTGTGTCCAACGAAGTTAACGTATGTTACGTCCAAGGTAAGTTTGCTGTTTGTGTCAATAGTAAAAATTTTGATTTATCCATTTATCTACTTTATGGTATTTTTATGGTGCCTAGAGATGGTATTTCTGATGTGAGTTGGAATTGTGAAAAAAAAATCCTTTTTTATGTAACACATTTGTACATTTTAGTGTGGAGTGACCCATTAACAATTCTGAGAAGACTGACGTGGGAACTTCAGGAACCAAAATTTCAGAATTTTGGATTAAAATGTTTGAATAACACGTCCACAACTTGTTGCATTTAGTTTTGGATAGTTTGTACATGCTGAATTATAATTCAAGATGACTAAAAAAAAAAAAAAACTTACTTGGCTTAGTGTTTTGACCCAGTCCAGTGAGCCAGACAAACACTCTTAGGATGTTGGTGTCCACAAATACCTTTTTAAAGAAATCAATGTTGCTTCTACATTACCTGCCATTTGTAATTTTAAACAAAGCACTTAGACTTTCCAGTAAGTCCATTTCGAGAGGCTATAAATAGTCTGTAACTCGCAGGTATTTTTAGCTGTTCTTTTCTCCGATTTATGTAGCTATCTATTTGTGTTCATATTAATCATCTTTGTAATACTTTGACTTTTTGATGAGTATTATTTTCTGTTGTACCATATCGCCGTGGCTAATCTTGTTCATTGCTCCTCAACCACTTCTTTTATGATTGTTGGCCCATGTCCAGGCAAGCGCTCAAAGAATGATTCATTATAAAACGATATTGCTTTTTACAGCACACAATCCAGGCCTGAGGTGTGTTGGCTGCTGCTTCTTCACAATTGAGGATCTTGTTATAACTTATTTCAGACAATTCCATACAAAGGACTTCATTCTTCCCTCTAATTATGAATACCATTCATTACAGTCTCTCAATGTTGTGACCTGTCATCACATTGACACTTAACAATAGCATCAACCTTTTACTCCGATATTTAGCTTTAAGGCATGATTTGGATTAGTAAAATGTATGATTTTTACAGAACTTAAAAAGGTCACTCTGGTCATCTGCCTGATCTGTAAGCATTAGATACTCTAAGAGATTCTATAGAACAGACCATTCACTTTAAGGTCTACCTGGTCATTGATCCTAATTGTTTCCTGCATACTGGAGCATAGAGTGCTGCAAACAATAGCCTTTTTAAGTCATAATCCTCTTATGACCCTCCATTGTTTATACACTACTGTCCCACAAATTCCAAGAATTTGAACAGCCAAGTGGGGACCTAAAATGCATCATGTTGCAGGGGCATTTTTAAAAAGCCGAAAACTACATCATCCTCGCCTCTGTTTCAATGCAGTCAATGTAACAATTTTATTTTTTAAACAAAAAACATCATCTTTATACCATTAACTTCCCCATAATATCACTGCAAATATTAAAATCATAATGAACCCAAACATGTGAATATAGATGGTTTCTAAATCAAACATTTGGAATGTAAAACTATGTTGTAGAAAGGTATCAATGTCTCTATGACCTCAATATCTACTTGTTGTGAATGAATAGTAGGAGTAGACAATATGGGAAAAAATATAAGTTAAATTTGTTTTACTCCTATTGTTCAATCACAGTTTAGATTATTTTAAACACTAAAATGCTCTTATAACCATCCAAAGTCCAAACTGTACCAAACATCTCGATTTGATTAATTGCACAGCCCTAGTTATTACTACAATATGTTTCAAATTGTTAACATTCTGTTAGACTCAACAAAGCAGCTTGTGTTTAGGCTAACGGCATGCGCCTGTTCTACTTTTTGCAGGATAGACGCCCGTGTTGTGGGTCGGCTTTTCTCCTGACGCAGAGCTGTCAGGGCACTGGCAGCAGAGTAAATACAGATTCTTCTGTTTGTGTGTGCTGCCAGTGGCTTTTAATGATTGTGACTCATTGGCTGATGACACCCACACAATTACAGGGTTCTGGGTCTCATTTGGAGTGATACTGCTACTGGAGGGGAAAAACATAACACATTTATACCATTTGTTCGGAAATGTCGACGCTTTAATTATATCTTTGTCAAGCGTATTTTAAACATTTAGTCAACACTGTGGCAGCATGTGACCAAGCAAGGAATGAGCTTAGCACAAGTGAAATACGGTACGCATGCACTGCGCAGGAATCCTAATACCAGGGTTGTTTCTAGTTAAATGGGGGCAACATGGCTTCTTTTAGAGACTTGTAGTTTACCCACATTTATGAAAAGTTCAGATACCTTTTTCTCCCATAGTCAACCACACCATAAAATTTGAAAAGACAATTGTCCTATTACATTACAAAAAAAATATTGGAGGGCTACTGGGCGTGAACAGCATTGCTATTGCTTATGGAATGGCTTTGTTATTCAGAAGAAATTGTAGTAGTTTATAGATTAGTCTTGTATTTATTTATTTGATGAGGACTGTGCATATTACTGAACAGCTGTAACAGTTACAGTTTAAATATGTCGGATTTCAGAAAAGGTGTTGTCCCTAGAAAATAATTACAAAGCATAACAAAAACAAAGACAGAATAGAAAGTAAAAGGCCTGAGTTAAAAGTGCTCATAGACTTGTTTTCCTTTTTAGCCTCTTTTTAAGGATTTAAAACTGGACAGTGATTGACATAAGGAGCAAATGGCAGGTTTATCTTTCTTGTATTATTGAAAAACCCTTTAAACAGAGACAAAACGGGACACACAGCAGCCATTTTAAGTTACTGCAGCAGAATAATGCATTGCTGTCAAACGTTATTCCACTTTTTTATTTTTTTTATTTTCAAAGCTGTGTTTGACAGAGTAAACATGAGGACAAAGAGAAACAACAAGCACCATTTTCATTCTTTTGATGTCGCGCTGTCATTTTTGTGTCTGCAGTCAACAACAGGAAAGCCCCCCCACCGGTCCCGCCCCGCACCACCTCCAAACCGCTCATCTCCGTCACGCTCCAGAGCAGCACCGAATCGGCCCAGGACACGTACTACGACCAGCAGGACCGCGCCAGTGAGGTCAACAGCCAATCGGGACGCAGCAACTCCTCGGACAGCCTCTGTAGCATCCGCACGGGCAGCCTGGCGAGAGGGACCTACCCGACCGGCATCGTCACGCCCGCCGCCCCGGTGCCCATCCCGACCGCCACCACTATTGTACCTCCTGTCCCTGCCCCGCGAGACCTGCCCCCAAACACAACCTCTCCGACTATTGCCACTGCGAGTACGGCCACGGCTACTACAGCTACTGCAACCACCTCCACCTCGACACAGTGCCAACATGACACCCTGACTCCCATCATCACCCTCGACGAACCGCCTACTGCTCCCAAAAGAAAACTCTCATCTATTGGAATACAGGTAAATGATGGCACGCACTTTATGAGCAGTGGCGGAAAGTAACAAAGTACAAAAGGAAAACTACTGTGCTTGCGTAACATTTTTAGGTATCTACTTTACTTCAGTAATTTTTTAGTGTATACTTCTTACTTTTACTTCACTAATGTATTTTTAAAAAAGTTTTCATTTTAAAAACGGTACATTTCGAGGACCGTGGTGTTATTGTGTTATGTTTATGTAAGATTGAAACAGCCATTATTGCGATCTTAATAGTTTTGTAATACCGTATTTTCCGGACTTTTAGCCGCTCCCCTATATAAGCCGCATTTGCTCTATTTTAAAAAAAAACGATAATAAAACAATACATAGGCCGCACCTTTTGTATAAGCCGCAGAACTCTTCTTTCCTTGACTTTTGGCATCGCATGAGCGCTTCTCGCTGTCCCTCCAGCGTCTCACCGTACATTCATTGATGTTAAGCTTGCGTGCAGCCGCGCGGTTTCCTAGCAAGATCGATGGCCTTCAGCTAAAAACTTGCTTCGTACGAACTTCTTCGTTTGGGTTCCATAATGATGCGGCAAGAATTTGAAAATAATTTATAGTTGGTAATTTGTCGTCCGTGTTCTATTTGCTAGCTGAATAAAAAAGCAACATCTGCTTCTTTGCTTAACTTTTCTGTAGTTTGATTCTAATTCCGGTTAGTTCGCCCTACGGTGAAAGAAAAAAACCACAGAAAAGCCGCAGCCTCTAAATAAGCCGCATGGCTCAAAACATCTGACAAAAGTAGCGGCTTATAGTCCGCAAAATACGGTACATGTATTGTGCAGCCCTGAATGATTACAACCAACTTCAGTTATTTTTAATCATCTCTCAGGTGGATTGTATTTCGCCAGTTCCAAGAGAAGAACCGCTACCCTTAACAGCACCTTTAAAATTTCAGTCTATTGGGGTTCAAGTGGAGAACGGCAGGCCGTAAGTACACATGATTAAAAACTTTAAGTTCTGTTATATTGTAATTGTTTAACTCCAACTGCAAACTTTGTATTTATAGATACAGTACTGACTATACTTGACTAATGATTTTTATTGAGATTATTAAGGATTTGAACAATAACAGAATGGTATTCTTCTGTGGGTTTAATCTGCCTTTTTACAAACAAATACAGTTCCTTGGTATTTTTCTGTATGCTTAGTTATTGTATAAACTCCCATGAGCTTGTAATCTTTGTCATCATTTTGGGTCAAATACATAGTCAGATCGTAGAGATACTTTGGTTTGAGAGTTCTTCTAGTGTCACGCCTCGTTTTCTTTGAGTTGACTTATCGCTGCATGCGCTAGTCTTCTTAACAAGATCAAGAACATCCTTTTGTCTACCACAAACCTACTGTAGTTCTTACTATATTTCAATAGTATTTCAATGTTAAATTGCAGTCTTCAGACCATTATGAAAAGAAAACTCCCATTTTTACATTTCCAGTGTTCTGTAATGTCTCTTAATAATCAGATTTGTTTGACGGGCTCCTTCCTTTTCCTCTGCTCATTATCTCCGAGTCATGCGTTCATTTCATGCCCCACCTATTATCAGACTAATTTCCTCCTGCCTTACACAACAACTATGTCCACGGCCTTCCATTTCATCTTCAGTCTTTAGTTACTCATTTTCACACTTGCAATCACTGCTAGTCCACTGACTTCTGGGTTAGTGTGTGGAATAATGACGAAAATGACCATTTACTTTAATGACCATTTACAATCTTCCCATAAATTTCAGAATTGTGAGAAAATTGTGCTGTTGCCATAGCAGTCAACAATTCAAAGTAGGGCAGAGTGATATCATGATTTTCCCCCTTAATTATCGATTTATTTTTCTTACTGAAAACGAATTAAACGGCTTTCAATATTAATGTTCTGAACCTAAACAAAATACCGCAAAATTATAATAACTAGAAGCTGTGCAATGGCAAGAAGCCATAGCGAGTGATTGCGTAATGCACGGCCATATCTTGTACAGTTGCCATGATTATTGAATGACAAAAACACTGCTTATGCTTCAAGTACTAGAAGTTCTTGAACTACAAAGAATAAAGCATATAATCTACAACGTCACATGCATTCAATTCTTTTCCGGATTGATCCCATGGGCTTTAAAGACAATGAAACATAAGCGCAGAGGTACATGTCAGCACCGCGGGTGACCGTGGTGGACCTACAAAAAAAGTGTTCACTCTCACTTACTCGTACTGTTTCGCCAACACTACAAACATACGAGTTGTAAAACAGTCCAAAAAATAACTTGGAGAACTAATAGTATTGCATTACGCAGTCACTCAATAAATATCTTCAGGAGCTAGTCAATGATTATAAATGCTTTCACACAAAGTCTGAACTCTGCTCCAAACTACATGATTTTACTAACCATACAGTGTTAAAAGCAAAGTTGTGTGGCCCTCTGTGTCTTTTATAGATTTATTTGCTATTTTATTTGCTTTTACTGATTTTTATTGTTTTTGAACTTGTAAGATTAAATGTATTATCTTATTATTTTGTTTTATGCACAGCACTTTGGAAACTGCTTGTTTCTAAAATGTGCCATAAAGTGGATTTGGACAGAGGATTATTTGGCAGTAGACCTGGATTATAAAAATCATTGACTATTAGAAACAAATTTCAATCTCGTGTTTGATTCATGTCACAACCCAAATTCCAAACAAAATATCTAAAGTCCTCCAAATGGCACCTAGAAACAGGAGGCTGAACCCATCAATAAGATTATGTTTTGCACTCCATCAGAACGTGCTACCACGTGCCTGTAAATGTATTGCAGGGCTCGAGACTAAAGCCGTTCAGTCGTCCGAAGACGGTCAAAAATGAGACGAGACGATCAGTTCTTTTACACAGCATTAGCGTGTTTATCATACACTTTGTTAAGTGAGCTCTCTAAAGAGCTTTTAGTGGGCCATGCATGTATGGATATAATTCCCTTCTGTGCTAATCACAGAGCCGCCTGCCTCTGTCTGTTATCCCCGTCTCCTTCACTCAGTGTGGAGGAACACTTGGAACACTGCCTCACTGTCAGTCGTGCCACTGCAGTCACGGACAAATGGAATACTTTTAATCTGGGATCTACTCGTCAAGTTAGTTCCGTAAAGAGGCCAAGATTTTATTCTGAGAATGATCAAATAATAATGTTATGCTTGTAATAATGTGTAGATCAACAGAAATGCGCTGGAAATACTTTGTTACATACTTGAATAATCAATGGTGCTTTTTTACAGTATGATATCCTTTTATAATATGGGGACATTCTGGGTTTAGTGAAAGTTTCTCAGAATTGACAGTGTCTTTCATTCTTACTGTGTATACATTCTATTTTTAGAAGATATTCACAATCTCTGTTGTGGATGCTACAAATGATTCGACTGTATATTTTTGTGCCTGTGCAGTCTGAGCAGAGACAACAGCATGGCCTCCAGACAAAACACAGTGACTGAGCCGCTGGAGCCACAGGAGACCAACTGTGTCAACACCGGGAAAGCAAACTGCACCACCGCCAATGGACAGGACAAAACAGTGGAACAGCCCCTCCAAAAGACCAGGATATCCTCCCCTCCCGAGTCCCTGGACCCCGCGCTGGACCCCTCCTCTCTGCCTCCTCCCGACCCAAGCCTCCAAACGGGCAACGGCAGCACGGCGACCAACAGTGACGACCCCCAGTCCAGTACGCCCGCCTGCGCCAGGGACGGGAACTGGTTTCTCAAGCTCCTGCAGGCCGAGACGGGCCGCATGGAGGGCTGGTGTCAACAGATGGAGCAGGAGACCAAAGACAACCAGCTGTCAGAAGAAGGTACGGTCTGAAAGGGTTTAGTGTTGGTAAACATTGTAGCAAGGCTGTGTTTTTGTCATTCTTTGCTAAATATGAGTTTTAATTGCTGTTGTGTGCAAGTTTTCTGTTTTAAGGGTTTGCCACCTGCTTTTCTATCACCACATAAACAACCAGCTGACAAGGTGTTTTTTTTTAGCAATAAAAACGTCTTTAATTGAATAAATGCAAGATGGATGCATTTTAATCCCAAATTGGAACATTGCAGGCATAGCAATAACATCTCCATGGCGATAAGCAGGTGGCGTCCCTTTACCACAAACAGTAGCCAGTGTTCCTGTTTTGATTATGTGGCGTTTTCTTTTTACACAAACAAAAAACAAGACAGAAAGGGGGTAATATCTCAGTCCAATATTTATGAATTGTTGAACAATCCCCAAACGCAAAATGATTGGCTATCCAGCAAGCGGACTGTTGTCATAGCGATGACCAATTTTAAACAAAATATTAAATCTCTTGAATGGGATAAAGTCCTCAAAATGATATATATAACAGGAAGCTGAAACTCATCAATAAAACTGCAGCTACACTATAATCGCTCAACTCAAAAGAGCATCACTTGAAACCACATCTTCTCTTCTTCTCTTATTGGGTTTTGTTTAGCTCCAAGAAATATTCTCGTCTCCCATGCAGGCATTTTGACAGATCTTTCTCTGCAGTGTCTGAAATATAAATGAACATGAGTCAGTGTAGATACCCCGCCCTTCAGTCTGGAGGAACGGCACACAAATCAATCCAGTTTAAATCTTCTGTCTTATTTACTGCTTATGTTGCTATTGATAATGAGCTTTAGTGTGTGCATGTTGTATTTTTTGCAGTCCTTGGGACAATCCGAAGTGCAGTCGGCAGTGCTCAGCTCCTGATAGCACAGAAGTTTGAACAGTTCAGGGGCCTCTGCAATGAGAATCTGGTAAGTGCGCACTGTGAACCCTATTTTGAGTCACCTTTGGACATGTAGATAAAGCGTGTGACTACAACATACTGATGGTGCTTTATCTGGCTTTAAGTTGGCTAAAAGTAATGCTATATAATATAAGACTAAATTAACGTTGTTATTCATTTGTCTCACTAGAAGGTAGATGCCAACCCCAGGCCCACTGCGCAGGACCTCGCAGGCTTCTGGGATTTGCTACAGCTCTCGATAGAAGACATCAGTATGAAGTTTGATGAGCTTTATCAGCTGAAGGCCAATAACTGGCAGCTTCCAGAGAAAACTGAAAAGAAGGTGATGCTTTGCACAACATGTGGGGAAATGTGATCTTTGACCTGTTTGTATATGGTTATTACATATTATTTTACTCGAATTCGACAAATTTGGTACAATTTCAGGAGACTTTGTAGAGATGTTTTATTATTTAATTTAATCAACTTGCACCCATAGCTTCATATGGGACATTCGTTTTGACTGATTGTGCAGAAGGATCTAATGCCAAGCCTGATTTTAGTTTTAACCCCAAAAATTAAGCGAATTTGAATGTTTATACCTAGTTTACTCAAATACTAAATACTAGACATCCAAAATCCCCTCAGTAAATAGTCTGTATCTAAAATGTCAACAAATGAAGCAAAGCATTGAAACTGGCTCTATCAGATTTATGTCCCAAATATGTTCAATTACTGTACATAAAATCCATTAATATATATGAATACCTGATTAAAAATCGATCTCTTAAAAAAAAAAAAGAGAAGAAAATCCTATTCATCTGCTCATCAGCCTTTCTACTTTGTTTCTATTGCAATAAAAAAGGACTCAATAACATTATTCACCCCATAGCATTTCAAACTAAACACTCAGTAACTATATTTGAATGTGATCGTGCAGGATGAAACCAAGCTTCCATCATCGGTGCCAAAGAAGCAGTGTAAGCCCAAACTGGCGGCGGGGAAAGACCGGAGCATGGACAGCGCCGTGGACAAGCAGCGGCAGGAGGCTCGCAAACGGCTGATGGCAGCGAAGCGCGCGGCGTCGGTGCGGCAGAACTCGGCCACAGAAAGCGCGGACAGCATCGAAATCTACGTCCCCGAGGCTCAGACGCGACTCTGAGGACGAACCAGCGCTGATCACCGACGGCAACCCACGCGTGACATTTCACACGGACACATATTTGAGAACACGAGTCTATTGGATGCAACAAGGCTGATCCGAAAAGACATGGGATCAAACGGCATCAAAAATGATCCATTATAAGCAGATTACCACCCTGCCGCCATTGGACAGAACTCCAGATGTTTAATACTATTGTTATTATAATAATTAACATATATCAAGACTTCTTACATGTGCAAATATCTTGGATAAGGACACTCTGTACCTTGTGAACTGACTCTTGGTATCCCTCTGCTGAGTTTATGGGCAGGCTGTCGGGCTGAGGACCATCTCCACTCTCAGGACACACATGCAGCAGGTGTACTCACTGTCCACAGTCTTCCTGTTCTCCGTTCCTGCTCTTTGTAATAGGCTGCCAATCACCGAAACGACAAGACAAGGCGACGTTTTCTCATAGTTTAAAACACAGACAACCGGAGGAAGGCAGTAGCATATATATATTATAAAAATCACACTATTACAATGTTTATTTTGTAAATGTTGTATACCAAGATTATTTGTTAGAAAGAGGTCCGTGTTGAGTACCAAGGTAGTTTTTTATAGCTTAAATACATGTACTATCATGACATATTAGCACTTGATGCAACAATCATCACTCCGCTCGTCTCCTCTTCCTCTCTTCACAAACACACCCAGCCCAGTGTCTTGTGAAAAAGAAGTCTTAAGTTTTTGTTTTGTTTTCTACGACGACACGCGAGGAGTGACTGCCAGCCTGTGATCCACTGTGGAATGTATGAAATGTTTGCGTTTTAGTATGAACTTGATCACTGCACTCGACCCATTCATGCCCGATCAAGTCCTCTTCTCTCTTTCACTGGGGACCAAGACACAATCCATTCGTCATACGTGTTAGGCATTCCCAATCAGCTGGCTGTTCGGGTGGGGGTTGTACGCTCCTCGAAAGGCAAATGAACAAGCAATAAGAAAATGTATTTGACCAATGCATAAAATAACAAATATATTCTTCGCTGCAGCATGAAGGTTTAGTACAGACGGCTGTCCAAAGTCTCAGGATTCAAACTTCGACAATAAACCACTAACGAAGGATTATTTATTACGTTATTGAGCTGAAACATGAGGTGCTGAGGGAAATAAAGGCATGGTTGTTTATCTGACTTAATTTGACTGCCAAATCAGTCTTTGGGCAGACTTTCCAGCAGCTTGAACTCCCACCCTTTGTATGAAATCTGTGGTACATTTTTTAATTTAAGTTTCATGTATTTCTTTGTTGCATAATGAAATAAAGGCCAACCTTAGCATGGTGTGGCCTTTTACGTAGAATATCTTATGGTGCTGTGAGGGGTTCAGGCTGTCATGGCAGTGGTCTACATTTCATTATTAAAATGATTTATTTAAAGTGAGTTTCTTTCTCAATCCATTCGATCATTTTACTTTTTTCATATCTTTATAAGCCGTCTATGAGTAAGCTTTGCCTCAAAATAATGATGCCGTTTCTGCTCGGTCTCAAATAGAAACACAAGTGCCAAGGGTACGGAAAGCAGGCATTGTGGATGACTCATAGATGCAGCTTTACTGTCAATGTTTTTTCATTTTAATAAGAGCTGGCTCGCCACCTACTGGTCAGCCTTTGCATAACACTCGACACATGTCTCGTTTCTCAAGCAAACATGAAGGTCAACTGGGAATGCTGATACAACTTTTTTTCACCTCTTTTCTCCTTATTTGTATGACATCAGTTATGGACATGTACATTTCATTGTCCAAAATGATCATTAAACATCCCTTTGCTACATGTCCTGGTTGCCATTTTTGCACTCTTACTATAGCATCCACCCACATTATTAGGGATGGTCCGATATAGATTTGAGCCAATACCGATATCCGATATTTGTCTTGCGGCTGTGGTTGAGGCCCACAAATTTGTTAATAAAGTTAAAAAAAACAAAAAAACACTTACACACTTAGACTAATTACAGGTATTTGTGTTGATTGTGTGAACAAACAGCCATATTTTTTAGCCTAATTCCTCAATTTTTACTCCCTAATCTGTTCAAAAAGACACATTTGATGCACTGAGAACAAACTGGGAACGACACAAACAGCTTGAAAAAAATATCGGTGCCAAATATTGGCTAAATGTTCAATATTGGACCAGTATCTTGGAAAACCCTCTTATATCAACAATACCAATACTGGAATCGATATATCACCCATCCCTAAATATTACAGTAGTAATATTAGCTGCTTAATATTACACAAACAAAAAACATGAGTGATTTTACTGTAACTTTGTATTCATTGCAATGCATGGATTTTATTCAAGAAATTATAAAAGATATTTTACCAGTACAAGTTCAGGGTGTGTACTGTGCAAGCCCATAACTGTGACAGTAGACTTTTCTTATTTTAGGAGCTGGATCCCTTTATTTGCCTAAGTCCTAATTTTTTGAGGAGAGCATGGCCTGATCAGGTATATATAATAGACAGTTTGTTTACTAGTACTTCCTGTGTTTTAAAGGGCTACAAAAAGGACGATCAAAAGGTAAAATACTATGTGAATTATCTGTTTTTATAACCACCTGGACGAAGCAAAATGTTCTGGATTCACAACAGAAACTTATACAGCACCAGTTGCCATTTTATCTTCCACATCCTTGGCTGCATACACCTGTAAATGTATGCAAATGTGATAAAGGTAAAGCAAAAACTGATATTTCAACTTGATGAAGAACTTCCATTTCTTTTCAAAACAAGCACACACTTTACAGATAAAGGTTTCCTAATTGTTATGGTGTATTAGTTAGACACTGAGATTAGATTCCATTATAAGATTTTTTAAAATGTGGTAATATTTATGTGTTAAATTAGAATTAAAGGAATGCCACTCAATTCCGCTGCATGTTTGATATAAGTTAAACCTATTACCTCAGTTATTTTTGCTTTAAATTGAAGTCATTGGATCTTATTGAAACTGTTCTGATTTAATAAAACGGCTTAGAAAATATTTTGTTTTGAGTGTACCTGACACTACTACAGTAGGCCTACTGGTCAGATAAGAGAAATATTATGCCTGTGTATAACGTTTGGACATTGTGCAGAACCACAAACCTCAAAGTCCCCAAGCCATATATGTGTGTGTGTGTGTGTGTGTGTGTGTGTGTGTGTGTGTGTGTATATGTGTGCATGTGTATTTCATTTGTGACAAATTATTGACTATTCAATCTCTACCGATAAATAATATTTGTGCTTTGTGAGTTAATATGCATGGCACATGGGACAGTGGCTGAGTTGGGGTGAGAGACGAGCTTAAAGTGTGGATAAGAGACACGTTCAAATGTGGGACATTTAAAACTCTGCACTAACACCATATGTTTTTTAGTTTATCAATTGTAAAGCACAGAGACTGTGAATAGCAACAGATGCCAGCTTATCACAACCCTGAAAGCCAGTAAATCCAGAATGTCTTGATTTCTTTGCTATATCTTTGCTATATCTTTGATATATATATATATATATATATATATATATATATATATATATATATATATATATATATATATATATATATATATATAGGGGGTAACAATGGATTCAGACTTAAATTTTAACAGCCACTCAAATCAATAACATCAGCAAATTTTTACCAATCTAAAAAACATTGGCCAAAATAAAAGTATAGTGTCTAACCAGACCTGGAGAGACTTATTCATGCGTTTGCCTCCAGTAGATTAGACTACTGTAACGGCTGCTCACTGGCTCCAAACGACGCTGTAAAAGCTGCAGTACACCCAGCTCGGGTCCTGACTAGAACGGATACGCATCACATTAGTCCTCTGCTCAGGTCTCTGCACTGGCTCCCAAATTCTAAGCAAAAGCTGTTGTTTGGCTGTGCATATGACTGAAATGATTTTCGTTGCAATCTTCTCTTTCTATGTCCTAAACTATTTGACAGATAGCCTGAAAATAGCACATTTAAATGTCTTTAAATAAAAGGTCTTTTCTTTAGAGAAAATTCTTCACAATTCTAAAAGTACTATTAGACACAATTACAATTGAACATGTAAAATATCTCCCTCGACACAATAGCCCATTGTGCCGGTGTTCAAGCGCAGCTTCACAGCAGATGCCTGGGCAGAAGAGGGTTAGAACACAGCTGGTTCATTGTCAGTCGGCACTAAGACCACTACAAAGTCCAGGAAGAGCCTGGTGACTTACCCACTGATCAAAGCAAGTTTTAACACTTGAGGCTTTGGTCGAGTTTTGTCTGGACAATTAATTTAGCAAAAGCTAAATCTGAGGAGGGGGAGACGAGACCAGGTGGAGACCAGGTGGACGGCGTCGACAAGATACAATACACTCTGTACAGACATGTGCAAAGGCAGCCAGCACGCTGCCATCTAGGGACGGTCAAACATGGAAAGAATCAATCTAAAAGCGATGTGCCCATCCTGACACATCGCTTTACATCTGAGACACCTGGCAATGTCAAATAAATATGGGAGAGTGTCTGGTGTCTGCCAGTGTGGTCCAATAGATTTGGTTTTCATCTGGCGGATCACTAAGCACGGACAAAATGTATGATTAATGTTTGCAAAATTGTTAATTGAATGAATAGAAATTAATGTTTGAGATTTTCTGTCATGTCTGTAATTTTAATGATTTTTTTCCTGTTGTGTGAGGCACTTTGAATTGCCTTGTGTGTACAAATTGCGCTCTACCTGCGCTCTATATATATATATATATATATATATATATATATATATATATATATATATATATAGCGAGCGAGACATCGACTCACTGATCCGCACGACCAAGATCTACAGCGCTGACATTGAGATGGCATTTGGGCTTAAGAAGTGTAGTCGGATGGTGACAAAGAGAGGGAAGGTAGTCCACACAGAAGGGATCTCACTCCCAGAAGTAACAATAGCAGACATTGAGGATGGTTACAAGTACCTTGGAACACCACAGGCAAATGGCAAACCTTGAAGAGGTACACAAGGCAAGCGGCAACAGCCAAATACCTACAACGAGTAAGGCAAGTCCTAAGAAGCCAGCTCAATGGCAAGAACAAGTCCTGGGCAATAAACAAAACGAAAATCATGTAAATGCATTTGATTCCTTTCCGCTTTGATCCCATGGGCTTTGAAGACAATGAAACATCGGTACGAGTCAGCTCCGCAGCTTATTGGGTAAATGTGCAAGGACATGCAAGCACTCACCCTGTGAAGGAAATTCTTAGAGTATGTGGGGGACATCATAGGGCTGACGATCAGTGGTTTTGCTGGGTAGTAAATGCAAAAGCGCGACTTGCTGGAATAAGCGATCTTAACCTGAACCCTTCAGTGACTTTATCGACCATGGCTCCTTAGAAGTTTACTCCGGCTTCTGTTGATACTAGTTTGCATCGCAAACTTAAAGGAAGAACTGGAAAGGCACCACAGCTTATTGTTCAAGACCTCATCGATAAGCATTCAGATGATACGGTTATTTGTACTGCTGGATCTAAGGATCCCGAGAGTGGGCGAACAGGCGCTGCCTTTTTCATACCTGGCCTTGAGGTGGCGGTCAAGAAGAGGTTAACAAATCATCTTTCCGTCTTCTCCACGGAACTCATAACGATACGGTTGGCGATGGAGTGGGTCGAGTCTAACTTGCAGCCTCTCTGCACTGCAAAGAATTAAATCAGGAAAATCTGATTGCGGACAGGATATTCTACAGAGCATCTTCTATCTGATACTCTCTCTGTCCAGGACGGATGTGAGGGCTTCCTTCATTTTGGTTCCTGCACATGTTGGGGTGGATGTAATGAAATGGCTGATTTGCTGGCTAAGAATTCCCTTGGGCGGTCGTCAATTGATGTACTAGTTGAAATAGGAAAACCTAAAATCAAGCCCATTATTAAGAGTCTTGTGTATAAACTCTGGCATGACTATTGGAATTGTTGTAACACTGGACGACATCTGTCAGATACAGAGTGGTGTTGGTCCATGCAGATCAATGGGCAGGAAGGCGGGGGAAGAGAGAGCCTTTGCCCGCATGTGAATAGGCCACACTAGACTCAACTGGTCGCTGAGTAGGATAGGCAAACATCCTACCGGTTTGTGTAATCACTGTCAAGAACCAGAAACTGTTGAGCATGTGCTGCTTCACTGTACAGCATATGAAAGAGAAAGAACGGAATTGTCTTTACGGTTTCAGACTAATAGGTAGGAATTCAATCTGCGGAATATTCTTACGATCCAGTCACAGGGGTCGTGTAACGTTATTGTTACTTCTGTCACACAGGGTTAATGGGAAGACTGTAGAATTGGGAATCGTTGTAATGTTGCACGCTCTATTGTCGACTGCCATGGAGGCCGGTGACAGCAGCGAAAGTGACTCCGAGAGGCACAGCTACAGTGGGTGGCGGTGATGTGGCACTATGGATGCCAGCCGCCGTGGAAAGCCAAATGAGAAGATGAAGGATGCGCCATTGCGGTTGTTTGGTTGATTCATTGGCTGCCGGCCACCGTTGGAAGCACCAACAACAACAACTAAAGAGTGGGGTCTAATGAATAATGTCTAAAGAATGGCGGTAATGTCACAGTATGGATACCAACTGCCATAAAACACCACCAAAGAAGAAGAAGAAAGCAGTCTGTGTGTGACGATCGTGGACCATGTCGTGGACCCACCATGGTGAAAGTGATCCACAGTGATGAGTACTTCTCCTTGAAACGCAGTATTTACAGCAGTGAAGCGCCAATTCTACGCTGTCTCAGAGGCTGAGGGGGCTTTTTTACCTCTCAAGGGGGGCTCGCCTGAAAAGGTTTTGAGAAGGTCTGTCTTAGGGCAAGACACTTCACCATACTTATGTGCATGGGAAAATGAGTCAAATGGATTGGCAGCCACAATTAAATGATTCAACCCCAGGGCTCATGTGGCTGCTGAAGTTACCAACACCAACAGTCAGATAGTATGCTATGAATACAAACCATCAGAATATTAACTTGTGAGAATTTTTTGTGCTCAAAAGCTTGTGCAAAGTAAGACATCTACTCATCATATCAAGCACTGAAAATAAATGATCGATAAAATCATATAAAAGCATCATAGGTTTGTTTTGAAACCAGACGCGGAAGTACAGCGGCGCACTTCCTGTCTGCGCTGCCTGTGGGCGGAGCTTCAACATCCGTATAGAGTCGCAGTGAAAGCACCGAGCTGTAATAAACCACTGATGTGCGCGTAATAACGACGAAAAGACACTTCCAGACACACCTGCGGCCCCGGGGTGAGTGCCATGACTTTAGTTATCAGTGAATGATTCTTTCTGTGCTTTATTTAAATACAGTAAATGAAAGAAGTTTGACGGCCTTGACTGTAGCTGTCAGATGTTCACATAATGTTCTTGGACTGTGTCGTTTCAGATTACGGAAAAAAAGTACTGTACTGATTATGAAGATCAGCTATAATTACACACAATGTTTTATAAAGCAATACCAGTTAATAGTTAATACCATAGCTGATGTTCATTCAGATGCATTCAAAGGCTATATGTTGAGTCGGCTACTGTCATTCAAACTAACTAGTTAGAAACGTACGCAGAAGATGCTCATTAGTCATCTTGATTTAAGCTTTGGACTGATCTTCCTGGCCCATCATCGCACTTAATTGTTTTGGTATCACCAAAAAAAGGCTGATGTAAATGTGTTTTCCCTTCAGTGCTGATTGTAAAGTGGTGGACTATGGCAGGTAAACAGCAGAGACAGACCGCTCCTGAGAGCCACACTGACGCCAAAAGGACCACGGAAAAGAAGTGCTGTAAGTTTGTAATAAAGCGTTCACTTTTCTTGGTACAATTATTTAGTATCTCTGTCTTTTAGCTTTGTAAGAGTCCTCTGTAAATCAAGTTCATTATTAACACCTCCTTTGATTCCTAGTTATGACATCATTGTGCTATATAGCCCTGGCTTAGTCATATTTTGTCCTATTCAAAGGGGCCCTAAGTGTAAGCTACATCAAAAACTGTATAATATCACAATTGTTGTTTTGGATCTATGCAAAATTAAAATATCGAATATATTGTCCATAATTAAAACTAGTAAATGTGTCCCCAATCAAGGGTATGAAGCAGTATTTCTGCACTTTTGTGGTTCATTTTATGGTCCATTCACATTTTAATGGTATTTGAACCTCGACCAAGACATTTGCACATTTGAAAAAAAATATAAAGTGAATGAAGTGTCTTTTGGTGATTTATTATAAATGTATAAAAAGTGTAAAGGTACAAACCAATGATCTTTGCAAAGAGGGGAGTGACAGCGCAAGTCTACTCAGAGAGAGTTGTGTCGGTCAAGCCCAAGAGCAACTGTTACATCTCACATTATAGAGGACAGTCGGTTCAGCTGTGGTTTTCCCCTGTTGCTGGAAAGAAAAAACAACAATTTCCAAAGTCCAAATACAACCCATGAGAAAAGAGAACTGAGAGTGTGATAAGTGAACTATAGATGGCCATGGGGTCATAGACAGGTCACAAACATTTAATAGACCCTGTTCTTCTTCTCAACATGCAGATAACACAGAACATCTTGTGCAGGAGCATACAAGGGACAAACCTGACATGTGATATGTGATAAGCACATAATGTGAAATGAAATACAAAACATAACAAAGGAATAATAAACAAGTAATCATCATCATTTTCCACGCACACTTGTTATACCTGCTTTTTATGCTGGTTCCAGTAGTACTATACTACACATGTCATGACCTTGATGTGGGTTGATGATAAGACTTCCATGTTTCTGTCAAAATGACCTGCCCACTGGCTCTTTACTGAGGTACATTTGTGTGGATACTAATCCTTAGTTTGTCATGGTAACACTGCTCCAAGCAAAAGCATCAAGCAACAACTCAGGGTCATTTAAATATTAAACTCCAGAAATGTCTGCATTTTGAGGGTAGGTTTCATACTTCTTTCCCTTTCTAAAGGTGCATGTGAAGAATACCAAGTCATGTCTGGTCTTGTTCCATTCAAGCTTTTGTAGACACACATTATAGAAGAGGGGCGGTATGTAAAAGGCTGGAATGAGTTTCTGTTTAAACATTGTACAGAACCATTGACATAACAAGTTTATAAAATACAGTATATGAATGTCAGTAAGATGACCTTTCAAGAGCAAATTACTGTAGTCTGGTTGTAATAGACACATTGTAAAGGAAGGGAAAAACAAGCCAAAAAAAAGGCTACATTCGATTACTGAACTTAGATTTGGCAAAACTAGAACCATTGACATGTTAATAAAATATAGCATAGAAGAGTGGGAAAAATGTAACACATGCAAAAGACTCGAACCTTACTGAACTTTGAGATTTAGCAAAACTTTATATAACCATTGACATAACAAGTTAATAAAATATAGCATGCAAATAAATGACAAGGTGACCTTTCCAGAGTAAATTATTGTAGTGATCCGACCATCCAAGCTTACTGTAGACACATAGCAAAGGGTGGTAAAAAAATTACAAATATGCAAAAGACTATGATGAATTACTTACTGAACCGTTTAGCATATATAAATGAATGACAAGATGAGCTTTCAAGAGTGAGTCATTGTAGTGGTTATAGTGAATGGAAACTATAGGCAGTCATTGTAGGTCAGAATGGAAACTATAGGCAGTCATTGTAGGTCAGAGTTCTTTCCGTGTCCTGTATTACAGTTTATCGTTTGTTTTCAATGCAGCATGGGCCTCCTACATGACCAACTCTCCCACCGTGATCGTGATGATCGGTTTGCCTGCCCGAGGAAAGACCTACATGTCCAAGAAGCTGACGCGGTACCTCAATTGGATTGGAGTGCCAACTAAAGGTGTGTTCATGGGCCCACGTTCAGTGGCATTTAATCTAGAAAGTTACTAATACTAATAACTAATAACTTTGATCAAGGTAACAGAGTGTCTCAGACCTTTATTACTGCATTTTTGTACGAATGCACAAGTTTTTAGACTACGTTTGTCTTGAACAATATTTGACTTCTTTGAAAAGTCTATGATGAGCTGGATTGAGGTTAGTTTTTATACCAGATGCCCGTCCTGTTGCAGTGGAGTAGTTAAAGAAGGTGAAGGTACTAGTTCTTTGTTAAAAAAATAAACAAATGCACATATGTCACATTCAAGTTGTTAAACCAGCTCAGGTTTTGGCCATTGTACTTAGTCATTTAATGTGGTCTGAGGCTGTTTGCGTTACGTCACTGGAATGTAGAGAAACTGCTTTGACCAAAAACAGGGTTCACGATAATCCTTCTAGTGTCTTTACTTTGTCTCATGCTTATTTTTTGCAGTTTTTAACCTCGGAGTTTACAGAAGAGAAGCTGTGAAGTCTTATAAGTCCTACGATTTCTTCAGACATGACAACAAAGAGGCCATGCGGATCAGAAAGTGAGGGTTTCATTAGTAGGAAATGTCTTATTTATGTCGCATTTCATTAAATAGACACACCCTAAAGCTGCAAAAGAAATGAATGGCTTAACAACAAAGGCATCTTCTATATCTGCAGTAATTTTCTAAGAATCAATAAAATTAATTTATTCTGGACCCCAAAAATCAACAATGCAATGGAATAAAAAAAAAAAAAAGCATCAGGCCACGTATCGTATAGTGGACTCTGTATCGGGATATGTGAGGTATTATTTAAAACCATGATTCATCACAAAATAATTGTACTTTTGTTAATATCTGATTTTCGATACTTTTGCCAACCCTATTAACATGTAATATCAGTAAAACAAAAGGTGCACCATGTAACATTTCTGCTGGAGGATTGGCCACCAACTTGTCTCTCTTATTGCTTTGTCTGGAATGATTAAAGTGATCCATCTCCATCCAATTACAACACCTATAATTGATTGACAGATAAGTTTAATGTTTTTATTGTGGCAAAGCAATAACAGAGACAGTTTAAGTTTAATCAGAGTTAGATCATATATTTCTCAGTTGAACGCTTCATCTGTGGTTTTTTTGTCATCTGTATTCACAAATTAACTCTTCAATTATATTTGTTGTAAAATGTTGCCGCTTGCACATATGGCAGTTGTTTACAGCCCTCACTTCACATTGTATGCTTTCCTTCTCCCTTTGTGTTGTTCAATATAGTGAATGTGCTTCTGTCGATCTTTTATGAAATTGTACAAAGCTGTAAATGCGATTACGTGATGTTTGCGCTTCTCTCGGCAGACAGTGTGCCCTGGTCGCACTGCAGGACGTCAAGTCTTATCTCAGTGAGGAAGGAGGACAGATCGCTGTAAGAATCGATCGTTTCTTTTGTGGCGCAGTATCGTGTATTTTCGGAATGACCGCTTCTGTTTCGTTCTTCAGGTGTTCGATGCGACTAACACGACCAGAGAGAGACGAGAGCTTATCCTAAACTTTGCCAAAGAGAATGCCTACAAGGTTAGCACTATACAAATGGAATCACTGTTGAGAAGTGTATCCAGAAACGACATTCAACAGCCATCTTTTTCCGTAGGTTTTTTTTGTGGAGTCCATTTGTGATGACCCGGACGTCATTGCTGAGAACATACTGGTACAGAATGTCTTTAGGCCTCTTTTAGGAATGCTATCCAAAATTTCGTGTGGTGCTTATCTCAGGGTATAGTATTAATTATTGCTATTTCGAGTTAAAGAGCTTTAAGTGTGATCAGGAATTGAGAAGAAGCGCAGTCTTCATGTAATGTCAACGTTTTAGAATTACAAAATAGACATAACAAGCTCTGAATTAAATTTGATGAATGTTTTCTTATATAACAAAATATGTACGTGTTCTCGACATTGTAATAAGGGTTATTGACTTTTACTTACTTGAATCTTGAAAGGAGATTTGCTGAAAGTGAAGTTTGCAGATAGAGTGAGTTCATGACTGGACGTGTCAACACTTTTATCAAATAACATTGTGAGGACAAACGTTAGGACCCATTAATTATGTAAATGTAGCCTTGTTTTTTTAGAAATGTAAAAACCTTGCAATTGAAAGGGGCACTATGTAACTTTTCCAGTGAAGGGTCCTGGCAAAGCAACATAATCTTGTTAATAAACTCTCCACCAGTAAAGTTACATAGTGGACTGCCCCACATGTAGTAAAAAAATCATAATATGGTTATACTTTTGATTTGTTCAATTTGGTATTTCACAGTCATGCCAGTATTGTAATGTTTCATGTTTTGATCTTGAAAACAGGAAGTGAAGGTGTCCAGTCCAGATTATCCTGAAAAGGACAGAGAGAGCGTCATGGAAGACTTCCTGAAGAGAATCGAATGTTACAAAGTCACTTATCAACCTCTGGATCCTGACGATCACGACAAGTAAGCCACAAATAAACATCAACTAATGTAATTTTTAAACTAATGTGCCTTTTAAAAGAACTTTGATGCATTAAATGTAAACATATGAAAACGATTCTGTATTGCACCTTCAGAAATTATCCACAAGAGGGCGATATATGCTTTTTTTCTTGAAACGTCTTATAGTAAATGTACAGTGATTATCTAACCATTTTCTGTATGAATGAGGAATGATCCACACAACTGTCTGTTTATTATGTATTTATAACATTTTAATTTAAAGATATGTTATGTCTCATCAATATATTGTTTATGGAGTTAATACATGTTTATTATTTGGTGTTTAGCTGGATAATGGACATTGTTACTATTTCTTATAAAAATACCAACTAGTGAATACATGAATACTGGCTGCTTTCTTCACTGACACATCATTCTACAGTACATTTGACCTGTTAATACAAACACATTCATCTCCTCGTCTTTCTTTGATCCCACAGAAACTTGTCCTTCATCCAGGTCATCAACGTGGGCTGTCGGTTCCTGGTGAACAAAGTGCAGGACTACATCCAGAGTAAGATTGTGTATTACCTCATGAACATCCACGTGCACTCTCACTCCATCTACCTCTGTCGCCACGGAGAGAGCCACCACAACGTCCAGGGCCGCATCGGGGGCGACTCGGAGCTCACACAGAACGGCAAACAGGTGCTCTTCATTGACTGTGCATCGGGGGGGGAAAGTAACTAATTACAAATACTACCAGTATTTGTCTACAGAATTAGAATTGAGTATAATTCTGGCATGTAATTAGATACATGTAAAAATAATATGAGTATAACATAACACAATTCCCAATCACCTTTAGCTCAGATATTTAAACAGTTAAATTAATCAAGCTTTTTATTTAAAAAAAAAAACCAACAACACATCTTAAGTGCTACTAAAATTACATAAAATTAACCAGTGCTCTGAGTAATATTTTTCTTACGTTCTTTATACTTTTACTTGGTACATCTTTTGCCATGTAACTGAACTTTTACTCAAGTACATTCTATTCTTAGTTTAAGATTAGGTTTAGATCTGGTTTAGAACTAGTTTAGTCACAGTTGACTTCCCTTTCAAACCTGGTTTAGCTCTTTTACAGACCCGGTTTCGAACTGGTGGTACTCGGAAAGTCAGATATTTGGTGGATGGAGTAGCCAAAATTTGTAGAAGTAAAACATAGTGACCCATTTAGATTTACGTTATTGTAATTGGACAAAACATGAATTATGAACAAAATCTGGCATTTTCAAAGGCTAGACCCAGAAATGAGAGAAAACTAACATCATATCTGAAGTCTGAAGTACAAATCATTTAATCTTGTAATTATAAGTAAAAATATAGTGTCAGAACATTACTCGGAAAAGTAGAAAGAAAAAAAAGTGACTTAAGAAAATGTGAGAATGCCTAATCTAATTGAAATGTTTGGGTTAGATGCTTTAAATTTTCAGCCTAAAATCTTAACTCCAAATGCGTCTGATTACGTCGTGTCTGTAATCACGATCAGTTGTGAACTTGATCCATCCTGACCGCCCCGGGTATATTAATCAGGGATTCTGAAGGTATTTGATTTCTTTTCAGTTTGCTGCAGAGCTCAAGACTTTTGTGGAAGAACACCACCTCTCTAACCTGAAAGTGTGGACGAGTCAGCTCAGGCGCACCATCCAAACCGCGGAGGAGCTCGGCGTCCCGTACGAGCAGTGGAAGATCCTCAACGAAATAGATGCTGTACGTAAAAGACTTTCATGTTTTTTCTAATTATGACTTTCTTTGATTGGAAAGTACCTTTGTTAAATATATTTATCATTGCTTTACATCATCAAGTGGCAGTATGTGAAGAAAAGCTGAAAATGGTTGTAGTTCTAAAAACATCAATACACAAAATTCTACACACAAAAAAAGGACAATTCATGAGCAAAGAACACAATTTAGAACATATATTTAAGAAAATAAAGGTTGTATTTGATCAATCACAACTTCTGTGTAAACTAGACATGTTTATTGGCCCTTGTTTACAATATCGTTGCCAGGTAACAGTTATGGAATGTACCTCTATGTACGCCTCTACGTCAACAGCTAACTCTACTATATTTGGGCAAAACTAATATATAAAATATAATATATATAATGTATAACATATATATACTAATATATAAATGCCATCTACGCTTTCGTGAAAGGATTCATATGCACTTTAAATAATAATTGCGAACACTAAATTAATGAATTGAAACATGCTCTTCACGTTTTGTTTTTTATCTTGTCTTGTCATTTGTAGGGAATGTGTGAGGAAATGACATACAAGATGATTGAGGAAATGTATCCAGAAGAATATGCCCTGAGAGACCAGGACAAGTACCACTATCGCTATCCTGGAGGAGAGGTCCAAATCTACACTTTTATTTCTGTGTGTGTGAGTGAGCTGCGGTGAAAATAACTGTACGTTTGGACTGTTGTATTTCTGTAGTCCTACCAAGACCTGGTTCAGCGTCTGGAGCCTGTTATTATGGAGCTGGAGCGACAGGGGAACGTGCTGGTCATCTGTCACCAGGCCGTCATGCGCTGCTTACTGGCTTACTTCCTGGACAAGAGTGCAGGTAAAATGCAGCGTCTAAGGGTCTCAGAACAGGGGATGCTCTGGGACACTTATCCATTTGCTTATTTCCTGTGAATGTTGATTCATCTGCTTGTTTTTATTTACTAATGACTGTTTTCATTGTTTGATTTTCCTACTTTATTGTGGCTTTTTTAAATACTTGTGGATATTGTTGGTATTTTATAGATATTTGGTATTTGAACGCCTTACGCCCTCTGCTGGCAATAGATAAAAGTGAAGCATTTTGAAAAGACAAATGAGTTGCATGGCTATTGTTGACATGGGCGCTAGCATATAGATACTTTGCTAAATGAATTGCTGAGATTTTAAAAGCGAAGGATTAAAGGTGCACTATGTAACTTTTTGAAAGGTACAGCACCTGCTTGGAGAAGTTGTGGTTTTGCCTGGAATCACATACAGGTCAGATCTGTGGAGAGGCGACCGCACTCATAGTAAGAATGCATGTTTTTTCAGAGCAGTGAAAACATTGTGCAAAAGGGATCACTTTAATGCCATACTGTGGAACATTCTGGACTACCTTAAAAAGTTCCATAGTGCACCTTTAACACAACCTGTTTCCTTTGAAAATGACACTTGTTATTGTTAGTGTGACTGGAATGACAGTGTAAATGTGTGGTTCTGAGTGGAAAAAGGCTCAGTGTATAATTAGACCTGGAGAGACAGCCCGTCACCACAGAGAGTGGTCATCTGTTTACTTCATGCTCTGTAAAAGCTGTAGTGGAAATAATGCACACCTCACACAAAATGGGACATGAATGTTGTTTTGAATATGTATGTTTTATTTGGCATAGACGACCTCCCTTACTTGAAATGCTCCCTGCACAATGTCCTCAAACTGACCCCAGTGGCTTATGGTACGTTTACATCATGCTCATAACTAAGAATGGCTGCTTTATTTTTGTTTTAATGTGCTGCTTGTATTTGTTTCCAGGTTGTAAAGTCGACACGTTCGACTTAAAAGTTAAGGCTGTCAACACGCACAGGGAAAGACCATTGGTAAGGGGCCTTTTCCATGATCTTGTATCTAAAATGGTAAACACACACCGTTCCTCATGGGAAAAATAAACTCTACTTTATCTGAACCAAAAACAAGAAAAACATGTTTAAAGGTGCTGTACCAGAATTGTACGTGTAAACAACATGAAAAACAGATCGATTTGTTTGCAGTGATTCACATGTAACGCTCCCTTAGCTAATGCATCATCTGAAATATTCACTGTGAGGAGTTTAAAAGCACTTGTCACAGCTCTCTGAGCCCAGAGTGAGTCGTCATCACGGTAAAGCTAACAAACATTAGTATGCTAACGGCAGACTTTCTGCTTTGCGGAGAATAAAATATTCTATAATGAGATTCAGGGAAAGTGCAAGAAATAGATCCATCTATTTGGCATCTAACTGATCAGGCATTAGGCCAAACCACAGGTTTTGATATCGACCAAAGACTCAGGGGGTATTTTTACGGATATCGATACGTGATACTGGTATAACCGAATGAGTGACGTCAACTCAACAAGTACATGTGTTTTTTTACACATCCTTTCAAAAAGGCTCTAAAGAACACACAGAACACCTGACACAGATGGATCAGTCCAATCTGCTGCTGGTGAAGTGTGTTTGACACAAAACTATCAAGAAATGGCCTTAAAATGTCTATAATAAATGCCAAGCTTTACAATTTACATATGATAATTAGTATCAATACTCCAATAATGATACCCATATTTGACGCAGTCAGTATCGATTAATCGATGATTCGATACAATACCTCCATCCCTATGAGGCATGACTTAAAATAGTTTATGGGTCAGAGTTGCGCATGGCTCCAGACAGAGTGGGTGTTCACACACTGGTGGAAAGCTCTTGTTAAACTGGGTGAGGAATATCCTGTTTACAAACTCACCAAAACTGTGGCTTTTGATTTATAGTTGAGTTTCCTATTTAATTGTTTATGAAATAGTTTTGCTGTCATGGAAAAATCTGAACAAAGATATGTTTTCATTTCAGAAAAAAGCAGAGAATGAGGTGCCGCCTGTTTTCCTCAGAAGGAACAGCTTCACTCCGCTGTCGTCCCAGGACCAGATCAAGAGACCCCGGCTTTATAGTGCAGACAACTCCACTCAGGCCCGCATCGCTCACACGCCTACACTACCCAGCATGCAGTTCTCGGAAGTATCTGAAGGCGCAGAGCTTCAAAGCCAGGTCAGTGACTTGTTGTTCAGGTCAATCCTAGCATCGTACCTACACGGTTTGTAATAGATTCAATATTGAGTTCGATCCAGACAGTTGCAGCCGACTCATTTTGTGAGTAAGCGAATGAAGTCAGGCGCGCCAGCTTTAATCAGGCATTCAATAATACATTTTCGACCTCTGAAATGATCAGAATGAGACTGATGGTGATATGGCCTTTTAAAAACATGGAGGAGCACGTTCTGAATGACCACTTAATGATGTCACAAGGTAGAGCACAGAGCATTTTCAACTGTGGAGCTGAAGGAACTCTCAAACGTGCATGAAAAAATTGTTCGTCCTACAACCTGCGGCTCGAGTGCTCAGAATATTCCTGTTTTCACCTACCCCCTAGCCCCGCCCACATCCCCTGCTCCGAGTGATACATGTAGTGTTCTAAAATGTCACGCGGCCAGTTTTCAAAAGTAAAAACACCTACATTAAAATCCACATCTTGTTTCAGTGAAATGCCACTATGAAGAGGCGGGCTTCTCAATGAAGAGGCGGGGCTTATCAGTTCTGCAGTTTTTAACAGGAAGTCAGTGGATCTGTTTCTTTTATTAAGTCGTTTTTGATTAATGTTGCGGTTTACAATGAACAAAAATGTAAAATGATGATCTGCTTATTTTATAGTTCAATATTAAGTGCCTGGAAAAAAAAGTAAATGTCTCTTTTAATGTTTTTATAAATTATTGGTAGGTAGATACTAGATAGATAGATTGTTGTTGCAGCTCATTGTACAAACACAGCAAAACCACATTTACGTTAACTTTGTGCAGTCTTTATGAGGAAACTACAAACTAACATGCGCTAATAAAGTGTTTCTTTACTGAGCCCCGCCCTCCTTGGTCATTTTGTGGTCTTTATGCTGAAGTAACCTTTTGCCACGAGTCCAGTTTTCTGTGCCAGTAAAAACAAACTCGCCGTGCCCCGTCGGTGCTGCCCTTTCCTTATTTTGCTTCATGCTTTCCCTCTCGTTTATCAGGAGACTTTGAATGGATTCGCGGCAGCCGAAGCTTCCGAGGACTCGTCTCAAACTTGAAGAGAAGCAGAGAAGCCACCGTGTTTCTCAGCCATGTGTTCATTTGGAGAAACAAACCGCATTGCCGTTTGCACAGAACTAACACAACAAATGCTGACCAAATTCTTCTTGTGAATAGTATTCATGTAATATTTATGTTGAGTGGTTTTTAGGAAGAATGTATTATTTGAATGTGTTGGATAGCGTTTGTTTATTAATGTATAACGATATTCATAGTGGCTTTATTTATGTTATGTTTTAGTATTTTAGCGTTTTACTGTAGATGGATTCTTTCATTTTGTCTCTACACTCCAATTTGTATTTTAAGTATATATTTAAAACAAAATTACATATTTAAAAGCGCAAGGTCTCATATGTAGTCACCATTATATTTTTAGAGTCTTTTGCCAAGCAACAGGTGACTCCTTACTGAGCGTTCACCAAAAATATTTATCAGGAGATTGAATGGGGGCATTGTACTGTAAGCCTCTGAGTGTGGCTTTTCACAGCTGAATGTTCTCTGTATTTATAATATAATTTGAATTGGGGCAATTATCAAATCACAAAAATTGCAGTTTAGATCATTGAAAGTCCCTTGCCAACAACTTATTCAGTCAACTCAAATTATTTTTGTAAAGGCCCAAATCACAACAGCAGTTTTGTTTCAAAATGGTTGATGTTGTTGATGAAACAGTAGAGAATGAACAGAATACAGATGAACTAACTATTGGATATTGTTGATAAAGTAGGAGAAACCAGAGGACAGAGCATAGTTAGACCTAAAACTGTGGGTTTGAGTCCGGTTCCTAACTGGCAATCTTTTAAGGTTTAAAAGAAATTAAGTTTAGGCCACAAACATGTTCTGTGTGTGTGATTCTCTCAAATGTCACTGCTCTGAATCCTGATTGGAAAAGTAAAGTTGCCAATCAGGAAAATTGCTATTCAGTTTAAAAGTTTTCCCCAAAAATGGTGCATCCCTTCTGTGTATTCCGCACTGGACGGTCAGACCTTCGGCTCCAGTGCCTCTACTGTAGATAAAACCTGTAAGATTAACTGTTTGTGGCACATTCCGCACATGTTTATGTATAGTGACTTTATGTAACAACCGCAGTTTAATTTAAGATGTACAAAACTGATTTAAAACAACATTTTGGGCTAAAATTAAGACAGACGCAAAGGTTTCAACAAACTGTCAACCGGACAAGGTTTTTTGGGTTAATATGTCTGGGTTCCATCCAGAAACCTTTTGTCAACTTTTTGAAACCTTTGGATGACTGAGCGTTTTCCCACACGTAAACAAAGTCATGTAAAAGGTTTATTTGTGGTTCCTTCTCCACACCAAACTCCCCAGTGACACAGTGATATAGTTCTCTAAACCAAGCAATCAAAAAGTGCCCTTACAATCTGTACAATATTTGTGCATTTGATAAAACAGGAAATCATGTCATTGATGAATGTAAAATATGAATATTTGTCCATCTTAAATAATAATGGGAATTTGAATGTCTTAAAACAAATGTCACGTGTTACTGCACAGGGTTTTGTACAAGTTACAAAAATAAAGTCAAAAACACTGTCTGTCATGAGAAAAGTGTGTCGCCTGCCTTTTTCTTGTTGATCATAAACTTTACAAATATGTTCTTTAGTGAATTTAGTCTGTTTCATTGCAAATATACAGTTCATTTTGCTACATTGTCTTATTTTTGTTCATTTACCTGGTTACAAACACATTTTACCCTTATTTTACACTTGCTTGGCTGTTATTTCTCGCTACTAATAGTGCAAATAACTGCAGAGCGTATACGTTTAATGGCATCTGTTTAAATGTCTGTGATATAAAGCTGTGGGTGAGACTTGGCTTCAGTACAGCTCACACTAAAAGCAGCAGAATCATTGGCACAAACTGAAAAGCTGCTGCATCATCCAGCAAGGGCAATGCAGACTGCGAAATACAATCGCACCATATCATGTTCTTGCCTCAGCGAGTTCATCAGGTGGGTAAATATTCAGAATACACGCACATTATCTAAATTATAATAAGCTACATTTGGTTCCCAGCATCAGTAAACAAATGATTCATTAAATTGTGTTTAATTGAAATGGGAGCAGCAGGTAAACAAACTGAGATGAGATTTGTGGTCTACTCAGTAAATAGAAGCTTACTTTATCTGTCACTCGTAAGAATCTATAATATTGCAGTTTTTGTGTTATAGATATGCAAAATTAGAATATCGAGTACCTTGTTTGTAAATGAAACAGTTAAAATGAGCATATTGAGGGGGCAATGTACAGAGACATAAGCTCATGAAAACAGATTATAAACTTCTTAAACCAAGAGTAAATCCCGGCTGCCTGCCTCCATCTGGGAGCGACATCATCACGTACAGAAGTAAGTAGAGTTGCCAAAAAGTGTAGGTAAAACTGCTGTCAAAGTAATATCACTCAAGTAAAAGTACAAAGTAGTCATCCAAAAATGTTACTCAAGAAGAGACTGAGAGATACTGCTGCTCAAGAGTAATTGTGCTGGTAACTGGAAGTAACATGTAGTTTATTCATTTGATTTAATTGTAAGAACAAAATATTTAATAATGAACTAAATCTGGCTTTTGATAAACCCCAATGATAACGATGATAAATCACAAAAACGAGAACAGAATAATAATTGCTGAAAGATTGGTGCAAGAAACAAATGCTTAAATCAATCAATATTATCAATATAAAGCTTTTGCCGCTTACTCACAGCGGGAAGATGAGTTCTCAAGTAAGAGTACTATTACATTAAACTAAATATTACTCAAGCAGAAGTAAAAGTACAGTTTCTTTAAGTTACTCAAATAAATATAACTGATGACACAATAACCGGTAACATACTATAGTTGCAATTAATCACATTGAATAGGTTTTCATAATAATAATTTCTACACAAACAGTTTCTCAGAGCTCAGTGACAGTCTGTAACTACATTTAAAGTGCCTCTGACAGGTCGGACCCCTCATTGAACTCAAATACATTTAAGATTAATATATTTAAAATGGTGCTAAAAACTATGACATTTTGATCTCAGAATGGCACATTTTTTTGTTGTTGTTTTTAAGTTGCATGTACAGTGGCCGCTTGGGAGGAGTGTTTGTTTGCTGTCTGTCCCTCCGCTGCCCTCCCCCTTTCCGTCTTGTGCCAGTCCAACCCCCCTTTTTAATGGCTTGATCCGCTCCTCCTGTGCCACTTTTCCAAGCGTGTTTACTTCAGCAAGACGCACAGCTATGAAGACTTTATCACGGATCGTTTGCATTTTACCCTTCATCGTTCTTGTTTCAGGTAAAATCCAGGAATAAATGATCTGAATGCGTGTGGTTGTGATGGAGTTTGAGCTGATGGTGCGTTTTTGGGTTCAGACGCAGCAGAGCGCGTTTGCCCGTCTCCGCCGCCAGATTTCCCCGGCGCCACTTTGATGCGGTTCACGGCGGGAAAAGCGCTGTTCACGTGCGCAGAAGGACACGAGCCGTCCGGAGGCAGCCGGGTGGTGCTGTGCTCCGGGGGGCAGTGGGGCGCCCTCACACTGCAGTGCAAAAGTGCGTATGACAAGCACCACGTCCACTCATGTTTCCTCTCATGTGCAGAGAAGGTTAGTGGCGAGAAAAAAGTATTATTCCTTGAGTAAAAGTACAGCAGGTCAAATAATACTCAATCCAAATAGCATTAAGTTCAGTCAAATTATTACTTCAGTTAGAGTTCTGAAGTATTCGTTATTGAAGTTACTAAAGTAGGTTGAAAGTAGCCTACTTTTTTGTTGGGAGTGTTAAAAAATATATTTAAATTCTATTGGGATTGAACGATATGCACGTGACTCTAAAGAATTGTATATGCTACTTTTTCCTTTTAAAATGCCATGGCAATATTTTGGTCTGAATCATGACTGTTGTATTCCAAAGAATGAAGATATAAAAGATGTGTGCAGGTCTTGCTTATCTGGAACGCTCCTCTGACTTCATGTTGTCTGCACTGAAATGGAGCAAAAGATCATGGCCCGTGTAGTTCCCTTTGGTTTTTAGCTGTTGCTGCAGCAAAGCGGTGCATTTAGGCAAATATTTGACAGATTGTGAAAGCCCACGTTCACCGAAATGATCACAGTATTTCGGTTATTGTTACATCCACTCCCATGCAAAGAATGAGTAAGTCTACATTAGAAACAAGAATTTAATCAGCCTATGTCTTGTTTATTTACCATCTCAAAAACAAAAGCAGGAATAAGACAAATCAAGTTTCTTAAATCTGCAGATAATAATAATAATCCAGTGATGGATTAAAGCCAAGGTCTAGGAACAGCAAGGACACTGCGCAAACCTTAAAATATAGATATGTACTGTGTGTGTACAGTATATGGTTGTGTACAGTATATGGTTGTGTACAGTATATAAGTATACAGAGAGAGAGACGGGGTATGGTTTAGCCTATGTTCAGTTTGTAGAAGCAGAAAAAATAGGCTAATATTTTATCTGAAGGTGGCCAAAGTACTGCATTACATTATTTGAGTAAAAGTACAAATATATTTGGCCTGAAAGCAGCTCAGTCAAATTGTCAGTAGGTCTATATAAGTAATTTGCTGTAGAAGTAACTTTGAAGCTACTAAAATAATAACTTCAGTCTATCCCGTAAAATTAAACGATGTAAATAATCTGAGAGACATCATTGGTTATAATGAGTACATTAGAAACTATTTTGTGTATTTATTGCCTGATTTCCTCTATTTGGATAAGCGATAAATAAACAGATAAGAACGAAGACCAGGCAATGCATTTACAGACTCCAGTGTAGTGGAGTCAAAGTAAAGTACTAAAATATGACTGCCAAATGAAGTACAGATCCACAAAAACTGTACTTAAGTATGTAGTGTTTAATAAAAGTATGTAAAACATGTTGGCGCAAGAGTCCTACTGTTTTTTTATGGTTATTTCACATAGTCTAAACGACTGGAAATGATTTTGCCAGTGTTTCATTTGAGCAAGCAGAGAAATAGACAATGGAATAATATTCTTGTGCATATTCTTGGGTCGTACGCGAGCACATGTTTTACACACCAACAGACTGAAATACAATAAATATGGTTCCGGACATATTTTAAGCAGAAGTTTTAGGGTTAAAGTGGTATGAAGTGCTTCTGTCTGCTTCCTGGAGGCTGCTGACAATTTTCTACTGTGCACAGACTTTCACACAGTCCACAGTCCGAAACCTGGATCTCGGCTGTGACCCGTCCGTGACCCACTTTTTACTATTTTTTCCCCCCTAAAATCTGAAATTT
This sequence comes from Chaenogobius annularis, assembly GCA_015082035.1. Taxonomy (NCBI): domain Eukaryota; kingdom Metazoa; phylum Chordata; class Actinopteri; order Gobiiformes; family Gobiidae; genus Chaenogobius; species Chaenogobius annularis. The sequence goes on along the minus strand of BJKM01000003.1, from coordinate 1,454,835 downwards.
GCGTGTTTATAGTTACATGTTGTCCCTTTCTTATGTTCCGCTGTCTGTCCATTTATCTATTGGACAATGTGTTAAATAAAGATGTGCATTTGTACATCTTTAAACTATTTAAAACAACATAGACAAAGTTTTTAAATATTGTTAAGTATGTTTTGAAATTTGACTAATGAAAGCAGCTGGATTCATCTTTTTGCAACAACTTGACTGGAAACATTTCCGTCAAATGCCTAAAACCAAAAAAACGCACACTATGACAGCATTCATTTGCAGACGTTATTTATATATTCCACTAAAATCAATCAATGATACATTTATTGTTTGCTTTTTTTACAGAGAAATTATGTGGCAATGCCGGAGAGTTGAAAAATGGATATTTTAAGTACAACGGAGAAGCAGAACTGGGCGCCAAAGCTTATCCTTTCTGTCAAAACGGGTAAGATTTGACTAAAGGTGCACTATGTAACACTTGTGGCTGGAATGTTTGACAGTTTGGCATTTCACTTGCAGTAACTACCTCAGATTTATGCAGTTCCAAGTGTTTTATTGCAAAAAGAAGCAAATAACATTGAGACTTAGTTACAATTTGCACCTTTTTAATGAACAATGTCTAAAAACGTGACACTTTTTGTTGTTGTTGATAGATTCGCCCCAAAAGGACCAAAATTTATTGAATGTGGAATTACAGGCTGGTCCGAGCCACTCCCTACGTGTGAAGGTGGGTTTCTGTCATTCAGGTAGAGGCTTATTTTCAAAAGAACAGTTGCACAATCATGGCTTGCCCAGACGGTGACAAACTACTAATTGTTGGGGTCTGACACATGTTGGAGTCATTTTATCCGTTCAATATCTATGATTACATGTTGACGTACGAGATTCCAAAACACCTTATTACAAATTTGGATGACGCTTGATTTAAGACTGCTTTCTTTCTCCTTTTTAGGCTTCATCATTTAATATCCACATGATCTGATGCAATGCAATGAACCACACAAGTCTTTTATGTGCCGTGTTCCTCATAATAAATCCTATAATCCCTCCAAGATCTTACAGTTGGAATTGTGATATATTTGAAACACTTTAATAACTGACTGACCAAAATAATCTTTGAAATGACGCTGCGTTCATGTGACCTCGGAAACTCTGAAGATCCGACCTGCGACTTGGAAAATATTATACACTGATGGTTCCACTTCGTAAATAAAACACACTTGAGCCATCATTCATTCATTCATTAGTTTTGAGTTATACAACGTTACAAAAACTAACCTAAGTCATCGGCAGTATAATAATCATAACTATGCAGACAGAATCAGAATCAGAATCAGAAAGAGTTTATTGCCATTGTCAATGAACAAACTTCACAGACATATGAACTTGTCTCTCGGCATTAAGGTGCAACATAAAACACTGAGCAATAATAAAACAACATATATTCAGTCAAACAAAAGGGCATGCATTTAAGGGACAATTTAAAATTACTATAGTATAAAATAAAAATAAAAATAGGCATTGCTATGTACACAAGTTTACAGTTAAGTTTAAAGTTGTAGTGCAGAAAGTGACAGTGCAGTGAGTGATGAATAGTGTAGCTAAAGTGACAGGTGTTTAGAAGTGTTCATGAGTCCAACGGCAGAGGGAAAGAAACTATTCTTGTGGCGGGAGGTTCTGGTCCGGATGGACCGTAGCCTCCTGCCTGTGGGGAGTGGTTCAAATAGTCCATGTCCAGGGTGAGAAGGGTCAGCTGTGATCCGACCTGCTCGTCCCAGAGCCCTGGAGACGTACAGGTCCTGCAGAGATGGAAGTCTGCAGCCGATCACCTTCTCAGCAGGACGCACAATGCGCTGTAGTCTCTGTTTGTCCCTGGCTGTGGCTCCAGCGTACCACACGGTGATGGAGGAGGTGAGGATGGACTCAATGATGGCCGTGTAAAACTGCACCATCATCTGCACTGGCAGCTTGGCTTTCCTCAGCTGCCGCAGGAAGTACATCCTCTGCTGGGCCTTCTTGATGAGGGAGCTGATGGAGGGCTCCCACTTGAGGTCCTGGGTGATGGTGGTGGCCAGGAAGCGGAAGGAGTCCACGGTGGTGATGGGGGAGTCTGTCATGACGAGGGGGGCTGGGGGGCTGTGACTTTCCTGAAGTCCACGATCATCTCCACTGTCTTCTGGGCGTTGAACTCCAGGTTGTTACCGCTGCACCAGGACACCAGCCGGTCCACCTCCCTCCTGTAGACAGACTCATCCCCTTCCGAGATGAGCCCGATGAGAGTGGTGTCGTCCGCAAACTTGATCAGTTTTACTGAGTCGTGGCTGGAGGTGCAGCAGTTTGTGTACAGGGAGAAGAGCAGAGGAGAAAGTACACAGCCCTGTGGAGCACCGGTGCTGATAGTCCGAGTGTCTGAGACATTCTTCCCCAGCCGCACGCACTGCCTCCGAGCCATCAGGAAGTCATTGATCCACCTGCAGGTGGAGTCAGGCACGTTGAGCTGGGAGAGCTTGTCCTCGAGCAGAGCAGGGAGGATGGTGTTGAAAGCAGAGCTGAAGTCCACAAACAGGATCCTGGCGTAGGTTCCTGGGGAGTCCAGATGCTGCAGGATGAAGTGGAGTGCCAGGTTGATTGTGTCGTCTACAGACCTGTTGGCTCTGTAGGCGAACTGCAGGGGGTCCAGCATGGAGGAGGTGAAGGAACTTGAGGTGGGGCAAGACCAGGCGTTCAAATGACTTCATGACTACAGACGTCAGCGCCACAGGCCTGTAGTCATTAAGTCCAGTGATCCAGGGCTTCTTGGGGACAGGGACAATGATGGCAGACTTGAAGCAGGCTGGGACATGGCCCCAGGGAGGTGTTAAAAATGTCTGTGAAGACGGGGGTTAACTCTCCTGCGCAATGTCTTAATGTAGCGGCAGAGACGCCGTCTGGTCCAGCAGCTTTTCGGGGGTTGGATTTCCGAAATAGCCTGTGAACATCCTGTTCCTGAACTGAGAGAGTGGTGGGGGAGGTGGGGGGGACCAGGTTTGGGTTGGCGGAGGTGGCCACCGTGGGGGAGGGGGTGGTCACATCAAACCTGGTAGTAGAAGGTGTCAAGTTGCTCAGCCAGTTTTCGATTGTCTGCAGCAGGGTCTGAAGCTCTGGCTTCTCACCAACCACAAGCCCCGAGCCCCTCCACACGGAGGCGGGGTTGTTGTCAGAGAACTGCTGCTTCAGACGCGTATTGTACTGTGATCTCGCTCGAGAAACCTCTTTGCTAAATCCATTCTTTGCATCTTTGTAGCGCCCCCTGTCTCCAGCCCTGTGCGCTGCCTCCTTCTGCTGCCTTAACTTTCTCAGTTTTGGAGTGAACCAGGGTTTGTCATTGTTGAAAGTGACTTTGGTTTGTGTTGGTATGATGCTGTCCTCACAGAATCGAATGTATGACGTCACAGTGTCCGTGTACTCATCCAAACTCTCTGTGGCAGCTCTGAAAACCTCCCAGTCTGTAATGTCCAAACACGCACGTAGCTCCTGCACTGCCTCATTTGTCCACTTCTTAGATTTCCTCACTGCAGGTTTGGAGAGCTTCAGCCTCTGCCTGTACGTGTGGGATCAGGTGAACCATGGCGTGATCTGAAAAGCCGAGAGCAGCGCGAGCCACAGCACTGAAGGCGTTACTGACTGTTGTGTAGCAGTGATCCAGCGTGTTCTGCTCTCTGGTCGGAACTTTTAATAAACTGTCTGTACTTTGGTAGATCGTGGCTGAGATTCCCCTTGTTAAAATCACCCAGGATAATACACAAGGAGTCCGGGAAGGTCCGCTCCACACTCAGAATCTGGTCCGCGAGCGCGCGCTGTGCCACGTGCACGTTTGCGCTCGGTGGGATTAAACAACAGCCAGAATGAATGAGGCGAACTCACGTGGAGAGTAGAATGGTTTGCAGTTCAATGAAGAGATATTCCAGATCAGAAACTGAAGGAAATACAATGAAACATGCATATATAGCCAACTGAAATGAAAATATATATCTAAATAGCAATATTCAGGGTTGAAATATTCATATACACCTACTTTTAATGTAATATTCAAAATCTGAACAAAACTAACTTTTGATCTGGCATTATAAAGAGCACCTCTGCAATTATTATCAAATACATTTTCTTTTAAACAAGCCAAGTGCAATCTTTTCTCATGCATCCAAAACCATACAGAAATTGTACTCGTCTATTTAACAGAAAATGTATTTGATATTCAACGTAATCTATTGCCGCACTGGAGTTGAATGCTTTTCACAGACCATTCCAAACCGCTCTGTGAATCACCATATCTGGGTTTTTTTGGTTTGTTTTTTTTAGAAATTGCGGTCTCAGTGACATGTCCTGCTCCTGAAGTGGCCGACTCTAAGAAGGGCGTTGCTCGGGAGTATAAAGTGGGTGACGTGCTGTCGGTGAAGTGCAACCCGGGCTTCCAGATGACCGGAGCCAAGCAGATCACGTGTGAATCTGACGGAAAATGGCACCCCAATCCTCCTCAGTGTGTGCCCCCCCAAAACAGTGAGTCATTTGAGAAATATGCTCTATGCCAGTTTTGATATACAATAAACCAAACTTAAGATGCATTAGTAAGACTGTGAAAAACATCAATACCCAGATACAATATCAATGAATACAAAAACTAGTATCTCAACTAGATCCTAATTTGAACATGTACCAACACAGATAAAGTCCGTATCCTTAAATAGATTCAACTCGTCTTTGTACAAGTGTGACTAAACCTGGACTAGACCAGAATTAAACCAGGATTAGAACATGACTAAACCACATCTACACCAGGACTAAACCGGACTCAAACCAAGACCAAGCGTGAAAAATGTACTTACGGTAGTTATTATATTTGTGCCAATAATAGGTGTATGCGTAGTAGTATTGAGCCTTTACCTTAAGACTCAAAATCAAGTTTGAAATAATCAAACACAAAACTCAATATTATACTCAAAGGATAATACAATGGATATTTAACACTGAATAGTAATTATTTCTTGAATTTGTGTTTTATAACTGCTTGAACTTACTAACTAGTTTTGAAACTAACAACCCAAATTTAAAGTAGCAGTGCGGATCGATATATTTGGGAGACTAACTTCAGCCAACGCTACTGGCATTGCATATTGTCGTTGTGTACATGGGCAAAACATGGGTTAAATGTGTGTTTTATCAATAGGATTATGATTAAGTGTCCATTTTGTATTGTATTTGGGCAGTATTTATCTTCTACTTGTTAATAGGCTTATGTATGGCTTAGTTATGGTTTATGTTGGTTTCTAGCTAATACAAGCGTAGAATAGTGCTAGATCTCAGTTTTAAATCGCTTTGTGCCAGGTTTAACATTTGGAAAACCTCTGGTTCCTAAGGTTGAGACTAATTGTTTTGATCTATAAGATTCACTGACTTACTGCCATGTACAAGAAAATAAACCTCCATCTTCTCCTCCAGGTCAGTGTGGTGTGCCAAAAAACATACCGGGCTCAAATTCATTTCTGGCCTCAAAATACAAAGCTCTGAAGTCCTTTGCTGCTGGGGCCAGAGTTTTCTATGTGTGTGAGGTGGGTTACGTCCACGATCGAGGCAACAGGTATCGCGTTTGCAGCAAAGGACAGTGGACGCCCCTGGAACTCAAGTGCAGAAGTAAGTATAGTTGTATGTACGTGAGTATTGCATTGCTTTTTACAAGAATAGAGATTTTTTTTTAGATCCGTAGTCAACTAAAGAAATCATTGGTCAACTAAAGACATGCTCTGTGCATTGATAAGACGAATAGAGGGGCCGTGTGCTGGCCAAGGCTCTCAAACTGTATTAAGTATCCATCATTTAAACATGTGTCTGTACCCAAAGTGCATGGGATTACAGGAGATCACACAATTACAAATATAATGATAACCTCGAGTAAACGGTGTATTTTATCAGTAAAAAACAGGTGGGATTTAAATTGTATTTCATTGATAAGAATGAAAGTACTTTAACATTTTAAATCATAATTATTCATGGGTCACTTGGTGTTGAAACGGAGAGGCAGAGTAACGTTTATTTGAAAATAATATATCTACAGTGAAACGTTTCGGCCCCAAATAAAGATATTTTGGTTAGATGTGCACTCGCCCTCTTTGGCACCTGTTCTAAAGTAGGGTGTACAACGTAAACTTAATCTTTCGTCTTGTAAAGGATACGTTTATTTACCATCAGTACAGGACCGGGGCCAGACAGACAGTGAACATTCAGTGCATTTTGTCAAATTGACTATTCAAGTCAAGGTTTCTAAAGAGTGGGAGGAAGAGTTTATGAATCTGTGTCTCATTGTTTTTTTGAAAATCAGTGTTTTCCAAAAAACAAAGTAACACGCCGTGTCATTCAGTCAGGGCTAGAGCTTCTGGGAAAGAGATAGACAATCTACTCTAAAATGGAACAACAGATTGAGTCAGTTGTCGAATTGTTATAGTGATAAGATGAAATATTGTACTATTCACTGTACTAAATGTGTCTACAGCCAAACTATACCCGGAATCAACCAGCACTAACTAAATAATGACATCTTGGCTTCAAATAAAATCATGTTTTGTTGTTACAGGAAGGCTGTGTGGCTCTGCAGGTGAGCTCCCAAATGGACACTTTGAATACACCGGGGTTGAGTTTGGAGACCGTGCTATCGCTGTGTGTGACGAGGGGTACACTTAATCTGTCATATTTGGATCGTCAACACTTTTTGTGAAGAGACTGAAAAAAAAATAAAAAAATGTCCTTGTGATTTTACAGGTATCAGCTGGTGGGACAGGGACAGGGAACGAGAAACTGCCTGAGCAGAGGCTGGGACGGACATCTTCCAGTGTGTGACGGTAAAGCACATTTACACCAAGCAGATCCTCAACAGGGGGACTGAGCACATTATGTTTAAACTAAGGACATTGTTCTTCCTCTGAATAACACCAAATCTAAAACCAGGTCTAAACCATGACTAAAAGAGGTTTAAAATGGGACTAAACCGTTGCTTTACAAGTTCTAAACAAGGACAAAGAGAGGACAAAAATGTTCTTTTAAATTGACTGAATCTTGAGCAAATATTTGAAGAAGGAATCCACGTACCACAGTTTGAGAACCACTGCTGTGTGTCATATATACATTTCATAAATCAGAGGACATTGCAATCTGTCTTCAACACCGATATCCCGGGCGACTTTAACACTCGGATGTAAAACTCCAGCAATGGAAGCGAATACCTTTTTATGGCTGCAGCAAATACTGAGGAACAAGGAGATGGATGACAGCCACTGCCAAGGACTGGACTGAAATTACTATAAAATGTCCAAAGTTTTTTGTCATGTTTCTCTCTGTCTTGTTTTGTTAATTATTATAATTTTGTATTTATTGTAAAATGATAAAAAGAAAATTCTAAAAAATAGATATTTCATAAATCTACTTGCCTGACCAGCCAAGTTTTGACAGAATACTTTACAAAACCACAGAATGTAGGAGGGACTGGCTGGTCAGGCAATAAATCTACCAACATTATGAAATTACAGCTACAAAAAACACGGTATTTATGAATGTGGATTTGAAATACAGCATATAATGGAAAAAGAATAATTAAAAAGATGTACAATTAAGCCAAAAACCTCTGTTTCAGTGATGGTGTGTGACGACCCTCCTGAAGTGTCCAACGCTGAGATCATGGAGTACGCACAAGCCCCGTTTGCGTACAGGACTGTGGTGACGTACCGCTGCCTGGTGGGGGTGCGCCTGGGTCCCGCTGCCATTTGGTGCACAGAGAACGGGACGTGGAGCTCTCCTCCTCCTCAGTGCAAAGGTCAAATATTCATTTAACATATGACAGACTTTACAATATAACTGCAGCAACGGTTCTGTCAAGGCAGTGTTAAGATTATTGTGAGTAGAAACATTTAGATTTTCACAATTGTCAACTTTGATCGGGAAAAATACAAGTGGAATCTACATTTTACTCTTTGTTCAGAGAGATCCGAGGCGCCTTTTCCCACTGCAATCCTGCTTCATAAGAAAAACGACCCCCACTGTGAAACGTAATTTGTTTTTAATCATTTCAAGAGGCAGGGAAAAGAGTTATCTTTTTCAACTTGGTTTCATTTAATTGGATTGCGCTCTCTCTCTCGCCTCATGTGGTTCGGTTCATTGGCACATGTTCATTTATAAATGGTTATTCGATACTTCTTCACTCGTAGTTACTGTCACAGATTACGCGTATACCTCCGGGCTGCATCGGAGGCGGAGCTAAAAGTCTGCTGTAAAGATGACCTTCAAAGTGGTTCATCAATGACACTCGACGAAATAGTCAACTGGCAAGATAATCACGAGCATCGAATGTCAGGAGCTTTCAGTCTATTCAAGTCAAGTTTGTTTGATTATATTTGTAAATTCTAAATGTTATGCATGCCCGTTTTGATATATTTTGCAAGTATTATTATTCATTGTTGTATGCTGCACCTTAATGCCAAAGCAAGTTCCTAGTTTGCGAATTCTGTCACTGTCAATGGCAATAAACCCCATTCTGATGTCGGAGCAAGACGGGGTAAAGTATGGGGTTAAAGTGCAAACCTACCCGAGCTTCCCCCCGCGTTCAGATCAACGTTGATTGAAACCCGGATCTGCGCAGGTCTTGCTTATCCTGAACGTCCTATTCATAGCCGATGTAAATTTGAAATACTACAGGTTTTACTAATGCAAGTTAAATTAATTTAAATTATAGTATTATAGTATTAGCGCTTTTGATTATAACTTGAAATCATCTTAAAACCATTAAGGCTAAAGTGGTCCTGAGTCCCTCTTTGAGATGGATTTTCCTTAATATTCTGTGACCAGATTTATTTAATAAAATTATCAGATTTTTTTGGCTGCATGAATTAGAGTCTCAAAGTTACTTGTAAAATCAATTCATTGACACAACTAGGGGTTAGAGTTCATTTTTTTTTTGGCATCATCTCTAACTATATTCAAACAATATTTTAATAATGCATCAGAAATGTGCCTGTAAATGCCTTGGTTGAGGTTCATGTCTGGCACTAAACATAAATGGACAGTGAAATTGACCACAAATGGTTATAAAACATCACTTTATCCCATAGTTTAGAAGATTATACTTGACATTTGTCTCAATAGTTGTACTTAGAGGATAAACATGATATTCTAATTTTGCTCATCTCCAAAACTGTTTTTAAGTATCTCCCACCTGTAACGCATTGTTTTCTTTTCATACACAGATATAACTTGTCCCACTCCGGTCATCCCCAATGCATTGTGGGTAAGCAGTCAAAAAGGCCGATATCAGCTCCGCGACAGCATCTACATCCAGTGTAGCCCCCGGTACAGTTTAGCCGGGCCCAGCACCATCACCTGTGACGAGCACGGACAGTGGGCTCCAGAGCTGCCCAAATGCAAAGGTCAGTGAGGAAACACTCATTTTAACTACAAATATTCATCTAGTTTTTGTCAACAGCTGGTTAATACTTATTTATTATTTTATAGTCTTGTTTAAGTCAGCAAGATGCAATACTAATTTAGTCGAGTCAACCTAAAATACTTAAGGCAACCTTTTTAAGAAAAATACAAATATTTCTTTTCAACCTTCTCCTAAAACCAAACTGTTCAGTGAGAGCTTGGTTTTTGTCCCACACCTCTCGTCTGATGATTTTTGTTTCATCTTTATTTCTTTTAGAAAATATCTATCTGTAGTAAGGATGTGGCAATATCACATTTTTGTAATAATAGTGAGAAGAAATGTATATAAAGTTAAGGTGACAAAACACACTTTACATTTAGGTAGACTTTTTTGGAGACGTTTTAGTCAAAATAAATCTTTTTGTTTGGCTTTAATCTGACTAAATATATTGATCAAGAAAGTGAAACTGTCAAAAATGCCAAAATTCCTCTTTTTCAGTGTGGAACCCCAGAGGATGATCACACATGAAGGAAAGAAAGCTTGCGCTAATCATTTCACACGTCAACCCACTGCAGACGCACAAATGTGTCCAAACTTCAGCTTAAGTACAGTATGTTTATTTCATAAGTGTCTTGAGTAGTAACAAGTACAAACCTGTTGCATTTATCTTCTGTACACAGTAAAGATTTTTTTTTTTACAGTTGATAATGTTATGTGGATCTTTGCTAGACTACACGGTGAGTGAGCATTTTATGAACAAACAAGAAAGCTACAAGAAAATAAAAAACACCAATTCCATTCATTTTTAAAAAGACAAATACAAAATCCAGAATTTTTTTTTACATGAGCAATAACAATTCAAGTGCAAATATCATCAACTCTGATACATCATAGCAAACTCTCTGAAAAAGGCAACATAACGTCAAGTTGCAGGAGGAGATCGGGGAGGGCATCTGACATAAATGTGGAGCTTTCTAAATCTTCATTACTTGGCTCAATCCCCCACAAAGTTTTTCTATATAAAACTCCTTCTTTTAAGATGTGTTGACCGTTTACCACCCCACAGAACGTATGTACACAGTTTAGGAGGACGAACACCAACAATACAAGTCAATGGGAATTCGATTTTTTATGATGCCTTCAATGAAATGGAACAAAGACTTTAAATACTTTATTTTTACCCTGTTTTGGTCCTGTTTTAAAATCACAAAAATTATATTACAAAAAAAACAAACATTTTGATTTAATTTTGGAGGGCTTAATATTTGAAGGGAAGAGCAACCACAAGACACATCTGGTGGCCAATTGCAGGATTTCAGATGACATTACAACTTTCTACTACCTTTTAATCATAAATTGAGAGGAAAATGTTGTTGCGTGGTTGAGCTAATATCTAATGTAAATGTTCAAGATGAAATTTCAGTTCTATTGGCCAGATTTGGGTTACATATTTAGTTTACTACTCAGATCTTTCTTCTGTAATATTATTTGAAGAAAGGCAGGATCAATATGGCAATAAACTATCAAATTTGTATTTTTTTGTTTGTTATGATATAAACTATTTTGATGAAATAGTGATTCTGCGTTCTCTGTTTAATGCAGCTCTATGCGCAAACTCAGACACTTTTCCTCTCTGAAGTAGCAGAAAGCTTTAGTTCCTCCATAATGGCAGATAAAAGGATGCAAACTGCACGCATTTGTTGGTATATTGTGGCCCACTCCCAATTTGAAGTAAAGTACGTCAAAGTTTTGGATTAAGGCTATAAGTAACTTTTGCATCTACTTCCTGTGTTCAAGCAGTATTTCTTTACTCCTAATTATTATGTCATTATTTAGGTCACATATTATAACACTTTTTAGCTACTCTACTTTACTCCACCTGTACCTGTGACAATATTGTACCAAAGGTATTTAACTTTTTCCCCGTAAAAAACACATCGCGACTTATGATATGTCATCTGAAACCAGGCAATAGCAACCAAACATTGGTGCAACTACATCCAGATTGACTTTGCCGCTTTCGAAATGAAAACAGGAAACCGATCCGGCCCCTCAACAGGCTGTAGTATCGCACTGGCCCGGGGAGACGAGTTCTGTCATTGCACCGGCATTAGAAAAGCTAGTGTGCTGTAGAGGGACAGCTTCTAAATCTAGTGCACTAAACGTAAGCTACCACCTGGGGGCAGTCTTTGGAAGAGCTGGTGTCATTGGGATTGAACATTTCGTGAGTGCGGTCAACAGAGGGCGCACTCTTCGGACAAGGAACGGGTCGAAAGAAGATTTAAAAAGGGGGTATTACGGGGTAAAGGAAAATACCCTCGTCTATTTTTCTTATTTACACACTTGAAAACACATATACGGTTAGTACACAGATGAAAAATGTGACCTATTGTTTACGCACATGAGACGATATGGGACTGGAGCATAAAGTGACCGTTATAAGAAGCAGCAAACATAATGTCCCTCTCAGACATTTTCCATCTAGACATCACATTAAATTGTTTGTGTGGCTCTCGAAAATACAACTGTTTCTCAAATGTCCTTAGTTTACTCTGCAATCATAAAATAAAGTATCAGCTTTTATCTGACGAGGCAAGCAAAGGTAGATGCATACAATACTGTGCAAAAACTCTTTGAAATCCAGATATTTGTGTTCATGCCTTGGATCTATTGCTGGATTCTGTACCAATTCAAGACGAGGGTCGGCTAGAAACAATACTGTCTGTGCTCCATTACTGTTCAAATAATAGGTTATCGATCTACGCTTCAGTGTTCAGATTCTATTCCGTTTTGCCTATTGATCGCATTGTATTCCTGTTACAACAGTCCAAAAGGGAAATATATAATGATATAACTAAATACTTTATTATAGACCAGTAGAATGTTTAAGATTTAATCTGAAACCCAGCGATGGCATGGATTCAGGAGTAAATATTTTATTCTAAGATGGCACTATGGGTGATTTTTGTTTCATTCTGATATATCTGCGATATCGACCCAATAACAAGAAGTTTGGTATTAAAATGCATTGAAACATTTGATCTTTTCTAAATATATTTGCGCAGATAAACTAAAATATAATCGTGTTGTTTTTTTTAAATGCTCAAGATTTGATTAAAAGAAATCTCAAATATAAATGTCTGTGCATGAGAATCGACTCTGCCCATCTCTACAGCACAGCTTCACTGAACCAATGCCTTGGTGAAGTCTGATTCTAGTTTAGAATCGGACCATTTTCTGTATCTTATGTTAGTACATTGAGACACGTGTTCATAGCCTTAACCCTGCTGACACTTGCACAGTATTGTAATGCTCTGGACAAAGGGCTAGTGATCCACTGTTTGACAGCATTACTGTTGACTCTGCTCTAAGAGCTCTAGTTTAGTAAGGCTTTAACCTGGAGCGTATTTGCTACATGGACTTAACCGCGCCGTTAGAGAAAAGCACATTTAGAAACTGATGTCCTCAGGGTTACAACACGTAAACGACATGTAACAGTCATACTTAAGGGTAGGAGCTGGAGACTCATTTAGGCAAACACAACATCAACCTCAAACCGTACACACAGTCGCTCCTACTGAACAATAAACCACTTTGCATTTTTGTGGTTTCTTTGCACAAGACTACACCAACCCAACCCACACATCCTCTATATCCACCAAATTCTTGAGCCCGGGGTTTACAGACCTGCCCCGAGAGAAACGTACAAAAACAATGATCAGTCTCAGGTCTGCATAGTGTCTATTGTAAAAGCTGAAGAAAGCTCCAGCCTATCTACGAGTGTGTGTTGTGAAAAATAAGAAGTCCTTAGAGGTGAGGGGCAGCCTAGGTCGTCGAGGGGCGGAGATGAGGCCGGGGTGGCAGTACTTCCGTGGCAGAGGCCTTTTTACTTGTATGGTCGCAGAAACGCAGACACTTTGCTGCTGATGAGGCGAATGAAGGAACGCGGGAGCATCTCGTTGGACTCCCGAGTGGTGTACTTAAAATAGTTGTTTGGGTGAGCCAGCACGTCAAAAAGAGTCTTAATAAGTTTTTTATCCTGTGGAGAGGAGACACAGATACATAGTGATCATTTGCTAAAATGAGTCTAATAAGCATAAAACTTAGGAATATGTTCAGGCGTCTATTTAAACCCAAGTCCGCGTTATTATATATAGCACACTTTAAAACAAAGGCAGCGCAGTTGAAAATAAAAGTCCTCTATAAGATCATAAAAACTGTAAAAACAAATCACTGAGAAGCAATAAATGGTAAATACAACTAGTAATAAAAATACACTTGAATAATATAAAAAATAAAATAGGCAAAGGCATTAAGGGAAATATAAATAGTAATATAAAAGACAGAGGACTGCACAACATGCGCAACGTTAGTCTTGCAATGTTAAGCACACACAGACATGTAGTCACGCTGATTAGTAGATCAATACATATCAATATATATCTACAGTATATAACTATATATTTTTAACTACCGTATTTTGCGGACTATTAAGCCGCTACTTTTGTCAGATGTTTTGAGCCATGCGGCTTATTTAGAGGCTGCGGCTTTTCTGTGGTTTTTTTCTTTCACCGCTAGGGGCGCACTAACCGGAATTAGAATCAAAACTACAGAAAAGTTAAGCAAAGAAGCAGATGTTGCTTTTTTATTCAGCTAGCAAATAGAACACGGACGACAAATTACCAACTATAAATTATTTTCAAATTCTTGTCCCATCATTATGGAACCCAAACGAAGAAGTTCGTATGAAGCAAGTTTTAAGCTGAAGGCCATCGATCTTGCTAGGAAACCGCGCGGCTGCACGCAAGCTTAACATCAATGAATGTACGTGAGACGCTGGAGGGGGGACAGCGGGACGAGCTCATGCGATGCCAAAAGTCAAGGAAAGAGTTCTGCGGCCTATACAAAAGGTGCGGCCTATGTATTGTTTTATTATCGTTTTTTTAAAAATAGAGCAAATGCGGCTTATATAGGGAGCGGCTAAAAGTCCGGAAAATACGGTACATATTTCAATACATTCATAGTTCTTATTATTGGGGCTTGGATTAACTTGGTGTGTACTTGATTAAAAACCATAAATGCGCACATACATGCACACATGCATCCCATATTAGCATTTAGAACATTTGAAACTAAACTTCTGGATTTCTTATCTCACCTTAAGGATTTCTTGATGGTTTCTGAGGCATAGAGTCTTCCATCTCGTACGATGTCCTCTACGAGCTGTTCATAGTCCTCTGAACGGCAAATCAAATAAAACTATTATTATGTACTAGAACCACCACATCTTGTCTTAAAGTCCTGTTAGTACCATCGTAGGTGACGTAGGGGATCTGGAAGCCGCGGGCGCTGTTGGCTTCGTTGGACTTGAAGTTGATCCACAGTCGTCTGGAGCGAGCGGTGAACGCGATCGGTCGCTCGTACGTCTGACACGTCTCATAGGTCGTGATGGAAGTCGCTGACCCTTTCAAGAGAAAACAAATGACAATTGTCAAAATATGCAACTTCGACTTTAAAGGTGCACAAAGTAACTTTTCTGGTGGGGGTCTGAAAACTGCTCGTCTCCATGGAGATATTTATTTTCCTGGAATGTCCCACGGTCTGGAATTAAATGAATTCACTTACAGCTGTTTCCTAAACAAACCCACCCTATAATGCTTACTCCACAGATCTGACCTGTAACTTAGCCTGGTGGTGTTGTCTGCTTGTTTCCATGGAGATAGATACATTTAATGTAAGACAGTGGGGAATTCTATGTGAAGAAATGACACTTCCATGGAAACAAGCAGGTGGCAATCCCTCCATCACAAAAGTTACATAGTGCACCTTTAATACGGTCTTAATTTTGAAACATGTTTGTGCGCTTTACACCATCTGCACTATTACACTCTTTTGTGCTGTACAAACTATTGCTTAGTACGACTAGTGTTACAATCAGTGTAACGTTCTAATGTGCTCATGGATACATGGAGTACTGTACGCCTACAATGCTTTTATATTGACTAGCATTATATTAATAGTATATAAACATTTTAGATTAAAACTGCTTTTTTTAAATGCATTTGTTCATCACTAATTAGATAATCTAATCATTTTAATAATACTGATATCTATTCATAAGGATGTTACTATTTACTTTCCCCTTGTAAAATCAAACCATTCCAACGAGCATCAACTAAGGCCTGCATAACCCCAGGGGTCCCCGTACCCCTGGTTGGCAAACCACAATCCCACAGCCATCTCTGCTTGTATTTACACAACCTGAACCAAAGGAGGCGCTGCTACTCACAGTTTTTCCTCATCACCAGCACGTCCCCACACTCGTCCTCTGAGGGCAGGAAGATCTCCGGCACCACAATGAGGATTTTGCGTTTGCTCGGGGGGTTAATGTTCCAGATGCACTCCACGTTGGCGGGGTAATTCCCAGGATAGTTTGGTGACTCAATGTAACCCATGAACTCGCCCATCTCTCCGCCACATTGCCTGTCTAGACGTACACAAACAAAAGTAATGAGATTCCAGCCTGTACTGAGACAACCTGTACATACAAAACAGTTATTTTCATGAGCTCGCTCTTGGGATTCTTAAAACAATTATACCCAGATACAATTCTAAAACTAGAACTAGAGAGAAATACATATATCCATGGGTTTCAGAGTGAAAAATGATCACTGTTGCCATAGCAATTGACCAGTTAAAGCCAAATATATTGTTTTGAAGTCAGAAGTCCTCAAAATGTTGCCTATAAACAGGAAGCTGTACGCATAAATATGAAAGTTTGACATATTTGATAATGATTTTGATCTATTTTCCTTCTCTTTCAACTGTAATTGTATTTATACAATTATTTGTTAGTCTTGTGATTTAAAAAAAAATTCCCTTTCGTACAAATTGAGATATACAAATACATTTTGATCGATTGAGTCCTTCTGTGAGCGGGGTCACCTCTCCACTGATCTGACTTGTAACCTGGTGCTGTCACCTGCTTACCTCCATGGAGGTATAAATGTTAAATGCTATCCTGCGGGATATTCCAGCCAAAGCAATGGCATCTCCATGGTGACAAACAGGTGGCGGGCGCACCAGAACAGATACACAGTGCACTGATTATTAGCATAGTGGTATTGCACTTGGTATTGAGGCTTTTCTTTGATGTCACAATTGAAATGTAAAAACACTACTCACTCTTGCACTGGGAGACACTGGTGGCCCCATCAAAGTCAGTGGTGGTGTTTCCAGGGCAGGTGATGCAGTAGTTCTGTCGAAATTCAGTCTGATAGGTTCCCACAGGGCAGCGGATACACCTGTGCACTGACGTGTTGTAATAGTGGCCCGGGGAACACTGGACTGCAACAAAATGAACAAGAAATTGGTTGTTTTCTGTCTTCATATTGGAATGAGGATGTCACAGTCTCACATGAGGGCTTTTGTTCCAATTTGGTCATGTGAAATATCCAGAGAAATGCTCAAATGTTGAATCTAATCATTATATTTGTGATAAGAAGAATTAGGCTACTATAAGCAACCACACATCAAAATAATTTAGCCAGTGGACATCTCCATTAAAGAGCCTGTACCTGATGTAGACCCATGAATAAAGAACGGGTTTCAGAACTGTTAGCCCTGAAGACATAGTCCCTCTCACTCTGGTGTTGAACCATGACAGAGAAACAACTGTCCGGATAGCCGCGGACTGTTTCTCACGCTCTCGCTTTCTCTTTTTTTAAGTTATAGCATAAAACACATACTTTGAAGACGTACAACTACAGAAGACGTACAACTACAGTAGGTGGCACCTATCGGCTGCCAACCGCCATTAAAAGCAACACAACAACAAGGTTCTCATCTCTGACTACTACTGGTTGATTTGAGTTAAATTTTCAATGTTCAATGCTTGAAAGTGGCTTAAAACGGCTTTGTAAGTTCTTTGTATAAAACTTATTTGAGGTTGAGATCTGGCAACCCAAAGCAAAATCATAAAATCTTCCTAGGGACAGAGGGATACAATAAATGGCAGCGTCCATGGCAACATATAAATAAGGTGGATATTTCTCATTCAAGATATTAGGAAATATCTTTATACAATATATGGAGTACCGGTATTTGTTTTTCAGAAGCAGAAGCGATTTCGCTGGAAGTCAAATTTTATAGTAGTCGACTATTTATTTTATAGGGATTTTAAATTATCTAAATGGACGGCAACAGAATGGACAGAGTTAGTTTTGAGCTCCTTTTTGCTAATTTCATGGACCATTTGGTCCTTTTGTCTACCAAAGAATGTATTTAATTGACAAAAAGCCCTAATAATAATCAGGTATTAACACATTTTATTTGAACGGTGGCGGGATGATGAGTTAAAGTTAAATAAAACAGGCTTGTAAAAGTTGTGATTTAAAATCAAACTATACTCAAAGTATAAAGGACTAAAATAATGTTTATGGATGGGCATGGACACAGTGGGATTACATGTGCTCACATAAACATTACTCATGCACACCTGAAAAGGCTGAAACACATTTGAACATGTCGAGATGTAATGAGATTAGCATGACTAAGGTCTGGAGAAGAATTAAATACGGTTATATTACACACCATGATAAACAAAAGACTGGCAGTATGGAATGAAGGAATGTAATCGACTGTAAACAACCATGACCAGAATCTCAGGCGCCACCTCCGATTGCCTGGGTTGGTCAATGAATCAGCCGGCAGAGTTATGAAGCAAGAAGCTACTGGACAGGACAAACTGGAGACTCATCACCGAGACATTTCGAAATCGCACGTGACAGGCGTTTCTTTCCTTCATTCACTTATACACTTATAAATCCGTGATAATTTTCTGATAATGTTTATTTTAATCATTTATGTTTATATTTGTTCGTATTTGGAATTGAATGAATATTTTCATGTTCTGTAAAGCACTTTGAATTATTACGTGTACAAATTGTGCTCTACAAATCAACTTGTAGTAATAAAATATATGCTAAATGTACATGCAAATAATGTCGGACTGAAAGCTTTATTGTGGTGCCCCCAGAGTATGTGAAAGTAAAGAAGACGACAAACCTTTGACCTCGCAGTCGTGGAAGGAGCTGGCGCCTTCCCTCTTGGTGCCGAGTCCTCCCCCACAGGGGAAGCACAGGGTCCGGCCCAGATCCGGCTGATAAGTCCCTGGAGGACACGGCTGACATGGTTTGAAACCATCACTGGAGAAGAATCCTGTGGGACACTGGCCTGGACGTGGAGACCAACAACATGGTCAAAATACAATTCATACGTTCAAAAACAAATTGTTGTATTGATGTACTATAATTGATCAAATCAGACTTGACTTAAAAACCCCTTCAACAAGCAATGCACTGTAAACTGCCCTTATTTACAAGTTACTTTATATTAAAATACCCAAAGTTAAAAACACACTAAATATATTAATATCATATTTTTGAACAGGCCAATTTACCTAAAAACAATATAAAATAAATGTATAAAATCAGCATAAGGTACACCGTAGGGCTGTACTTAAAATATAAATACAGCAACATATTGTGTGAAAAAAAATATTATGAATTAAGTTCTATACTTAATAACGTGCAGACTGCTGCATTAAGGCTGACTCTGCTCTCCTGAGGCGACTTATTCATAGGAAACTTCTGATATATTCTGATATGAAATTCAATTGCATTTTACATAATCAGAACTTTATTAATGTACTTTCACCAGTTCTAAGGGATACCCCACGTATCAGGACACGTATCATATCAAGCTCCGAGTATCTGTAGCTCCGAGTATATGTATTGTGCTGTGAGCTAACAGGCAATACCCATCCTAAGTATGGTGCCTTCAAAACCCGTCAGTTGGCCAGGCCATTGGTCAAATCAATGTTGTAACATTTTTCCCAAATAGTACAATTTTAAAAGGTTATCACTCGTGTTTGGATGTCAGGAACCTAGAGCGGTTATTCCTTATTTTCAGATCATAAACATTTTCTCAGTTCTTGAACTCCTTCAGTTCCCAAAAAACCCTCTTTATTATTTTGCTTCTCCCCCTCCAGCTCTGCCCTCACGATGATTGGTCAGAACAGTCATGAGGTATGGGAGCTGCGCATTGCGGCCGGGCTGCAGAGGCACCGAATGTACTTTGTAAAATTTAAGTGTGGAAGCCAACTCCACCAGTGGTTATAAATAAAGTAACGTGAACCTGAAAGGCTAAATTGGCCAATGACATAAACAAGCATGTCCCAGACCCGGGGCCGCACCTGCACAGGAGGAGATGTTCCTGGCTCCCGTGGGCCCGTGTCCATCGCTGCCGGGACAGAGGTCACAGGCCAGCTGCCCCTCCCTCTCCTGGAAGGTCCCTGGTGGACAGGACACGCAGCGCTCCTGCTCTCCGTGGTAGTACGAGCCCGGAGAGCATCTGACTGAGAGAACAGCACAAGTTTAGTCAGAGGAAGGCCTGAAAGTTTGTAACATCATAATAGCGTCAAAACAAATTTAAAAGGGCATAAGTGACTCCCTGGTAAATTTAGAGGAGAGACAAAAAATAAAAAACAACAAAACAACACTTGATTAACTTATCACAAAAAACAAACACAAAAAATAACCAACATTGTCAATAAAAACAAATCTGATTTTTTGGCCAAGTAAAGCAAAGGTAATAAAAAAGTAGAATCTATTTAAATATATTATTATATATGAATTCATTTATGTTGATCTGAAGTAAATGACACAGAGCCACATTTACTAAGACAAGTGCTAAATGGCAAGCACTACTTCAAATTTGCATGTGCCATTTTGTGGGTATGTTGCCCCTTATCTCCCATCATAAACTGCACGTATTAGCAGTGGTATTATCTGATATGTAAATGAGTTTACTGCGTGAGCAAACTGTGTCTCTGTTGCTCCTTTGGGAGAACTGACACATATAAGATTATTGACGACGAAGATGTTCACTAGTTAGGCCAACAACATGATTAAAATCTTCATCCAGAGTTCAACTGATGCGCATGGACAGAGGGACGTGTTGGAAAATCTGCACAAACAAAAACCTGCCGAAAAGATGAATCTGGGACCGAGGATCACAAGGATTTTATTACAGCTTCTCGAAAGTAAAGTCACAAAGCACGGGCTTTGGAGACGCCCGGGATGAGAGGACGTTGAGCAAGACCTGTGAGTGTCCGGACCTCATGTGTCATCAATACTTTGTGTACAGACCTCACGGTCTTTACAAAGGACTTTAAAAGGAAATGGGACAGCTTCTATCAACTGTACCAGGTCAATGCGATTCAGATGAGAATCCAGGCCAGTGGCGCAGGTAAAGTGTGTTATTATGACATCTCCCCTCCGTCAGAATAACACATTATTATTTTGTATTTGTAAATGGGCCATGCACAATGATTTGAACCCTTTTGTAATGCCACATTGATGTGTAAACGGCAATAGTCTGTTCTGTTCGGATGTGCAACATTTTCACTCAGTTTGACTCTTTGTAGTCTTGATAAATCAGACAGTGGGCGCTAAAAATGATCATTTGCATTTTCTCCGCCTCAAATGTTGCGCGTTGGGACAAAATGACCCTCTTTTGCATATTCATTAGGTCTCATTTGTGCTGCAGCCTGAGTCTTAACTGCGCACACTTTTTGCTCCAGTTTAGCACATGCAACCTGTTTTGCACCTGTGCAAACGCTTAGTAAATCTGTCCCCTAAAGATGATCTATTCAAAATATATTTGTTAATTTAACATAAGATGTGTAAATAGCCAAAAGTAATATATTTTTTTTTAAACAGGGTCAACATTTCAGGTTTTTAATGTACAACAATTGATAACCATTAATAAAACATTAAATTGTTTTGACAGTTTTTGACCAATAACGCCAAAAGTTAGGATGGTTGTCAATGAATAGAGCTCCTCGTTACATTTTATTATGTATAAGTATTAAGTATTTTTCTGCCACTTGCACCTATCTTACAATCTCCATCTGCATTAGAGGAGGTTTTAAAGCGCGTCATCCTTACCACATCGCCCGCTGTCCCGCTCCCAGCCGGGACCACAGAGCTCGTGGATGGGGGTGGCCTGGGGGAGTTTCTGAGCGACCTCGTACTCCAGTCCTGCCACTCGGATCAGGAAGCGCTCCTGGTTTATGGACTTCTTCAGCGCCTTGATGTACGTTTTCACCTGTTTCTCCATGCGCTGTCGGAGGCAACTGAGGTTACAACTCCCTGTTCACAAGTAACCAAAGAGATGGCAGGATTAGCAAACAAGTTTATATGGTATTGACACAGCGAATGTAATTGTGATAAATAATTTGATCTATGCTCATTTTCCTTGATAATATACTTTTGCTTAGCTAGCATAAAGAATCACATGCTTTTAGAAATGACTGTGTGGGTTGAGTTTTTGCATATTTTATCGCTAAAAGACCCAGTGGAGGCTATATTTAGTTCTCTTCTTTGAGGGTCCCATTGTGTGCAAAATTCAGGCTTTTAAAATTACTTTTCAACACATTCGTTGTAATATTTCAGATTTATTATCAAAATAATGTGTTTCAAATCCCTTTTTCCACCCGAGATACTGGCGCACTGATTAGTGAAGCAGTTTTAGGCCAAAAAGAATCAAAAGCAGCTGGTTTCGAGATGAGTTTCCACTAAGCAAAACCATTTTTAGAGCTTGAGATTAAAACTCAAGACACCAATATGAAATGTAATAATAATTGCACCTTAAAACTATAATTCTGAATCAATTGTATTCAGTTCTCAGTCTTAATTGTCCATTTAAAACGGTTTATAGTTTACTGAGCACTGACCGGTGGTGTCCCCGGGTTTGACCTCTGCCTCCAGCTCCAGAGTGATGCGTGTCACTTCTTTGTTCGGGGAGTTTCGAGCCCGACGGCCTTTGGACTTTTTGGTTGAGTCACATTTGAGGTTGACAAATGTGACCAAGCAGTTACTACAGGGCTGCCCTCCTCCTGTGGACACAGACAAAAGTCATTAAAGATTCAGTGGCTGGGTTTCAGAGGACATTGGTATTCTACAAGTGGATCGTGTTGAGTTTAAGTGGAGACAGGCCAAAAAAAGTGTGTTGCATAAATATAACAGAATAATGTATCATGTCACTAAGGATGTGTACAAGCTTGCTCACGGTGTACCAAAAAAAACTGTTACTAACTCTGAAACTGCACCTGGACTAGAAAAAATGCTTGATAAAAACAGTGATTTCGGCATCCAAACTGCTGCAAATAAGGGTCCAAATGATTCTCTCGGACCCTAAACATCCTCTTTGCGCTGAGTTTGTCCTGCTGCCCTCCGGTCGCTGCTTCTGTCCTCCGCCGTTTAAAGAAAAATAGGTCCAAGTTTGTTTGAATGTGCTGCATCTGCTAGCTATCTAGACCAGGACAAAAACAGGACAAAATTGGGCTCAAACCAGGACCAAACCAGTCCAGGAAGTAAGAATAGAGCTGGGGAGTACGCAATTGGTAAGTATATTGACAATATAAATGTGTTACTTGCACTGCTCCTAATTTAGTTTTTCCAAATGATTGTGAGCTTTCCTTTGAAAATACCAGCATTATTTAAGGTTTTGTCCTTCCAATTACATTAACTTCAAATCATAAATCAGAGGTTACGTAAGACAGTTACTCTTACTTTCGTAGTTTCCCCGAATACTTTTATACAGTAATACTCCCACCTGAGAGGGGGACATGATCATGTTCTCAAAGCCTGAAACCAAACTCCGCAGTAAATGGCAGTATAAAGACTATTCTATTCAAAAAAGTGTAGTTGTTTCTGCGTGTAGAAGACCAGACCAGGTCCCAGCGTCCGCCCCCGGTCCTCAGTTCGACCCGTCAGTTTGGGGTGCAGGTGGCACTTGGCATTTTTAATCTTGAAAGAAGCCGTTTGTTTCACTGGAGGGGCCAGAGTCTCTACAGACAAGCACAGCACAGTGAGCACAAACAACAGGAAATACCAGCTTTTCACTCTTTTCTACAACTCTACATTCTCTCTCTATCATTAATGTATTATGATTGGGTTTAAAGATTCATTATTCTAAGCGATTTAAGCAGCAGTGTCTAACAACAAGCATCAAATAAATATAAGGTTTTATTTTAGAAGCCGGTAACTAAGCCAAAAGAACAGAAAAAATGCATTATATTATACATTTATACCAGCATATTTCATAACAACTTTCTGATATCTTTTAAATTATTAGATTTTAGTGTATTTTTACTAGTTTTTATAGCATATATCTCATTATTTTCCACATTGAGAGTCAAATAAAGGCTTTCTTATATCGTCTTATCAGTATTTTGTGTCGTACATAGGAATTAGTACTAGACACCTCCTGTCTCTGGTGTTAGTGTTAGAAGTTGCACATGTCGGATCAAATGCTGTAGTTGTAAGTTTGCAGTAAATGGTACAAACCTATACAAGTCTGGCTGCTGCTGTTGAGTCTGGCTGGAGAACTCTTTCCTCGGAGGATGGGGATTCCACAGCTCACAGAGTAACTGTTATCAGACTCTGACACACACAGGCAAAAAGCATCAACAGCACTGAAATTAAAACACTAGGCATAAACAGTGAAAACAGTATTTATATTAACAGCTCAAGTTCTCGTCCAAGGCTCCAAGCAATGTAGTTTGTGCGCATTAACGTTGTCACAATACTAACGTTGTAGGAAGAAATTCAAATCTTTAAAATTACCACAAAATGGGTTCTACTGACAAAAATAATAACGAATAAACAAAACAATACAAATTGAGCCCAAGACTGCCATTCCACAATATCGTCAAAATTGTTGAATCCCTATAGAAGAAAAAATTGTATTTATTTTATTAACCTTCATTTACCAAGGTAAAAAACACATTGGAAGTGGAAATTGCAGCAGCACACAATTTCCACTTCCAATGGAACAGACAAACATTTAAAAGCACAGACCATTTTCATAGGATTCTGGCTCTTCTACAGCCTCAGTTCAGACGGAAGAGAATACAAGAACAAACATTTTTCGAAACAGCATTAGCCCACCTGCAAGATAGTGAGCTTTGGAGGCGCATGTGAGTGAGCAGCTTTCCTTTTTGCCTGTTTTGCTGCAGGTCAGAGTCGCTTTAGGTGCTATGAGCCCAGGGGGACATTTCACCAGCTCTGGAAAAGAAAAAGTGAACATGTTACTAAAACCCTTAAAACAGGCGAAGGGATCAGAACAGCCAGCAGAGGGCAGTAGACCACACACACCAATGCAGTCCTTCCTGTTCCAGTGGAGCTTGAATCCAGGAGGACAGGTACATTCATAGCTGCCCAGTGTGTTTATGCAGCCGTACTTACAGCCGCCTCGGTTTATACTGCACTCGTCAATATCTGTAAAACACATCAGACGGCAGAATGAGTGCATGAACTTAAGGAGAAACAAGAACATGTAAACTTATTTTAGTTTAGATTTTATTTAACAACCAGACTAGACTAGATTCTGTGCTCAGTCCTGAAAAAGAGGAATCAACAAAACAAGCTGTGGGCAAGATATTGTACACAAAATACATTAAAACAGAAGATTGATTGTAGGATTTTAAAACATTTCTACGTACCGGTATGTTTGGGGTATGACTGGGTATGATCCAGCTCTTGGCTTAAAGAAATCATTGCTAAATTGTTTAGAGGTAAATGCTCAAAACATCCACTGTAGGCTGGCCCTTGTTTCTCAGAGATTGTAGTGAAAGTGGCATTAAATATTAACCCCAGATTTATCAGATACAGCGGTATTTTGGGGTTTAAGTGCATATCATATGACAGGTTCTCGTGGGTTTTTTTTTTCTAATGATTACTTCTTTTGGTGGGATAGAACCTGTGGCAAGTAGTCATCATTGTTTTACACCAGTCAAGTTGTAATTTGTGAAGAAAGATTTAAAAATAAAAGATGAAAATTACAGGGAGGAGAACCGTGATCTGGCGTTATCAAAAAGTGAGGGGCCATCCAAAATGCAGGGACAATTTCAACACAACACATTTAGCTGACTGTTTAACCAACAATTTAACACAATAAAGGTGTTGTCAGGTATTATCATCTGTCAAATCATAACGATGTCGCATCTGCTGCTAATGTCCAACCAGGAAGCAACATTATAAACGTCGCCAAAATTGTCACATGAAAACAAACTTGAGATCATCAGCAGATCATGTTCCGCACGTTTCAGTGGAATGTGTCTAACCTGTCTCTTTAATGTATGCGTTTGTTTTGCTGGTTTGTAAAAGTATTTCACTACATGTACTGCTTACATATGTATGTGACAAATACATAAACTTGACCTGGCACTCGACTTGAACCCAAACCACAGCTAAAGTAGTAGAGCGCAGTTATAGTCCGGCTTTGAAAGAAGAATCCGCTGGTCCTTGGACGAATGCAATCTGGGCCTATTCACTGTGTGGCAAAGTCCTCCAAGGCTAGAAACACAGTTAACGCACCATTCTTGGCACTATATATAGATGCTTTGTGGAGAATAAAAGCGCAGACATTATCCAGACTTATACTATGTTCAAATAAAAGTGGTTTTGCTTTATATTGGGCTCTAAAGTGGCAGTCCTTCTCCCTGTCCACATAAGTAAGATGGGTTAAGTACCGTAAGTGTCTTGTTAGCGCTTCAGTCGAACATCTCTACATGAGCCACTTCTGCTTTCATTTGCTTATGAAAACAGTAGAAACCAGGTGACATTCTCCACTCTTCTGGTGCCTCTAAAAGACCAAAGTCAGGTCCCGTGCGTAACATTTTCGCACGTACGCACGCTTTACAAGTGAGACGCCTGACATGGGGACCGATATTTGGGAGAAATTATTATTATTAGTGTTGTTGTTTTATTCACTAATGCAGCTGAATCCTCAAACACTTTCACCATCACACGCCTCCTGCTGGTCAGTTTTTTTGTCTCTATGGGAGAAAAATGCATGTCCCATTCCATAGAAATCTATGAATGTAACTTGATTAAATGAAACAATTAAACATCTTTAAGTGTAGATTGGACATGGTTGTCGTTTTGTGATCTGGATCCAAGAAAATCATGAGAAATTCACTTTTTTTTTGTGTGTGCTTATTGCCCACTATAAAACTGATTGTTCAGGAGCAAACAACCTCGCTGAAACTATCCGGGGGTTTTTTGATGTTGAAATGTACCCCACTTAAAAGCTCAGATACGTTTATGTTACATGTTATGCAAGCTTTAAAACGAGTACAGTGTCTTTCACAGTCAAACGCACATACTACTGCAGTTCGTGGAGAATTACCATCACCTTTCTGTGGGCACGCTTGGCACGCTTGCGCCTCTCGAGCCGCTAAAAGCATCCGGGCCGCACATGTAATGAGTTTAGCGTTTTAAGGCAGCGGAGCAGTCGTGGTCGGCCCGGGGATGAGACGGGGAGATAATGGCAGTGATTGATGATGTGGCTCGCTGATATGAAATGCTCGAAGGTTGTCTCATTCAATTATTCAGCGCGCACAAAGAGCCCGCGCACGCCTCCGCCATCCCGGGAGAGTGCTATGACTTCATCAGCTCCGCCTGACGCGACGCCCGGCCTGCCTGCAAATGTAGCACGAGATACGCTACTTATCCTCCCGCATCAAAAGCACCGCGGTTTAGAAGACAAAGAACTTTTAATGAATATCTGATGGAGGGGTGAGCTCATCTGCCAGTTGTTTGGAGTTTCTTTGGTCTTGAGTGGGAGAGGATAGATCCACGCTGACCTTTACAACATGTTTTTCTTTTTAAAACAAGACATTCAAAGATGAGGAAAGGACAAGCCAAACATCTCCATTGAGTTGTTTATGATGGTTGACTTGCAGACAAATTTAATGAAAATTTAAACTAATTCATTCATATTGAGTTGATTATGAGTGGTTCTTCAGAGGCAGCTGGAAACAACAAGCTTTCTGCAACTTTCTGTCCAGACTTGGGTGGGTTCTGAATTAAGTGAAATTTACAGTCATTTTCACATAATCGGATTCATCAATTATTTTTCATCCTTACAGAAATATATTCATGCCATTCTAGCCTTCTCATATTTTTTTCTAATTATTACTTTGCTTGGTGGGATAGTCTCTGTGGTAAATATTTATATCATAGTTTTTTAAGGCTGGGATCTCTCTGGATATGTCATCCAAAAGAGACCATTTACATACATTTTTCTGACACTATAATGTAACACAATTGAGGTGTTATTTTTAGGAATAATCATTTGTTAAATCATAAGTATTGGGTGATTTATATGGATTTTGGAACTGGTTTTTAAATAACAGTTGTGGAATTACCTCCATCTATGTCACATCTGCTGCTCACGTCCAACCAGGAAGTAACATTATTGTCACATTATAAACTTTTCATTCAGATATAAACTTCACCAAAATTGTAAAACTGGGGAAAATATGTAACAGTTTTAGAAATATCTGAAATAGAACTCAGGATTGTGACATCACACATGAGATTTGAAGATGCTAAATACTGAAATTGTTTATTCAAAACTATTCTAACACTATAGATTGGTACATGTATTTAGCAGTAGTGGCTTCACATATCTTTTTTGTGTACTTTTTTAAATGGTTTTGGCTAATGCATCTCCATGCATGTTTAGCACACCAGCAGCAAACATGGTGGATTTCTATGGTAACGGACGTTTGTCGATGTTTCATCCCGAGCTCAATCATGTTCACTACATTTGACTAAATGTGTAGTCTAACAAAATCATGCTGTCATGTTGGTTTTTATGTAGGGGAAGTTTAAAAGTACTTGGATCTTGTCGACAGCTTATTCAAGACTAAATCTTTGTTCCGTACTAAAAACACTCACAACACAAGTTCATATTTAGGTCAATGGTTGTAAGCCATGAATTCTAGATCTTTTGTTTTACGAGCCAAGGCCACACGCCATAGGGATAACACTTTTAATACAGCATATGGTCTGGAATTGTATTCTTCATGATTTATGATGGGCATGATTGACAGGCGGATTAACCAATTGAAGAAACAAACGGTCCATTCATGTTATAACAACTTACAAGTAGAAAAGAATATTACAGAGGACTGAGAACCAATAAATCTGAGGTAAAAGAAATTATACATTTAGTTCTGAATGTTTTGAGGATATTTACGCATTTCAGAGGAGACGAAATAAGCGTCTGTGATTGAATAGATATAATTCATCGCTAAACTAGAAACCTACTTCGATCAGTTCTGCATTACAGTGCTCACTGCAGCTTTGAGAGTTCGAGTTGTAAGGC
This sequence comes from Chaenogobius annularis, assembly GCA_015082035.1. Taxonomy (NCBI): domain Eukaryota; kingdom Metazoa; phylum Chordata; class Actinopteri; order Gobiiformes; family Gobiidae; genus Chaenogobius; species Chaenogobius annularis. The sequence continues at coordinate 1,426,160 of BJKM01000003.1, read as the reverse complement.
ATGAGTTGTGGATCTGCTGCCTGGTCAGCCGAGATTACACACTTTTACAATACTTTACAACCAATCAGAGAAACACATGGTCCATTTGTGTCGATGGCAACTTATGAGTAGAAAAAATAAAACAGAGGACTGAGAAACAGAAAATATGAGGTAAAAGAAGTGTTTGGATTCTGAATGACACAATGATATTCTGAATGACACAATGATATTCTGCATTTGAGATTCACATGCTGCAAATAAGCGGCTGATTTAACATCCCAAAATTGGCGCTCCATAGTTCAAGAACCGGCATTTGAACAGGAAGTTGATTGACTAATTATTAATCCCAAAGGTGCAAAAAATACCACCATCTACCCTAATTTGAAAGTTTATAACATATCTTTTTTATTAGAGGTGCTCCGATCAATTGGCCGCCAATCATGCTCAGGCCGATCACGCCAAAAATCATGTGATCGGTGATCTGCAAAATTACATCGTCATCACATTTACATTGAGGTAGATGATCTGCAAGTTATTGCAGTAGCGTCGTTGGTCCTTTAAGTCCAGATGTATCCACCGTCTGCTCCCGCTCGCACCTCGCCTGGTCCCGGAGCGGACAACAACACGGAGCCGACCTTCTATCCGAAGATCGGCGAAGATCGGATATTCGAATCCCGCTCTCTCCTGGTAGAGCGGTCAGATCCACTGACCTACAGGTTGGCGGTGCGATCGCGGCTGCCTGAGGTGAATACTGCTGTTGTGTCCTTGGGCAAGACACTCAATTCCGACTCGCCCCCAGTATCTGCGAACATCTGGTGTGTGTGTGAATGGGTGACTGGTTCCTTGATGTGAGGCTCTTTGAGTGCCTTGACGGTAGAAAAGCGCTATATAAATGTTTTTTTTTGAGGTTCAGAGCCAAATGTGTCCTCTATCAAACGTATGAAGTGACACGCTCAGACTGAGACAGATGGTTTCCCAATGTATCCACAGAATGCACAGACGCGCTTGTTTACAGGGATGTACACGGTTGCGATTTACCCCCCAAAAAGCGATAATTTCATGCGTGCCTTAAATATATAAAGAGCCACGGGGCCTGTGAAAGTTGTCACATACATCGTCCTCGCTGCTCTCTTCTGCACGTTTTCCTTCCTCAAACTGTCCAAACTGCTCAGAGGATGAAAGCCTGCTCCTATCTATATCCACTCCGTTTGGCTGTGCGCAGTGCCAGATGCACCGCTGCATGACGCGGACATGAACGAGTCTTATTTTTAATCAGCCCTTCTTGTAGCATTTCTTACGATATGCTCCATACTACAGTTTTGCATATCTTCAAAACAACATTCACGATGTTGATATATATTACTCACCTCTAGGCTTGGTTCAATTAACAGGCCAACACTTGAAGGTTTTTTATATTCTTTTCAGCCCATAGACTTTGATGGACAGTATGGGGCAAAGACTGGAGAGAGACATTCACATTCAAATTGTCAGAGCCTGAAATCCAAAACTCTGAGGCCGGTAATGTGCCATGAGTGCTTGACCTAAACCCTAAGCCATTTGTGCAGCCAGACTTCCACATGTCACCTGCAGTTCAAACAAGGCTACGTTAAACTTGCTCGCTATAGTTTTATTATATTTATTGTCGAGGTGCCAAACAGTAAAAGTAGTGCGACGGGAGCAGAAGGCCTCTTTAGTGGAGCGAGGGATCATTTCTCCTCTCATGATGGGCTATGATGGAGCGTAGAGAGCATTTAAGCAGGAGGAGATGTGCCGCCAAAACAGTCTCTTCAGAGCGCCAGGAAACGGACGCTAGTGATGAATGATTTCCTCTCCATTTTCTGTTGTTGAAAATTTCAGATAACCTCTGAGATTTATGGCACTCGGTGTCGCGGTTCCTCACTACAGGCCATAACCAAGGTTAGAGTGTCCCACTGAGTCGTTTATCAGCGGGAAATATGGCTGCCAAACAACTCAAAGTGGTTTAATCATTGGGCCAACAGTAAACGGAGCCAGTTAGGACAGTAAAAGGGTGATGGACACGGATATATGTTACAGAGTGCGTTTTGTACAAGTTTGCAAACAGAAGAAGTTTGCAAACAGATTTCTTTGTTTTGTAGCACCCACATCTCTGGTTCCGGTAGTAAAATTCACATTCTATTTTTTTCCCACAGGCTTTTCAAAAAGAAATAAACACTGAGTTTGAAAGCTGGGGACCAATCAAATACTGTATGTGTTAACTAAGGGAATAGGAAACATACTTAAACCACAAAGACCTAGCCTATAGGCTACAAATGTAATATTGAGAATGATTGGGCTTTTATCTGTGCAGTGTCACATGCACACGCACACGTGACAGAACAAGGACCACAAAGGGCAAAAGTCAGAGCCTGGCTCACTGACGAGCGTCTGCCGGTCAATACTGTCCCCTCTGGTGTGTGGACAGTGATGCGGGGTCAGGTTGGGTTGGTTGCGGGGCGGGTTGAGACAGGTTATAAAATGCGGACCGAAGTCTGGTACGTCCACGCTCCGCCCGCCAGTGTCACTGCATTTTGTCACTTACATGTTGCCACTTAAGCTTTCATGTACTGTACACAAAACCATAGACCAAATTAGGCTTGCATGGCATTTTAGTACACTGACTTTTTAATAAGACACAAACTGAACCCACGATGAAGGACTGGACTGACATTAGGGGAAAAAAGACATTCAGACTGAATTGGAAAAAGGACATATTTGACAAACTTTAGACTAGATCGGCTGTTTATGTTGGACAATGTGTGCCGGAAGTGCTTCAACGGGCTTCTTTTGTTGTCTTTGTTTCTTTTGTTCTCTCTCCGTGTCATGTTCTGTGTTCTTTGTTTTGTTTCATACGCTTAAATATGGAAAAAAAACAAAACAAAAAATATCATCTTGCAACTGATTCACTGTATCACTGTAAATGGAAAACAATTTTTCTCGGTTGAATTGGTCAACTTCCTATTTTTAGGTCCAAGTAACATTTCAATTTATGTATGAAAAAGGCCACACTGCAGTAATTACTTATTGAAATGGCTTGCATGCGACTTCAGCAGGCTAACTAAAACTTCTTTGTTATGCACCTTCATAAAAAACAAACAAACATTTTCCACAAACCGCAATTTCACTTACACTGTTCAGAATCAATGCTCTACATCGACTTCTACACTGCCATTTCATCATGTTCACCAAAGTGTATACCTCCTTACCTCTTTTCCCTCTCATGGTAGGAACGTAAGCCCGAGGCGGTAAAGACGGGTGATTAGCACTCCACTCCATCTTAGCTCTTTCCATCATATCCGCACAGACCTGAGCACAATTGCTACCTGCTAAAGCCTGATAGATGTGCCTGCTACTTCGCTTACTTTCAGAAAGGCCGATAGTCACGTCTGAGTCCATTAAGTACAGCACAAAACGTCTGGGCCTTACATTATACTTATACCGCTGCTTTCTGATTGATTTAGCGCCTTCCGGGTAGCCACCTGTTCCGTCTCATTTCAATGCGTCTGAAAAATCAACTCACCGGGCCTAAAAAACGGCTCTGAAAAAAGGTGATCCATCAAAATGAACACCCAGTTAGGTTTTTGTTTTTTTTATCCAAAGTGCCATGTTTTGTGTCACTTCTGGAATGTAATGAAAAGCTGAAAATGAATTATTTAACAGCCACTGGAGGATAATAGCGATTTTAGAATGTGTTAAGAAGTGGTGTCAAGCTTGGAAGACGTCACACACATTTGTTGATATCGTCCATTAAATAACTGTATTTCATTATTGGAGTGATTGGATTACAAGGAGAAGAATTAACGGCTTTAACTTCATGGTAACAGAGAAATGTGTCAAATGTTTAGTCAAGAGTGACACAAAAAGGTTGTCTAATGGAGATTAGCCCAGAATGTTCCACAGCATGACAATAAACTGATTTATCTTCATGGACTTACAAATCAGATCTGAGCAGAGGCGAGCACACTCATGTTAAGACTGTATATTATGGTATATAGATATGTTTTGGAATGAATGCATTTATTTGAGTATATTCATATAGCATGTAGTCAATTACCGGTATAACTCATTGACAGGAAACATTATAATTCCAGCAAAGTGGGAAGATGTGTAAATTTATTGAATCCCACATCTTCGGAGTTCAAAATTCAACTAATATAATATAAATCCAGCTTTCTTTAATGAAAAAGTCCTCTCAATGTGGTTTGGATTCATCTTGATTTTTCTCTATCTCTTTTGTAATAAAAACAACTGAAATCAAATAAATGCGAGATAGTTGTGCTAAATGCTACACTGTTCCTGGCAACATGTACAACCACACTGCGCCTTTACTGACGTTAAAGGTAAGTACTGCACGGAGCATGTGTGTTTACTGGTTGACACTGGAATTACTGATAAAAAATGATGGTGGTTTAACTGGTTTGCTTCCATTGTCATATGAACGCGCTTCATTTTTCACCAAACCTCTTCACGCTAAAGCTGCTGTACCTGATGTTTACCGTCTTAAAAACATGAGAAAAGGAACAACTTCATTTTAAAACTGGTCCAAAGTTGTTATATGCAATTTGAGCATCCTAATATTCAAATGTGAATCAGGTTATAATGACAGTTTTACATGAAAATGATTACAACATGTAAGAACCACAAAGAATTAACCTTGCGAGAAAGAAACATGTGTAAGTAAGTAATTGTGGCTGATTTTGATGTCAACCATAAAATAATATCAAAGAGGAGAACATAAGTATGTATAGAATGCAGTGGGGAAAAAAAAAAAAAAAATCACCGCTGCGGGAAAAACATTTATAATGACAGTTCCCCATTTTAATCTAACGCAAACTATTATAATTGTGGTTAGAAGTGCATCGTTTTCTTTCTCAAATGGCAGTGAAAGGAGGAGATTCACAGCCCATTCGGTGAGAGGTGAGTGGGCTCAGCTGAAAAGGTTAGAGCTACTAGTGCATGTCGTATTTAAATTAGACACCGTTATCCATAGCAGCTCCTAACGGCAAAAGCATCTGGAAGTGAAAGACGTTCCTCTAGTTTGTGTCCTTACCTCCGCAGTGCGCTAGGCCGTAGAGCACGTAGCCTTTATTACACAGACACTGAAAACTCCCCGCTGAGTTCACGCAGAAGTGGTCACAGGTGCGGTCAAACGAACACTCGTCGATGTCTGCAACCGAAGAGAAAACGTATTACAAAACGTCAATTCAGCACACAATCCCCTTCTCTATATTTATTCTATTGTGAGTATGAGTTGTTGTGGGTTGAAATCACATGTCAAAACAACTACTTCAGAAAAGGAACAATTCTGTTTGCCGCTGTCATAGTTGACCTTCAGAGCTGGTGCGGCAGGTTTTCCATTCCAACGCTCCGAAATTGGAAAAGTATTTTGGAAATAACAAGCGGAAACAGGCGGCGTCAACAGGGCAGTGATTGCTTGACTTTAAAATAGGACACTGAAGTTGAACATTTTTAGTCCTTTTTCCCAACCTAGTATTCTAGGTGTCAAAGTGGAATTACTACGCAAAATGTATTTTATGAGCTTTTAACAGTGTATTTGTTGTATTTCAACTGGTTGCTGCCCGTTTGAGTAATCCTGTAGACTACTGAAGCTTCAGTGCACAGAAATCTGTTTTCACCCACCCGCGCCCACCTCAGCCCACAGCCCTGTATTTATGTATGCATTTATGTTAGCCTTTTCAAAAGCTAAACCAACTAAACCATTTTTACACAACGTTACATCAATAATTACACAATAGGGTAGTTTTTCCCCTGCAAATCTGTTTCTCTTATGAAATGGACAACTAACAGATAAACCCGAAATGCGACGTCCAGCTAAATGTGTTTATCTTAAACAGCAGGTGAAGTCAGGTGTTTCCCCACGTTCTTTTCCCGACGCATACGGATATACATAGAGAAGGGGGGTCAAACGTGTGGGCGCAAAACATACATTTATATTTATTAATCTCCGATAGATATATATAGGATTTTATTGCTAGAACTACAAGTCCCACAGTCCTTTGCAGCAGCCGCTCCTCCCCCTGCTGCTCAGCACTGCTGTGTGTGCTGCTGGTGCAAGTGCCGAGGGCTGAGAAGTGCACTTTACAGACTTGAGCAGAGAGGTCTGAGCGGAGAAAGAGACGTTGTGGTTTGGGAAACACGTGGAAGAAAGAAAGGAGACGGTTTTGTGGACGTTAGAGCTGTGCTAAAAGCAGCGCTAATGTGGAGCTAACAAGAAGAAAACAAACTTCTTTGATGACAACTCTGTGAGGAAAACATCCAAACCAGTGCAAAACCTGGACAGATCATGAGCCACAGGTAAAAACACAGGTCAGAGTGTAAATGAAGTCTGAACGTGACAGAGTGAAGCTGTGAGCTCTGACGGTGTCCACACTAATGTAACAGTGAATACAAACACAACATGAATAACTTTTCACTAAGGTAAGCTTAAATTGTAAAAATAGTGAGCCCGATGAGTTTGAGCAGCAACAGGTCTGTGATATCAACATTTCATATCAGAAATCATAACACAAGTCCATGTTCTGCTGCTGCATGAAAATAGACTCAGTCTTTCCCCTGCTGCAGATCTGTGCAACAGTGTCCACATAGAACTATTACTAGGCTATATAAAGCCATTTATTTCTTATATTTTTTACGTTATATTCGGCCCGCGGCCCAGCCTGCGCATCGGAATTCGGCCCGCGGCCCAAAATGAGTTTGACCCCCCTGGCATGGAGGCTTCTGTCCGTCCTCTGTGTTTTGTCCGTCATTTGGTCCGTGTGAGAGTTTCTGGTGATCATTTACCAGAAGATAGACATGACATTAAAAACTGCTGGAAGTATAGATGAAGCTATGGTGCTTGAAATGCACAGAGCTGTTTACGAACAAAAACGTAGCATAAATGAGCCTTTAATTGCAATTCAGACGCCAGGACATACACAAATGCTCAAAAACACTGAAATCTGTTGTTTACGGTGAAATGCTACTATGAGAGGCGAGGCCAGAGGAGGATCTGTTTTAACCCATCATTGAGTCTTTTTAGATAATTATTGCGAGTTACAATGAACAAAATGTAAAATAAGGATATACGTGTGATATAGTTTGTTGCTAAATACCAAAAAATTCCTATTACGTCGTAATTTTTCTTCTTCTTAAATTAAAAAAATAGAAAACACAGAATAGAACCGAAAACGACCAGAGTAAGAACTAAATAAAAAGAACACAAGAAGCACAATCACAGCACCTTCAGAAGAAAATAAGTGCCACACTTGGTCCAAAGTCCGTCAAATCGGTCTATTTCCAAATGAAATCAGAATGGAATTTTTTCCATTTGTCTGATGTCTGTTCCTGTGTCGTTGGTGAGGTTTGCGTCATCCTTTCCTTGTGATGGCCTTTTATCCTGCAGCCAAAAGTAAGTTCCAAGTATCCATTTGTTGTGTCCATGGCAGGAGTTTTTGAGGCCCAAGAACATAGTTCGAAATTGATATTTGATATGTCTTAATAAATATTTCCATTAGGGTTCAGGGTTATAATGGTCATTACTTTGTTTAATTTCTTGATTATAATAACTTATTTGTGATGACTTATGAAAGTCTTTTCTCCAAGTCAAAGGATTCCTTCAAAATATTAAATCTTTTTAATCGATTTTCTTTTACAATCTGGTGAAAAACGTTTATACCTTTTGTTATCCAGACTTTGACTCTCAAGTTGGTGCTTAATGTCATCTTTAATGTTGCTGTGCTTTTGAAGGGACTTGGTGATGAACAGAAGTATGTGTCAAGTCCAGGCAGCAGCTGGGATGTGCTGCTTGTGTGAGAATGTCTCTTTGGCTCATTACACAAAGAAATGGGACTTTTATCTTCGTTGTGCTTATGAGGCAGAGCCAGACGCTATCAGAGATGATATTCAGGTATTTTACAGCAATTAAAAAGAGTTCACTTCAAACAAAGCAAGATTAAAGAATGAGACAAAGGTTTAACCCTTTGCACAAGAAAGTCTTTCCGAACCTCACTTTTGCACTGCACATCAAGACAATGTGATAACAAAAGTACAAATTGCTCCAACCACACAAATATATTTGTCTGCTGACAGACAGTCGTAATGAGTTGCATTCAGTTACATTTACTTGAGTAACATTTTAAAAGATATTTTTTTTACTCTAAACTTAATTGCGTACTGAGCAATAGTAAAAACAATATTTTTTCTATTTTCTCCTCTATGAGCAAGACTAGAGCGTTGACCTTTGACCTAAATCAGCCTTGAGGTATGATTTTTATGTGCTTTTATTATTATATAGTTAATTCACTGGAAATACCTACATTTCCACATTAGTTTAGGTTTTGTCTGTCCGATTGCGTCAGCTTAAAAGAACAGAATAATTAAAGTTTTAGCTAAATTCACACCCAAATGTTCAAATGAAGTTCTCTACTATCTTGATATTGCATTATATTGTCACAATCAGAGCTGCAACAATGCACCAACTAATCGTGACTCGACTATGAATGTATTTTGATAAGACTCTAAAACACTTATGAAAAGACCTAACAAAGACCGTGGCATTATTAAATCAAAATGTCAAAATATCCTTTATTAGACAGGAGAAGAAAGTGTGTAATGGGGGATGAGAGAGGACGTGCAGTAAATGTCGGGGTCGGGATTCGAACTCACGACACTGCGGCCGGCTGCACATGGAGCCTGGCATAACCACTCGAGGTTATGCCAGGGCAGCACTCGGTCTCTGATTGATGATGCCTTCAGTCACCATATTTCAACCTTTATTTGGTTAAAAATAATTGCTAGTTGCAGCCCAAGCCCTAACTCAAATTGAATACAAATTAATGAGCTCAATACTCAGTGTCAATTTGATAACGTCGGCATAAAAATAATAAAAAATCTATGCAAAATAACAGTACTATCATTCTGCCGTGTGTCTCATACTAGTTCAAATAACTTCATTCTAAAACTGTTCAGGAACAGCCCAGTTGATGTGATTGATTCTTACAGAGTATTTACCCACTCAGATTGGTACTTGTATGAGAAACTAGACAATAGACAAAAAACAGCCCTATAATCTCTGCAGTGTTAACATTTGTCTCATTAACAAGACATTTACGTTCATTAACCAAATAAAATAATCGCATCCTAATAATCATGTTCAGAGCGTTTCCTCTTGTCCATCATGAAAATTGAACAATTTCTGTCGACGAGACCCAAAAGACAGTTCAACTTGCCACTGTTTAAGATTTTTAGATAGTATAATGACAAAAGGAAAGTCCTTATTTTACCTTTGCTGTGAAAATTCTACTGAAAATAGCATGGAAGATTAGAAGGGTGATTCAGCGCTAGACAGCTCTGCATAGTTAAATTAGGTATAGTTATATTTCACATTTTTAAGAGCAATAATGTTTTTTGAGCTAGTTTCACGGTGTGCATCAAACAGAAGATCCTTGGAATTCCTTTGGTGTTAATTTGGTAATGTCACATTTAAAGTGTAAAAAAATACAAGGTCCGCTCAGTCACACATTGAGAACTTGTGATATTTTAATAAAGAAGAGACTAATTAAAGTGCAGCAGGGGAGAAGGTTACTATTGTTTATACAGCGAGGAGATGAGGGCGGTCTCATTTGAGTCTGAGGAGGCGGAGAGCGGCGCAGGAGGAGTGTTGAGGAGCAGACAAGCCCCGTCTTGACTTATGGGCTATGGTCCAGTGGCAGCAGGAAGCACCGTGACTGTTTAAACCGAAGATAAAGCCCGAGTGGAGTCGGTTTACACGCCTCGACACCTCACAAAACACCTGAACCCTCATTTTGCAATTTCGACACAACAACAAACTCTTTAACAAAGTGTCAAATAGAAATGTAACAAAATCAATACTTGGAATACTAATCTAAAACAAGAGTCGGTAACAATTTAAAATAAGATTCCTGAGTAAACTATGTACAAGGCGTTAATAAGAACTCATTATTTATTGTATAAGTACTTGGACAATTACTAGAATTTGTACATCATTAATAAACCATGTACAAAATGAATGGAAGAGCATTAACAAGCTGGTTATTAAACTGTTTTCAATAATGGAGTGATAAATGTTAGCATATGCATACATTAAACTTGTGCTTATTAATGCATTATAATAGTTTACTAAGGAACCTCGTTTTAAAGCGTTACCCTTGAGTCTTATACTCTTTTGAGAAGTATCCATACTGCGACACGCTTTAAAACAAAGTTAAAAGGTGCACTATGTAACTTTTCTGATGGGGGGAGTTCCGCCACCTGTTTGTATCCATGGAGATATTATTGCTTTTCATGAAATAATCCACGATTTGGTGTGAAATGTATTTGTCTTCATGCAGACAAACATCTATCTGACATTTGTTCAATAACAGACAATTTGTTCATAAGTTTAATACACTTTCAAATAACCTACATTACTAGTGTTATGTTTTGACAATATGTTATAGGACATATCCATAACAAACTATCTGTATAATAATATGAAGATGGTAAAAAGGAACTCAACATGTATTTCGTCTTAAAAAAAAATAAAAAAAAAAAAAAAAAAAAATCAAGAATGATGTAATTACAAATAACGCAAAAAAAAGACAGTAAAGAACTAAAGGCTTGAAGAGAATGAGGAGTTAGTTTACACGCCTTGACACTTCGCCGTATATCACAGTGTATCACCTACATATACCGGGGAGGTGCTAACGAACTGCGCCTGACTTCCCTGGAGATGCAGTATTACGATGAGACTTTCGGTAATGTTTCCGATTGTATTAGTTTAAATTAACTGAACGCCACCAGTCGTAAGAATTACTTTTTCGCGATATTTCAAAGCAATGCAAAGAAGTGTAATCGAGTGGCCAACCCTCTCACAGAAAAGTTACAATGTGCACCTATAACATTGTTCTAATTGCATGTTTTTTTTTTTTTTACAGGAACTATATTTTTCTTATTTGTTTTTGTCCAAAAATAGAAAGCAGTATTTACAGACGGCCGCCCGCAGCACTTATCGACCTCAGAATTTACCCCCTGACTATAATCTTCAGCTATTCCCCCGTGTGTCTGAAGGCTGTGTGAGAAAAATGACAGGAATGAGGTGAGAATGAGTGGCAGACAGACGGAGAGAAAGGAAAACAGAACGAGAGAGAGTAAGAAGAGGAAGAGTGACATACAGAGAGAGGGGAAGGGACGAGAGGGCAAGAGGGAGGAAGAGAGGGAAAGAGGCAGAGAGAGAGAGAGAGAGGGAGAGAGAGGGAGGGAGAGAGAGAGAGACACCACCGCGCTCACCACAACACAGACTCTATTACACATATTACCTCGGCTCAGACATAACTTAAACAAGGCCACAAAGTTGTTTTCAGACCAAAATGTGCTGGTGTCACTCTGGAAGCACATTTTGTTTTCATTTTTCCCCAAAGAAAAGTTCAAATACTAAAAGTTTATAGGCATGACGAAGGCTAAACGGCTCTGAACGCGCTTGTTTTCGGTACAAAAATCACCATTAATTACCTTTTCGAATTCAGCTAAATGTACTGATAGCTAAGCGGGGTAAGAAACGTTCAGAAACAGATTTCAAACAAAATGATAGGTATTTTGTTACCTCATAGTGGATCGCAACTTTTGGGGATATTTAACTTCTGGAACCCAGTTGTGGGTGGAAATTCTAAGCATGTGTTATTTTTCATTGTTCACGCCATTTTACTTCTACTTGTGCAATACTGTTCTCGGTACAGTTGTCTCCTTGAGTAAAATCATTGGCTTCTGTTTTTGTGCGTGTATGTGTAAAGCTTCTTTTTCTATTAAAAATTTGTTTAATTTAATCTCTGGAACTACTGTAATGTGCACAATATTGTAGGCTTCGATTGTTATTTAAATTACAGTCGTTTTTAATTAAATCTTTTCTTTTCTTTTATTTCTTGCTACTCTACATTTTTTACCTGTTCCCATAAACACTGCAGGACAATGGGATGTTCTGATGTCATCGGGAAACGGCTCATTCATACCTCTTAACAACCATTACATGACCAAGTAGGTAAAGCCATAACAAATACACTATAATTTACATTCCAACATGTATAGACACACATAGTCTTTCTCATTTTACCGGTGTAATAAATTCTGCATGGTTTGAAAGGCTAATAAGAGAAAGGAACATCACCAAAAACCCATTCAAAGTGAAAGAAATGATGCGGACAAAAACGCTAGTATTTTCATCTGATGTTTGTGACGGGATTTTAAGAGTATCATTTCAAACCCACGACATGACATTGATGAGTAGCAGGCGGGATTATTGATTGGCCACATCAATAAAAGAAGAGAATAGATTAAAAAAAAAAAAAAAAAAAAAGTTTGTCATCTGTTTTTCCACTTGCGGAGAAGGCTTAGCTCACTTGCAGTTGGAGTGGCCTGTCTTCTCTCACCAGATGTTGCTCTAGCGGTTTGATTTATTCCCAAAAAGCAGCGGTTTGGAGTCCGGGGGCTGTAATTCTCCGCACCTGGGTTGTGCCATGGTGAACTCTTTATTTGTCCTGTAGCTACTCAAGCGAGCCCCTGCTGAGAGATGGCTACCACCAACAGTAACAGGCAAGCCACAGGCCGGGGCGGGCTACAATGCAGCAGACTAGAGCGCACATGGAATAAGCAAACGCAATTCAGAACATTTATGTCTTCAGCCTATATAAAACAAAACCTTCTGTTCAAGATTTGTGAATTCATATTTTCATTTTAGTGGGCAGTGAGAAGGGATGGTTTGAACATTTTTTTAAAGAAAGAAACCCTCCTTTAAATATGAATGGTGGTCTTGAGATGCAGCCCTCTCAGCCTACAACAGCCTCATAACAAACCAAACCAGTCAAATGCTAATAAGGTACTTGACATCTCGGAGGGTGAGGGTGCATATCTCACAAACCTAAATGTAAAAAAAAAAACAGAGGACTTGAGCGCCTTTCCCGTCACGCTCTTTTCCTCTCCATCTTCCTCTTTACGTGCCGTCCTGCCCTTCTATCTCTCAGGTGTGAGGGGGATACGAGCCCGAGCGCCGATCGCCTCCTCAGACGACTCAAACAGCCTTCAAATATCATTTTGTCCATCGTGATCATTGTCTACTTCCTAATAAATTCCCATTTGCACTGTATTCTTAGGTTGTGGCCCTTGCAAGTGAAATTGGATTATTATAAATGAATCTAAATCAAACATTTAAGCTTCGATGCATAAAAAGAAAAATGACAGTCAGCACTGCTCACCAAGTACAAGGAACAAAAGTGCCAAAAGAAAGTACTGAAGAAAAGTTTTTTTTTTAAATCTCTTTCTTCACAAATGCTGCTGACTTCATCTTTACAGTACAGCGCGGCTTGTCAAGAAACACATAATGGGACATTACCATCAGACAGAAGAAAATTGAATCTATAGGGATCGTGTTTAACTTATTCAAGCACAAATGGATTCTACCAAGGCATTAATCCTTACTGCCAGTGCGTGAACTGTATTTTCTAATGACAAATCATACCTTGTTTTTGACCAAACAATTATAAAACACTAATCATGATACCATTAAACCGCCAATAAACCAGTAAAGAGCAGAGTTTTCTTCAACTAAGTTCCCTTAGAACTCTTTTCTTGTAAATTTATATTTTAGTTACATGTCGGTGTAATCCCTCATTCTACATATTTTAGTTAAACATATACATTTTATGGTGGAGAGTTAAGACCTATATACCCTTTACCTTTACAGTATTTTGATTACTTTTTGATACATTTTGGCATTGTTACTTACTGCTTTGCTGTAACAACACTGCAATTTCCCTTCCGCGGCATAAAAGGTTCTTTATACTGCTTTAGAAAGGTGAAAAGTTCTCAAAATGTCGACTTTAAACCGGAAGCTGAAACTCTTGAAAGTTTAGGATTTGCCTTTGCTCCAACTGATTCAAATCCCACTCTTCTAATCTGCGCTGTTGGCAGAGGAAATCAAATGCCCCATGAAAGCATTTTTAAATAGTGTAATTTCGGCTATCTTTACTTTACTCTAAAAGCACCTGCCAGAATGCCCATTTACTCCCAGAGCCACACGTTGCTCGATAATTTGAGCTTTACAAAAAGCAGTGAAATCCAACCTATTTACCTTGACAGGTCCTTTCATTTGTCAGCAACTTGTAGCCTTTCTTACAGCTGCACTCAAAGCTTCCCACTGTGTTCCGGCACACGTGGTCACACCCACCGTTGTTCAGCCGGCACTCGTCGATATCTGCGGAAAGGAAAATCAGACACATTTAACTGATCATGAACTAAAGTACTAGCGAAATAAATGGCGCAATGACGTTAATAAAACAGATTATGTCATCATCATGGCACCTGGAAGTGGGTGGAATATATTAAGAAGCAAGTGAACATTTTGTCCATAGAATTAAAATCCAAAAGAATGAGGGAAAATAATTTGTTATTCCTCCTGCTACGGTGATTTTCTTACGGTTTTTCTTACTTGTCGATATGATGCAAAGAGAAAGCGGGCGCATTCATTCAACACGTTCACGCACTGCTTTTCCGTCGACTGTAATTGTAGATGTACTATTTTTGAGTGCTTCGTCTTCTTATCGTCAACTCAAAGAATCTCGTACAAGAGTGAGCACTTCGCCTCAACGCTCTTTTGTCTGCCTCTTCTGTGGCCGCACACTTACGACACAGAATTTGCCGTTATGCAATTAAAGCGTTTACTCCTCCAGTAGCAGGAGTAAAAGGCCAAACGCAGAGCACAAATAGATCAAAAAAAATTACCGAAACCTCATTATTTTGCTAGATCATGCATGCTTTGTTGTGCCTGTGACAAAAAAAAACAAAAGCAGGAGTCTGTTCTTTAACTTGGAAATCATCAACCCATTTTCAGATTACTTCACTTCTCCCGTCGGTGCCAACACAAAGTCAGTGCATCATGCGATTGTCCCGGCTTTGGCAGCTTCCTGGAATAATGATCTGAAATGAGGCGTCTGTCTGCAGAGAGGACCTTCATTATTTGGTTAAGAAGCATGCATGCACTAAATGGAATACAACAAACTCTTTGCTTTGGTCTCCTCAGAAGTGCTTGGCCTGCAGCTCCTCTGTTTTTTGTTTTGCTCATGTCTTCTTTCAAAATTCTTCGCTAATATAAGCCAGAGCCCTTTTCATCGCAGTTGTTAGAATGACATCTCCAGTTGTACAACATGCGCACACGTCTGGGTAATGCGCTTCTCCAAAACCGTCTGCTGCTCCCTCCATCTGTCAAGTAACTAAGACTTTTGTTTTCTCAAATCTGCTAATAAAACTGTGTGTTCTTCTCCTGGCTTTGGATTTGATTTTATTGGACACAGTATAAATAAAAAACACAGGCTCCGCTACAGTGCGCTGATGCTTGATTTGAAGATACTTTGGCAACAACAATAGTGGATGATGGTAATATGAGGGAAAAACTGTCAAGCAAAGAAGATCGTTTCTGTGCAGCTGAATTTTTATATCAATTCAGCCAAAAAGGGAAAGGTTTTGTCATGCAATTAATTCATGGTCTGCAAATGTCTCAAAGTGATGCTGACATTTATTTAGGGAATACATCTTGTTTAATGTCCTCTTTATCTTAGTTCTTGGTTAAAATGAATGGAAATATAGTAGAATATTTAAGGAATACAAATCACAAGTTTTAAAGATAGTACACCTTTGTTTATTGGAGTTCGCAACCTTTAGCTGTTTTGTGACAATTAGCATAAAACAAAATTGGTCATACCATTTACAGTATAATCAACTCTGCAGTATAATGTTAAGTCCTAGAAATATTTTCCTGGATCATCTGCATCAGTAGGAAGTTTGTAGTCAGCACATTTTTTATAAATTATAGCTAAATAGCTGGAATTAAGTATAATTTCAGTTCTAAGCTGTTTGGGAGAACAAACCTATTTTCCTTGGGCTATTGTGGTATCATTGGTTCCCAACCTTTTTTGTCTGGAGAAGTCCATAAGATTCTTGAGGCTTCCTGGGCATCCTGGGCCCCACCACCCTAACTTTGTCATGACCCCTTCAGAGTGTCTGTATTCCCAGACTAAACCAGGTCCAGAACCAGGACCAGGACTTTAGGGATCAGTAAATGTTTCTGAAGCTGAATTTGTCCATCACTCTGACATTCATGTACATTCTTACTTACATACTGGTGAACAGGCCAAACAGAACTGCTGTTTAATAGACAATTACAGGGTTACTTTCTAGTTTTAATAATTTAATAATGTTTATAATCATTCACTAAATAACATTAATGAGGTCAGCGTTGTGTCATTTTTTGATGGCGATTATGACACAATTTTATCTCTATGGAGATGCTATTAATGTTCCACAGGTCACTCGGACTATCAGCACAGGATCTCCACAGGGCTGTGTACTTTCTCCTCTGCTCTTCTCCCTGTACACAAACTGCTGCACCTCCAGTTACGACACCACCCTCAGCGGGCCCTCTCGGACGGGGACGAGTCTGTCTACAAGAGGGAGGTGGACCGGCTGGTGTCCTGGTGCAGCGGTAACAACCTGGAGTTCAACACCCAGAAGACAGTGGAGATGATCGTGGACTTCAGGAAAGTCACAGCCCCCCAGACCCCCTCATCATGACAGACTCCACCATCACCATCGTGGACTCCTTCTGCTTCCTCTGCACCACCATCACCCAGGACCTCAAGTGGGAGCCAGGGACAAACAGAGACTACAGCGTATTGTGCGTTCTGCTGAGAAGGTGATCGGCTGCAGATCTCTGCAGGACCTGTACGTCTCCAGGGCTCTGGGACGAGCAGGTCGGATCACAGCTGACCCTTCTCACCCTGGACATGGTCTAATTTGAGCCACTCCCCTCAGGCAGGAGGCTACGGTCCATCCGGACCAGAACCTCCCGCCACAAGAATAGTTTCTTTCCCTCTGCCGTTGGACTCATGAACACTTCTAAACACCTGCCACTTTAACTGCAACTATTCATCACTCACTGCACTGTCACTTTCTGCACTACAACTTTAAATTTAACTGTAATCTTGTGTAAATAGTAATATACACAAAAATAGCCTATTTTTATTTTATACTATAGTAATTTTAAATTGTTTCTTAATGCATGCCCTTTTGATTGTATATATATATATTTTTTATTATTGATCAGTGTTTTATGTTGCACCTTAATGCCGAGACAAGTTCCTATGTTTGTGAATTTTGTTCATTGACAATTGGCAATAACCCCCATCTGATTCTGGTCAGATCTGTGGAGAGGCGACCCTGCTTACAGTATGAGTGCTTGTTTTTCACTGTAGTTTAATGCACCTTTAAAGTACAAATATATTTGTACATAGAAAATGTATGAAGAAAACTTTAGATTTACTTCTAGCTTGTTCTTCCATCAGAACCGGTTGGGAAACACCGTTATGGACTACATTTGGATCACATTTGGTGAAGTGGCTGTGGACTTTACCTTTGCAGGTCTTGCGGTCGGGCTGCAGAGTGAAGCCCACCGGGCAGCTGCAGCGCACTCCTGTCACTGAGTCATGGCATGTGCTGTCGCAGCCGCCATTGTTCACCGCACAAGTCTCTGCAAAAACACAGACAAACATGTTTAGAAACATCTTAAGGATTCACATTCTGACCAGATACTTCCCCCACTTTCAGAAAGCATACGGGTTATTCAGAGTCAGAAGAATTAGGAGGGTCATTCTTTGTCACAAGCAGCAGGTAGAAATAAGAAGCCACATGAGCTTTCAGCAAAGCAGCAGTGAGAAAGCAGAAAAACAAAAGAAGCATGAGAAGTTGTCAGTAAATAGTGGGTAGTTCCAGTACTACGGCCACGCGGTTTGGTCTTAGGCGGTATATTGTTACAGAAAATAAAATGTTTATAAAATAATCCTCCTAAGTATATTCTCTGAAAACTCTTGAAATTTTGCCTAGCTAGAATTCATTATTAAACCTCCTACAGCTCAACTGTTAATGAACAGTTGAGAATAGTACAACAAATACTATGAGGAGGGCATATTCATAATAAATATTCAGAATACATGTTGGAAAATGTATCAGACTACATTACAAAATATATGTTACTGCAGGTATTTAGCATTCTGTAACTACTGTAAATACATATTCAAAGTATTCTTCACATCACTGACGTCGCGATAGCCCCATTTGGTCGCAGTACATAGCTGAATGTCTCCCCCCTCTTCACCTCTATTTCCCACTGCCAATATTTTCCTGTCAAATACAATGTACAGGGCCAGAAGATCTCTTTAAAAGTACCGTCTAAACTATACAAAGTTTGTCTGCATGTTTGTCTTTGGTCAAGGTTGAATTATAAACTCTGCACCCTTCTCGCCTTCAGCTATCACACCAATGCGGACCTTTTTGCAGCATCTGACAACACCTTCTAGCCATTTGAGGGATAAAAAAGCAATTTCGTCTCCGTAACTCCTGTATTGGCCATTTGGAATAGAAAAAAAACTAGTCAGTCAGAATGGGACAGCGGCGCTTTCCTGAAAGTGACAAATTTGTTTTCACAGAGAGTGCTTTAATAGTTTGCTTTATAGAAACGTATTCTTTTCCCGAAACAAGCGTTCACGTGGCTGAAGGGGTGAAGCATGCTCCTCGTCACTGTCGGGTAATAGGATGTGGATGCTATAAGTGTCAGCCTGGAGGTTTGACATGGGCAGAAAGATGGCAGGGCACACGTGGCAGAAAGCTGAGGCGATGCAGCTGCAGTAGTTTGTTTTTAATGGCCAATGAGGGTCGCTTTTGGGGAAACACTTCTCTTAAATACTAGAAAGTGCAGAGCCGGGAGCAGCTATAAAAGACCAAGTAAAAGCTACCAGGATTGATATGATGTGTCAATGTAAAACAGGTGTTGAGATGATGCAATTTTAGTGTTTCTGGTTGTTATGGCGACGCGATTAAACAGCCTGGCGTATTATACAGCTGGATGCAAATTTCAAAAGGCGTTCATTTCATTTTACAAAATGTGCAGGGAAAGGTCACTAGGCAATAATTCTAATTCAGTTTGCTGAAGTCGTGTTTTAGCCTATACCAGAGACAACGTTTTGTTGTGGGTTAATTATTTAGCTTAATGAATGACATTTGTTAGGTTAGGTGTCTTTATTCGTACTCTTGGGTAAATTGGTTTGCAGTGATTAAGAGGCATCAAACATACATGCACACACAATATAAAAAAAAAACAGACAATGAATGAATGAATGAATAACACCGCATGAGCTTCTTTAAGAGGACAATAGCTGCTAGGACGAAACTGTCTCTTTATCTTTGCCCCGATGGCAGGTACTGAAACAGAGCGTTCAGGGGATGACTGAACGTTGTGACTGTTCTGATATAATTAAGCTTGAAATGAGAAAATCTGGGGTAAGAATCTGCTTATTTAAAGTAGATTTTTTTTAAAACCTTGTGGGCAGATAATTAAACACAATTTATATTACGAATTTATGTAATTTTAGGCATTTTTGATATACTATTAGTGCAGTGGCCCTTTTCTACATAGTCAGTTTTCTTACAACACAGAATTAACCCTTTTGTGATCAATTTCATGGTTAAGTGGGTAGCTTCACTGCGCGAAGGTTGTTACCATGTTACCTCCAGTCTCTCGCTCTAAAACCCACAAACCAAGTTAGAAATTTAGGGTTAGTAATGGACTTGAGTCTTAACAGTCACAGCAAATCCATAACAGCAGCTGCATTCTGCCATAAAAACATTGCCAGAATTAAAGGTATAGTGTCTAAACCACACTTAGAAAGACTTATCCATGCGTTTGTCTTCAGTAGATTAGACTACTGTAACGGCCTGCTCACTGGCCTCTCCAAACGAGCTGTAAAACAGCTGCAGTACATCCAGAACGCTGCTGCTCGGGTCCTGACTAGAACCAGGAAGTACGATCACATTAGTCCTGTGCTCAGGTCTCTGCACTGGCTCCCTGTGGCTCAGAGAATAGACTTCAAAGCAGCTCTGCTTGTATACAAGTCTCTCCATGGCCTAGCACCAAAGTACATCTATATGCTATGCTAGTACCACCTCGTACTGTGAGGAGCTCAGGGTCCGGCCTCCTGCTGCTTGTCAGGACTAAGCAGCTAAGCAGGGGTGGGCCTTAGTACTTGGATGGGAGACCACTGGAATGTCAGGTGCCACAGTGAGCTGGTAGTGCATACAGTTGTTGGGTCCTTGGGCAAGACACTTCGCCCACCATTCCTCCAGTGTCCACGTATGCTGGTGTATTAATGAGTGTGTTGTGAGAGTAAATGCGGGACAACATCTTTACCTGGAATCTGTGGAGAGGCGGCCCCACTCACAGTAAGAATGCATGTTTTTTAAGGTATTTTTTCCAGCAATAAAACACCTTTAGATAAATAAATGCAAGAGTAAAATAGTGTGTACCTTAAAGAGCCTCTATTTTTGCATGTAATCCACAACAGATACATTGTAACAGCATCAATAGGATGTGGAGATCCGCAGCTTTAAAGCAACCGGAACTAGCCGCTCGGTTTGGGGAAACGGGCCTATTCAGGTGAAAAGGAGACCACAGTGCTTTCTCTGCATCTCATTGTAGAGCATTTTATTCTCCGAAAAGCAGGAAGTGTGCCATTAGCATGCTAATGTTTGTTAGCTTCACCGTGACGTAAAACTCGCTCTGAGCTCGGAGAGTAGTAAAAAGCGCTTTTAAACTCATTACGGTGAATATGTCGGATAGTGTGAATGCATTTGCTAAGTGAGCGTTACATGTGGACGGCTGCAAAGAGTTCTGTTTTTCATTTTGTTTAAACATAAAAATCAGGTACGCCTTTAGATCTATGAAGTAAATACACAAGACCGTTGCACGAACACTCCAGGCAATTTAGGAATTTACATTATTTTTGTCATTTTACTATTGCCCAATTACTTTGAATGTGTTAACCCAACGACGAGCTCATTGGGATAGGCTCCAGTCACCCGAGATACCTAATGGGAACAAGCGGTAGAAAATGAATGAATGAGCTTCGAATGGGTTTATATTCGGCTTGTTTCGAATCTTAAACGTGGAAAACAAACTCTCTGCCATTATCCCCTTGAACAAAGCTTATATGTTTTGCCTGTCTGATTCTGTTTTTGGTCTTTTGTAATGATTCTGGCAGGGTTAATGCCACAGCTCTGCACCCGCCTGGAGAGAGCAGACCTGTGGGTTGACATAATTGCAAAGTGTGTGAGAGGAGACGACTGGCAGAGCGAGACAGCGCCGGGGCATGCCTTTGGAATCGCTTAGTCAGGCCCCATCTCACCAAACTGTAATGATCTACTTCTGCAGGAACTAAGATATATTTTTGACATGATGGTTTCCTGGGTATGTACGTGGCTTTGTTTCTCTTGGAATGGGACCCGCAATTAACCGCGTGCATGGGGCCTTTTGTCAATAAATAAAGAAGTGCACTATGCATTGGGTAACAGTAACTTTCATAGAGTTAGCTGCCATTTTTAATGGCAGGTTGCTACAACGAAAGTGTTGACAAATAGCACCACAAATGCACTAGGGCCGCACAATTTTGGAAAAAACAAAACATTGCAATTTTATCAGCAATTTACTGTATGTCAAATGAGGATTAAGCTCACAGGGCACATTTTGACACTCGAGAGAACACTGAATACCAAACTAATACAAGAATCACATGCATTCAGAACATGTTTGTAGCTCTATAAGACATTGCATTACCCAAATAATTGAGTGACTGTCACTAGTTCCTCCCATGAGTTTTCACAACTGCAACTCATAATAATAATAATACATATTATATGTATGTATATATATGTATATTATTTAAACTGCAAATAGCCCCTCCATAGGAAAACCTTATCCTACATTGTATATAAATAACCAGCACATGTGCAAAAAGTGTAATTATCTGTTTAATTCAGTATTTCTTAAATCCTTTTTACTCTAAACTTTTTACTACTTTGACTGTCACCATATTTAAACTTGTCTAACCTTTATAAAATGTTTGATATATATATATATATATTTTTAAATCTATTTAATTATATATATACTTTATATATATATACACAATTTATATATATACTTTCAAATACTTTAACTAGAACTTTATCTTCACTTCTGAACTCACCAGTTTCACTGATTGTGAGCAGAGAAACCAACATTTCAGGATCTTCTGTGATAATGTTTTTCAATCTTAGGGTCTGCTGGTTCAAGACCAGACTCTGGTACGGGAATTTGACCCAGTCATTTGATCCAGAAATGGCAATTAGATACACAGTTGTATCTAATTGCCATTTCAAATTTGATTGTGCATAATGAATGATTAAATATATTTTAATAAATGCAAGATTGATGCTTAGTACCATACTGTAGAATACTTTGTAGAAAAAGCAATGTAAGTTGCATAGAGACAACCAGGTAACCCGTCCCGTAAACGTTACATAGTGCACCTTTAACCTTTGATGGACAGATCCATTCATAGTAGTTTTTTATGTCACATATTTTTCCAGTATCTCTGTCTGTAATTATGTTTGACTCTCTGAATGATGCCAGTTATGTTTACCCAAAGCCATTCGAAAGTCAGCATTTTCTGTCAGCAAGAAAAGTATAAATGTTATCTGTCTTTTTTTTTTTTTTTTATCATCAATAATATCTTCGCATGGTGCAAGGGACAGCATTGTCAGTAAATACATTTTTTAGTTTTAATGTTCAGTTTTAACATTCACCAGAATGTTCATAGATCTCTTGATTTATTTCAGTGTTCTTTATAATCATTAAAACGGAACAATTTATTTATTGACAATGCTGTCCCGTAATAATATAAAATTACTTTTATATCTTAATTGCTCCAAATGACACAATAATGTCTTATGTACAGCCCTTGAATCATGTCCAAAGGTTCAACAGTCAAGTCCACATAACATCTTCAACTAAACAAGACACAGTAAACTAATGGTGTAAGTAGGCTGTTGAGATGCTTGAGCTACATTTGTTCTGTTTGAACAAATGTTCTTGACCAAACAACCATCATGCAAAATGACTGAGCAAACACAAATATTCTTATGAGACGCTCTTAAAAAAACAACAACAACAAATAAAACTTCAGCGCCAAAACCACAAAAATCATCAAACTGAACTCAAAAAGCAACACATGTCTCCTGCTGGTTATATTCCTATTTTAAGAGATTATAAAGAAGATAAAGTAGGACAGGAAACCCCTAAATTTGTAACTAGGTCAGACTTGGAGCGTGTAGCATGTAACTGGGTGTTAGTGTACTATACAGTGGTTAAGTTAGAGGAACATAGTTAATATGAAGAACAGACTGTTCCTCAAGAGAATGGACCTGCTTCCTGTTTCTACATGGTGTAATTAAATTGTAAAACACTTATAAAGCGCCTTACAAAAGTTCTTAAAACAAGCTCATTTTGATAATGTTTCTTTTGTCTTAATTACACTTTAGTGCTCTCAGATAATTGCGTGAAAAGTAAAAATGTGATTAGCATAATTGGTCCAAACAAAAAATGTAGACAGTTTATGTGGGGGAAAAGGGACATTTTAAGTATGTCGACATGTTTTGTTACGTGAACGTGTTGCCATGGAAACTAGTTATTTACTAGTTAGTGTAAAATGCAGTACTTATTCTGCGTTGAAGTTGCCATTAAAGGTCAGAAATCAGAGTAACATTTCTCTGTTCCAGTTGTCAAGTGGGAAAAACAATGACATTACAGCCACATGAGAACAAACGCGGGTCCAATTAGGTTATTGTGTTAACTCGGACATTGTTATCACATTCGCAGTTTACAACGCAACGTCCAATAGATCATTTCTGCCGTCAGCAACTTTAGCATAAGAGTGCATTTATAACTGCGGCGGTTCAAAGGCAAGTTCACAGACAGCGGGTGGAGAGTAGAGAGCAAGGGGAAATGACTATCAATATTTTACCGATTGGATTTTTAACTCATCATGAAACGCCGCATAGCCTTGTTGAATTTTTTGTATTCAAAATGTTCACAGAGTTTCCCAGTAGGAATTCCAAGTTTGAAGTCTTTTCCAATTTAAATGTACAATTTGCATCTTTGAAAATCTGACCTCTGAGGACGAATGGAATGCAGCATATCTCCAGGACAGATAGAGCAATACAGTCCACTGCATAGGATTAATGGGTCAATCTTTTGGGTTCACATTTTAGAATTAGGTGGTAGTTTTTTGTTTAGTTTTTTAAGATTTTTTTTCCCTCTTTCATGGTTTGTCAAGGATTGGTTCACAAAACTATACACTTTACTCCTGTTGCGTGAAGTCTTTTTAAAAAGGTGCACTAAATACCTTTTTGCACCTTTTCTGATTTCTGCTTGCTTTGTCTGGCTTGTTCCACAGTATGGCATTAAACAACTATTTCTATAGAGACAGGCAGGTAAAATCACCAGTTTACAAGTAAGATCTGTGGACAGGTGATACCGCTTGAAGTAAGAAAGTATTCAAAGTATTTTTTAAGCAATAAAAACATCTGTAATTGAATAAATGCAAGATAAATATGTTTAATGCCGTACTATGGAACGTTTCAGGCAAAATAATAATAAGCAGGTGGTGGACTTTTCACCAGAAAAGTTACACAGTGCACCTTTAACTGAAGGTTATCTCCAAGTTGCATACAATGAAAACCAAATTGATGCATTTTGTTTGTTGTGAATGGGCTCAACATTAGCAGAGATGCACAACCCATCTGCATTCTCAAACTCAATGCAAATTCAACCATAGCATTTCGACCAACATCAATTATAAACTAGCGGTTTCTTAGAGCGCTACGACATGTGAACACAGTTATATAATGCTAATATATGTAATGTTGTGGAGCAGCCTGTTCACACAGTTGAAAAGGTGCAGCGTTTGTTATTGAGAGGGCGATGGCAGGAGGAAGGAAGGGTAAGAACACAGGGTCCCACGCCCACAGAGAGGAGCAGGACGGACCATATTTACCATTGGGGAACAGCTGGGGGGCTGCCTGGGACGGGACACTCCTCTCCCCTGCATGCACACACACACCCACACAAACAAACACATGGGAAAAAAACGCCTTTATTTGACTCATCAAAAGTCCACAAATACCATGTTTTGTCACTGCAAAAACATATCTATCAAAGTTAAAATTGCTTTGACTCATGTCTTGTTTTTGGATCGTTTTGACTAATTATTTAGCTGGTCAGTATACATTATGGACCCTTTTTTTTCTGACTGGTTTGAATCCTTCTGATCTTAGCTCTAGCAAATGCCTCAATGGAGCAAGGCAGTTGGCCCTTAAAACCATTTCAAATTATTTCACTTCACTGACAAGGTTGCTTACTAAAAAAAACAAAAAACTGACATCAAATACATTGAAACAAATACAAAACCTATTACCAATTAATCCTAGAAATAGTCTCCAATCAAAAACTCTAGACTGAATTTCAGTCCTTTCAACTCTACGTCTACAACAATAACTATTCTGTTGCAGATATAGCTTGACCTCACTCATGACATTGGTCTTGATGGTGACATTTCCAGGCAAAAGTGTTACCTTGGAACATGCAGTCATGCAAATAAGTGAGCCACACATGAGTGCTTTGTGCTGGTCAGGGCTGAGGCTGTTAGTGCGAGCTGAAGGAGGAGTGTTAGTCTGCAAACAGATACAAGTGCGGAGGATGAGCTGACATACTTAGAATTACAAATTTACTAAAAAGGACATTGCTGTAAGTGTGAAAAGCAAACACGGGCCAGAATTCATATTTTGTGTTTAGTCCTAGTGAAAAGGAGTGGTATGCTGTACAAGTTTTAAGCAGGTAACTTTGCTATTTCACTGGTTTCTTTTAAGCTTTTGGGTCCCAATGTCACAGAAAAGCACCTCTCTGTGCAGTCTTTCACATATAGATTTGGAATAAAAGACAAAAGCCATTTGGAAAAAAAACTCAGAGCTGACTCATTGTAATCTGAAATTATAGTGAGGGAAATACCAAGACAAACATTTCACTGCCATTCATCTTGTAACAACATCTTGAATGAAAAATGTGTACCAACCACAGTAGAATATGTTCACAGTGTGGTACATACTGAATATTCAATATCTATCTGTCACATACAGGGCACAAGACGCCTGTCAGGCGGTCAGATCCTGCACAGAACCGAACCGGAGGCTGTGGGGTCATGCTGACCTGACAACTAGACTCAGGAAGAACACACCATGTTTACAGAGCTACAGCCGCATACACAGACAGAGGTCGCCCAGAACATCCCCCCAGAGCACCCGCGGACCACCCGAACAGAGCGCCTGTTTACAGCAGGAGCACATGCATGCAGGCGCATGTGTTTATGCATGCTGCCTGTGCTCTGTTGTGAGGATTCTCCCTTTGCTGCAGTGTTTAGCATGACATAACCTCCTCTTCAGATGATTGAGCTGCCGAGCATGTCTCCATCTGCCTGCGATTTGTGAATGTTTATGATTTGCCGTGCTAACACAGTGAGCACTTCCACATGAGGAGCGCTGTTGGCGGATTTCTGAACTGGGAACAGAGATTTTATGTACAAACAAAAGTAATTGGGCTATGGTAAGTTCAGACAGAAATGTGCCTTGAAAGTTTAGGAAGATAATCGTTGTTTCATTTGTTTGTGTGTTAGCATGTGAGAGCGAGCAGCGTGTGGCGGCCAGAAGTGACTGTGCCCAACCTGCTCTGAGCACATCGGGAACAAGAAAGATGGAAATACAACAAATACACAGATTGTTTGTGTCGAAATAAAAAAGACTACTACTCCATACTACTCCTACTACAACTCTTGATACTTATTTTTTTGCTCTTCCAAATAATCCTGGTTCTTGCATTTAGTACTACTTCTGACATTGTCAATGCAATCAGCGTCAGCATTTTCATTTATTTTATCCTGCAAATTGTACATTCCAGCAATTTTCACATTGCCGCCTACTTTGCCACCGAGATCAAAACTATTACTTACTGTACGCATTTTACTCAAAGTATTAAGACAATCCTAGTTTTAGAAAGTGTAAACACCAATAAGTAAGAAAAGCCATGAGAAGTCTCCAAGAGCGGGCAGACGAATGAGAAAGGAGGCAGTGATGTATGTACAGGCTGAATACTCCATGAGCATCACTGCATCTTTATCACGCCAATAATGACCGTCCTTTCAGCGTGTACCGTCACCATGGAAACCCCGACATTTCATTTGATGCCTTTGAATGCCTAACTTCATAGGCATTTGTTGGCACGTGTCTTTTTACAGCATGTTAAATTACATGCCGCGGAAAATATGCTCTCGAGGATGCAGACATTATTCAAGCAAGATTAAGCGGGAGGAAGGTGCTCGGAGAGTCAATATTCTCTGAATTTACTGTGAGGAAGGCAAACTGGCATTTCTTATGACACTATAGAGCTGGTAAAAGTAATCACGAGTCCATACTGTACACAGCTTAAAGTTTCACACACGTCTCAACCTGTAAATCCTCTTTTATACGAAATAATATCAAATGGTTGTGATCGTTTTTTACAGCCACACTGACTTTTTATCTGAAGGGCTGAAATTAACTGTGACAAATTATATAAAATGGTTAAATTGCCAGAGGAAATCCAGAGTACATAGGCATCATTGTATAAAATGAATATCTTTTTATATTTTGGGGTGTATCCCAATAACAATGATACATCAGTAGTTATCTGTATAAACTGTAAGATATAAGAAAACGTGCAGGAATATCATTTAAAAATACAACATTGCAAGTTTATTTGATTTCAGTTTTGCAGCTTTCGTCACTACAAATCTGTTTCAGTGTAATGCTTTATTTATGCAGCGTGGAGATGGGCACAAAGAGAACACTAAAACGTTTTATGGCTGAATTGCAAGCACAAGTCATTAACAAATAAGCTGTACTTTTTTTCTCTTCACTTAATTACAGTAAAGTTTTAAGGAATCATGTGTGTAAAATATACTTGTAAACAACAGTTATGGACCTTGCTAATGAGCTTTTTATGCAAAACCCTGTCAGAGTTTTGAATAAGCTGCAATGTTTGGATGTAGTTAGTGGTTAAATGGTCACTCAGGAGCACTTGTTTTCAGCAGAGGTGCTTTACCAGAATCATTTAAGTGTCACTCCGCCTGTAAAGGGTGCATTTGCCGACGGTTAGTTTTATTAATTGGTTACAGTTTAGGCCGAACTAGGGCTCTCTTATGTTGACCACAAAGCAGTCCTCACTCCGCAGTATTAGTACGGTTCATAATCTTGGCACAACCAGGCTACATTTGCACTTTTGGGAGAAAAAAAAAAAAAAAATCTAGGGGCTAAGAACATATAATTTGGTTGTGGGTAGCTGTGCGGCATGCCCTTGCCTGGTGGGGGACAGGGATAATGACTGTTGGCTGACCAAAGTTCCACAGGTCTGGCTTTGCTCAGGCCTGTGCTAATAAAGTTAATCAAAAACACTGGACTAATCAGCCATTTCAAACAACTTTGCCTTCAAAACCAACAGCCACTGAAACTAAAAAGGCTTTTTCCTCCTGAAACTACGTCTGACTGTGCTGACAACTCATTTAAACGCATTAAACTAGCAACATTTTTACCAGTGCCATTTTAATGCTAAACTTACTTATTACATTTTTATTTCATGTCAGTATAATGTTGCTTCATGCATGTTAATTTGTGTATATTTCAGTAATCCACATAGACATCCTCACCACACTATTGATAAGGCATTTTTGAGGCATTTCCAAAGCACAGAACATATTTTAATTATGGGTTGTACAGGAAACACCAAGGCTAAGGTGAAAAAAGTAGTTAAACCTATAAATTCAGAATAAAGGACCTTGGTTGCTACAAATTGGGAATGGGAATCACAGGGTCCCTCACGGTTCGATTCGATGCATGGCTCACAATACGATCATAATATCATCTTATGCGATACATTTGATTATCAGTTAATTGCTCATGATATTCTGTGATAGATCATCGAACTAAATACATTAAACACACTTAACATGAAATACACCCAATTTAAACCATCAAAAAAGGGGCTATGCCAAAAAGTATATACTTAGGGCGATTCATTGTCACAGAAGCTCCCAATACGCAATACTGAATCACCAAATTTAATATCATAATATATATCTATATTTTAGCACACTCCACTCCAAATGACTAAAACAAATGCTAGTACTCTATCATTCATCATCTGTTTTCTATGTTGCCTGATATTTGTAAAAATGCAAATAACAGCATTTCAACTTTTCTAAAATACACACATCTCTCGCTTTCTGTGCAAAATTATAGGTCTGGGGGTGTCCGATTGTCAGGAAGACGATGTACTCACACAGTGTTGTTAAGTGAAAACCTTTTTGAAGTATACTACCCGGCGACAACTTTTTCTAAAATAAGTGTTGAAGCTGAAATAATGATTCCTCACACAGTGATTAAAGTTTACTCCTGTAAACCAGGAGTCCAAGCCAATGTGTTGATTGTGTATTGCGAGGTCTTTCTGCATGGCTAGGCATAGTAACATTTAGTATTGGGCAACTCAAACATTTACGAGTTCACTCATTTAAAAAGATAAGAGAGGCTTGTAATTTTCATGATAGGTGCACATCAAGTGTGAGAGACAGGAAATCTCATTGTATGATTTTTAAACAATTTAATTGTGAAAATGGATGGCCAATAAGTATTGGGCAGCTAGAAAACAAACAACTCTTCTGTCCCTCACAGACCAGTCACTTGCTCTTTAAGAATTTATTCCGGCCTCCACACGTTAACAGTATGAAAAGCACCAGTTTAAACTGATTTGATGCATAAGAGACCCCTGCACACTCCTTCAAACTGTCAGACTCCAGTCTTCACCATGACCAAGACCAGAGAGCGTCCCAAAGACACCAGAGATAAAATTGTCCAACTGCACAAAGCTGGGATGAGTCAAACTGCAATTGGTAAACAACTTACTGAGAAAAGATCAACAGTTGGAAACATTATTAGAAAATGGAAGAAGTATGACATCACTGACAATCTCCCTCGGAGTGAGGCTTCACCACGTGGGGTTCAAATGATCCTGAGAACAGTGAGGAATCAGCCCAGAACTACACAGCGGGAACTGGTCAATGATGGTGAAATCCTGCATTGCCCAAAAGGTTCCCCTACTACACAAAAATCATCTAAAGGCCCGTCTGAAATTTGCTAAAGACCATCTGGACGATCCAGAGGAGGACTGGGAGAATGTGACGTGGTCAGATGAGACCAAAATGGAACTGTTTGGTTTAAACACCACTCACCGTGTTTGGAGGAAGAAGAATGCTGAGTTGCATCCCAAGAACACCAGACCTACTGTGAAGCATGGGGGTGGAAACATCATGCTTTGGGGGTGCTTTTCTGCAAAAGGGACAGGAAGACTGGTCCGTATCAATGGCAAGATGAATGGGGCCATGTAGTGTGACATTTTGGGTAAAAACCTTCCCTCGGTCAGAGAATTGAAGATGAAACGTTGCTGGGTCTTCAGCATGATAACGATCCAAAGCACACAGCCAGGAAAACCAAGGAGTGGCTCCGTTAAAAGCATATCAAGGTTCTGGAGTGGCCGAGCCAGTCTCCAGACCTCAACCCAATGGAAAACCTGTGGAGGGAGTTGAAACTACGTGTTGCCAAGCGACAGCCCTCAAACATCACAGCTCTAGAGAAGATCTGTGCAGAGGAATGGGCCAAAATACCAACTAAAGTGTGTGTAGACCTGGTCAAGAACTACAGGAACCGTTTGACCTCTGTCGTTGCCAAACAAGGCTACATTACAAAGTATTAAAAGTAACTTTTGTTGGCTGCCCAATATTTATTGCCCTCTCATTTTCACAAATAAATTGTTTAAAAATCATACAATGTGATTTCCTAGATTTTTATTTTTTTTTGCATTCCGTCTCTCACGCTTGATGTGCACCTATGATGAAAATTACAAACCGCGCTTATCTTTTTAAATGAGTGAACTTGCAAATGTTTAAGTTGCCCAATACTTACTGGCCCCACTGTATTCTATGCCTTCGGGGCTTGCTCTCATGGATGCCTGCCCTTCGCCAACACTTCGTAACTCAATGATTTCCTCACTCAACTCAAGTCAACGTAGCCACATGAAAAATGCCAGAGGACGGTTAGGTCAGGTGTGTGACTTAGCCCCAGTGAAAGCAGCGGAGCCATTGACCTGGGTCCTGATCAAGAATATGTTTGAATGTGCACAGATGGAGGAGAAAGAGAGGAGGAAGAGGAGGAAGAAGAAGAAGAGGAGGGGTAAGGAGCGAGGCCAAAGCAAGAAGCAGTGGGTTACGAAGCAGCAGCGGCAGAGTGGGGAGCCTTTTGTCCTTCCATGTCACAGGTCAAAAACTACTGTTTACCCTGTATTCTTAGCCTCAATGGTGAACCAAACAAACTATGAATACAAAGTAGGCAACTTAAATACATACAAGCGCTACTGTTATTGCCCTTAAAATAAACCAGAATAAAGTCAAATAAACCAAGACACACACAAAAAAAGAAGGATATTTGTGGCACATCTTTAAAGCCATCTAATGTCAGATTGATCAGTTTTAGCAGATTATCAACGAAATAAATGTATAAGTAATAAAAAACTGGTTAAAACGGAGAATGAATTAAACTCTGAAGAATTAATAAAAACCGATGAAGTAAAATCAAGATAACCGTCAGGACCGATGAAGTCAAATCCAAATAACCGTCAGGACCCAACCTGTCTATGCTCCTCTCTCCTCTCCGCATTGTAAGCCGTCAGTATCAGGATGACCCACCTACACATGTCTTTCCATCGCTGTGCAGGACAAACTTCATGTGGCACGAGCACTTGGGCCCGTGGTCCGTCTCCTCGCAGATGTGCTGGCAGCCGCCGTTTCCATAGTTACATGTCACTTACAAAAAGACAAACACAGATGCACAAGTTAGGGCAATGCATTAGGGGAAAGACGGTGGGCTTGAGACGCAATTAATTCAAGCAACTTGCATTTATTTTACAGACATATTATGCAAAATTGACCCAAAAATTTGCATGTCTACAATTATCAGATTTAGATTTGAAAGTGATTATTTATGTCATAATATTATATAAAGGAGGTTCCCATCCATGACACTATGCTTAGGCTACTGTTGAAGAAGGAATATGCAAATACGCACATCACTCTTTGCGCTAAATTATTGGTATGGTGTGTCTGATAGCTTAAATACAACATGGTTCAAAGAGAAAATTGGGAAAATGTCAGCAAAATCCTATAATCTCAGGTGCCTTGCCTTAACACAGTTTTGTTAAGTGAAAACCTATTTAAAGCGTATACTCCAGAGTCTATTGTAATTTACATGTCATTAAAATGGTGAAATCATGCAATTTTCTTGTAGAGTCTTAGTCGAACCGCACAGCTATTTTCAAAAGATTCACTGACTCTTTATTCCACTCTGCTGAAGCTAGAAAACATGCAACAACAAATGTGTTTTTCATTAACTGGCCTGTGACAACCTCGGCCATTTTGTGTGTGAAATTCTAGCTCCGCTTCTCCAGGTGACCCAAATACAATTCTGCCCAGCCATCCTTCTAAACCTGCATTTAGGACTGTGCCATAATCAACACCTTTACACTTTAAGTCAATAATAAGTACTTCTGAGGCCCACCTTCTTCTCATCTCATTATCCCAAAATGCTGCTCTTGCGTTCATGTGTGAGTCTGCTAAAGTGGAAGTGCTGAAACATCGATGCGAAGGGAAGTGACAACGGTTTTAACCCACGCAATTCTAACACACCTGCGATGACAAATGGCATGCCCACACAAGTACTAACGTACCATACAAAACTGCGACTAAACTGAGATTAAAACAGGGATTAAACCGGGATTTAAAACGATAAATAATAAGATAAACCAGGACTATAACAGTACTAAACAAAGTGTACATCAGGACTAAACTGGGCTCAAAACAAGACCAAAGCAGGAAGAGTTGTCTTGGTCTTCATCAGAAGTATCACATGGTAATATCAAATACACTGATATTATTTGGTGTTGAAAATAACATTAAATAACATAACATAAGAAAAAAAAGCATTTCAGAGTTTGGATGAAGAATTTTGACACCACCAACTTTATGGTGGCGGGCCGGCCATGTGCCCGTCTCCATGGAGATAATATAGCTTTGCCGGGAATGTTCCATAGTGACATTGAATTAGTCTATCATGCATGTTTACAGTAAGTGTTTTGTGAGCAGGAACTTTTCTTGTATCCATGGATATACAGACAATTAATGCCATACTGAGGAATATTCTAGGCAAAGCAATAACAGACAAACAGGTGTCAGACCCTCACTAGAAACAGTACGCTTGCATCTTTAAATGGCATTTATTAAAAATATGTATTTATTATGTTCAGGGAACCAATATTGAAAGTCATTTTTATTTGTATTTAATGAGAGAAATTACTGGAAAATTATAATCACTCAAAAATAGATACATTTTTGTCATATTGCCAGTCCTAATTGAGCCTATTCCTTATCAAAATTGAGTTTGAAATGCCAGTATCGTGCCAACACTTTTCCCGGGCTGTCACAGAAACACTGCAGAATAACACTTCTCCAGTCCTTATCCAAACACAACCACATCCCCAGTCAGGCCAGTCCCAGGTCTGCTCAGCAACAGGAAGCACGCCCTGTCCATCAATGCATTCCCCTCTGCCTCACCCAAGGCTCACCCAAGGCCCACGTGACACTGAGCGAGGAGGAAATGGTCAGGTCAGAAACGATGAACATGTTTATTAGAAGACGATGGCAGGGATAATGTCAAATTGTACATAGAAATGACTCAAGTACGACTCAAAAAAGTATTTGAGTAAAAGTGACTGCAAGTCTTCAAAATGCATTGCACACGGTGTAACTGTGGTGTGCAAGACTCCCAAACCATTAAAAGTTAAAGGTGACGCTCAGATTGCCCTTGGAGGACTGCGGAGAAGCCAGAGGAGGTACCACAGAGCTCCAAACTAATTCAGTAGTCTCTTTTCACTGGACGCTGCTTCCACAGGCTTTTTTACACATTGTTAGTTATTGTGTGAACTCATGGTCTCACAGCTTTCACAGTCTGTGACCGCGGGAACACAGCAGTGTGACGCTCGCATGTGAGCTGCACTCTGCAGGAAGACTTCAACACACTCCAACACCAGTCGCAGCCTTAGCGAGGTGTTAAAAAGAAAAAAGGAACATCGCTCTTTGTGTTGATTACATCATACATACAGTCTCTGCCTGGACGATGTGATGGAATATGTTACAAAATCCACTGTAATGGAGGTATTCAGTATTCTTCCCATCACACATTTACATAGTGTATATTTCACACCGTCCATAGCCTATTTTAAACCTGTTGCAAGCCATTTGTGTAGCTATTAATTATTCACCAGGCCTTCAGACCCCAGCACCTTTTCACAAGGCACCTAGGGATCCTTTTCACAATGAGCTTTTCCCTTGTTCTCTCCTCCGCTTCCTCTCCATTCCTCTCACTCCCTCGCTCTCCTCTATCTGTCCTCAATCTGTTCCCAATCTGTTCCCCCCCATACCCCTCTCTCAATCTCTCACCTATTTCCTTATCCAACCCTCCCTCTCTTCCCCACTCCCTCCTTTTTCTCTCTCCCTCCTCTTCTCTCACGCTTGCAGCCACAGGGGAATTCGAGACCTCTCCTGGATGAGGCGACTTACATTTGCAGTCCTTCATGTTCCGGGTGAGCTGGAATCCAGGTCGGCACTCACAGGAAATGCCACCCTTCTGCGTCTCTCGGCAAATGTGCGCGCAGCCGTGGTTCTTGTCCATACAGGTGGGACCCTCCTTTGAGCCATCTACAAAACGGAGAGAATCCACACATCAGGACGCAGCGGGATTAAATAAAGGAGAACAAAATAAAAAGAATATCACAATATCCTTTTCTCAAAAATAAAACCTGTTTGCAATCCATCAGAAATGTGTGTTATGTGCCTCATTGTTGTAGTTTTGTGCTATTGTCTTGAGGTCGAAGGAAAGGGCAAAAAATAAAAATAAAATTGAATTTATGAACTATGACATTTTCTGAATTGGTGACCATGACAAGACAAGTTCCTTAGTAAAGCACAACAGATAAAAAGTGATTATAATAAAAGTGAAATGTATGTATCAACAGAACAACTTTGATATCATCTTATCATAGGGGGCTAAAAAGGATCGATATCAAAATATTGGTTAAAGTAATATTCGATATTACAACACATGAAGACGTTCTTATTAATGATTTGACTTATTTAGCCTAAATTAACCTTGATTTAGTCTTGGGTTAGTCTCTGTTTCTATTTTAAGTATTTTTACAAGTTTTACTAATACATTAAGGCATGAGCGTTTTGTTTTAATACACATGCAGTTATTGTGTAAAAAAAGTAGTTTCAGAAGTCACAGTAATAGTGATATTGCAGTACAGTCATACATAGCATATCACAATTATGATAAAACAATCAAATAATAATAGAAATGTATATGCACAAGGTAAAATA
The DNA here is from genome assembly GCA_015082035.1 of Chaenogobius annularis. Classification (NCBI taxonomy): domain Eukaryota; kingdom Metazoa; phylum Chordata; class Actinopteri; order Gobiiformes; family Gobiidae; genus Chaenogobius; species Chaenogobius annularis. Next base: position 1,390,638 of record BJKM01000003.1, on the reverse strand, counting down.
AATAACCTTTTGCTAGTCATCGAAAATGTCTGTTATTCTCATTATTTTATTGTTTAAAAGAAATCGACCTTGCCAATGTCGACAACTTTTAAATCAACCCAAATGCGTCGGACATGGGCAAGGTGAAATTCTTTTTAGAAAGTTAGCTTTAAATTAGCATTTTTCCAAACAACAAAATTTAACATTATTTTGTTGTTACTGCTTTAGAATTTTAGTATATACATCTAATAAAATATATCATAAGTCTTACATTAAGGTTAGTAAAGGCAAATATAGTGACCAAGCTATATTAATAAAATAAAAATAAAAATAAATAGAAATAATCTAAAATTGTACCACTAAAATCTCATGTCAGGATTTGAGAGCTTGCAAGGACATGTCTGAATATTTAAAAATGTGCAAGCAGAGGATAAAACCCGCAGCAGGAGACAATACAAGAACTGTAATTTTAATTGAAGGTAATCCCCATAAAGAGGAGAAAAGCACTGCAAAATGAAGCTGGTCGAATGCCAAGTGAGTTCAAAAGGCGTGCAATAAAAGCAGGAGTTTACACAGCGTCGTAATGTCTGACTATTAAGAAGAATGACAAGGTAAAAGAAGCGCAGGCCCAAAAATGGCACGACTCATTATACCGTCACGTAAAAGAATGGCAGTGGTTAACACCCGACTCAATGTAATTATGGGGGGTTTCTTCATGCGTGCGCCGATTACCTCCATCAACCCAAAACATGCGCAGAAAGCTTTTCATTTCAGTGAAGCATCATAACCCTGGCTCAAGGGTTGTTCTAGCTACAAACAGATTGCTCCAGTATTAGGGCTGCAACGATAAATCGAATAATCATTTTCATCATTGTTATCTAGACTATACAGACTCTAAAACACATAATTACCTTTTTATAACAAGATTGAGGCATTATTCAATCAAAATGTCAAAACAGAATCATTCCTTTCTGATTTTAATCAATAATGCACTTAATTTGTAAATATACTCTCAAAGCCTTCAGTCACCATATTTCAACTTAGCTGATAATGTATTTTAAAACTTTCAAATGCAAAATAGAAATAATTGCTAGACTATCCAAAAGATAAATAGCAGGCTCACTTGGTTGGAACAATGTAAGACGCCTTTATTTCATGAGGGTTGGATACAGTAAAAACACATCGGTGCAGTTGGTAAAACTGTTCATTGAAGATGTTTTATTAGCAAACATTTCCTTAACAGTGTGTGTTTTCACCAGGTTCTCACAGTATCTGCAGTGGCCACAGACAAGAGAGACATTTGCTGGATTTGGTCGCTGGAAGATAACTCCTCACCAACTTGTCTTCAGCGATGAGCGCTCCTCTGAAGCTGACTCCAGGGGGCTCAGGAAAGACATTCCAAAACACTCATAATGATGCTGCAATTTCTTTGTGTAGCTCATTTAACTTGAACTGCCTCTTTACTGTAGTGCGTCACAAAGGGCTTTTGCTGGTTCTTGTTTGGGTCTGGAGCTGAGCAGACTCATCTGTGCTAGGGCTCTACTTTGAGCTTGAGACAGTAATACCAGTAAGCTCCTTGTCTCTGCTGTTTTTTCAAGTTTCAATCCTTAGACTAGTTGACTACTAAAATAAACATTTTACTATTAAAAAACTTTACTCAGGATACATTTCCTTACAGAGACAATAAAGTGTACCTTGTCACTATAGATATGAAGGAGATAGTTTGTCGTGAAGATGGCCATATTCTTCTCTTAATCACCTTTTGTTCTTTTGCATTTTTGTTGCTTGGATATCCTTTCTCATATTTAATTACTGGCAAAAAAATCGGCACAGTACATTTTACAGTTTTCATGGATATTGTTATTGCTTTGCCTGGGATGTTCCACAATATGGCATTACTTCCTACAAAACACAATATATTTACATGATTAATTGATATAGAATTTACTTTTACATCCCAAAAATTACCATATAACTATCTCCATTGTCAGTTACAGGTCAGATCTGTGGAGAGGCAGCTCAACTCGCAGTAAGAATGCAATAAAAAACGCCAGTAATAGAATAAATGCAAAATTGCCACGCTAAGGAAGATTCCAGTCAAAGTAAAAACATACCCATGAGCCAAAGTTACACAGTGCACCTTTAACAGTTATTTTCTCATCTGATGTAAAAAAGATATCAGCACACAGCCTTTGTTCATTTAATTAGCGAGGCAGACAAGCCACACACAGACGACACCCCGATGATTAACAGCAGGGCTAAATTTGTATCTGGTGAGCTGAATGATTATCACGTAGAGAGTGCAAGCTCACAGCAGCAAGTCACCAAAGTAATATGTAGTCAAATTTGTCTGTTTAAAAGGTTCAAAGGCTAAATGGGCTGTGTTATTTGCCATTCCCTCCTCTGTCTGAATGCAAAAGTGTTTGAAACCAGACCATGAAGTGCGTCACACTACCGTCCGTATTTGAGACGTAGTGAACCACAGCACACAGTGGAAGCTCAAATCAAAAGTTACAAAAATTCCAACAAATGTGATCTAAAAATGACCATATTTGTTTTTGTGCCCTATCGTGGTTACTTCCCAGAACACAGCCTTGACATTAGAGACTGTTGGAAGTGTAAATGAAGCAACTACGCAGCGAACGCACATCCGAGCATAAATGAGCGTTTAGTCTCGACTGGTCAGGCCACTTGCAATGTTGTTGAGTCTGGGTGTATTTCTTTACCATTGCAGGATATAGATAATGCCTTGGTAGAGGTTTGTGTTTCTTTTCAGAGTCCTTCAGAAAGATTGTTGTTGAGGTACTAATTGAAACTAAAATTTGGATGAACAACTAAAAACGACTAAATTAAACCTTTCGCAAATAGTAAAACTACACGTTAGTATAAATTAAATAACTGCAATTTTGTGTTTGTATTGTGTAAATTAAGAAGAGTATTTTTTTTAAAAAACTGCTTAATTTCCCCAGTTTTATGGTTAAATTCTTTTTAAAATTTGATAAATATTGAAGTTAAATTTGCAATAACAACAAATTCCTTGGTGATACAAAGGAAAAGTAGCCTCAGCTCAAAATGAACCGTCAAATTCTAACGCAAATATTGCACTTTTCTGTTGCTTCACTGGAGAGTTTCACAACCCACAGATACTGCAAAATGTTTTTATGTCTCATTTTGAAATGGAAGACAAAACAGGATGTTTTCTCAGACCGTCTTATTTAGGCCTTTTAAGTACATATTTTGAGCTTGAAGATAACATCAGTTGTGATGGTTGTTATTTGCTAAATATCTACTCTTCACATGGTAACACATGAATACACTACAGTTTATATACGTCTAACATTCACAGAGGGAACAACGTCAAAACTTTATAGCCATTTGTCTCAAGTTTAACTGGCAGATTAGTTGATGTAATCCCTCTTTTGTTCAGGTGTGATAGAAAAGCTTTCAAAGGTGTTCATGTCTACACTGTTTTAAAAATCAAGACATGATCAAATTAAGTCCTGCCCAAAGGGAGGAGTTATAACTAACAGCTGTTGTTGCTGGTCACATGTTTTTTCCTTCTTCCTCTCCTCGGGGAGTGCTACTGTTCAGACACTGCGATGCTGACCTGTGGCTCGGATGCTCCTCAACTGAAGAGGAGGTCCCGAAGGAACGCCCTTACTCTAGATGAAATGGCTTCTGCCTGGACTAACTGTCTCTGATGAGCCACCTCTCTCTCTCCGGAGTGGTTCTGGCTCCACAATCTGCAAATTGAAGCACAGGTCCCCCAGGTTTCCATTTTTCGAATATTTGACCGATCTATGCACTTTTTATATTTTTACATAAAAATATATATTCCACGATGACTTCAGTTAGCTGTAAATTAAGTTTAAATAAAGGTTTCACATCAGACTGATAAAGAACGCCAACCAGCCAATAACACCATGAAACTGTACAAATGCTTACACCATGAACATACTTTGTACCATGAATCACTTCATACCTACAGAATCCTCTCTTGTAGCAATGACTTTGAGACTGATCTTTGACTTGTGTTGTGAAGCTTCCGTGTCGAACCATAGCCACTCGCCTCATTAAAAACACATCTTTCTCCATTTTTCTTTCGCGAACAGTCGAGGCGAGCGTGCGAGAAGACGGCTCTATTAATGTCTCATCACACCTGCCATAGCACCCAAGGGTGTTTGAAGGTCTGAGTCTCTTAATTAGCCAAGCCTTTTCAGCAAGAAGATTTGGGGATTTGCATAGAACGTGTTAGCAAGGATGTCACTATTAAAACTAAACATTAAGGCTACACAATATGAGAAACAAGACAATGTTTCCAGAGATTTTTTTCCCTACAGTATTTAGAAGATAAATTGTTAAAATATGCATTTAACCTCAGCTAAACCAGGATTATTGGTGCATTATGAAATGTGTTGTTTTCTGAACTCTGCTCCAAACCACACGTCTTTACTGACACTGAGGTTCGGGTGTAGACTCAAAATAAAAGACTCAAGATAATCATCCACAATTAAAATCAGATTATTGCGCAGTAGGGCCGCAAGATTCATCGCAATCGAATCTAAATCACAGTTTGAATGACGCAATTTTTCCTCCACAAACAACAAAATATCCCATCTTTCTCTGCATAAAAACGGCTAACCCTGTAGTTTGGATCTATAAGCATGTTCTGAAACGAGGGCTGTCACTAACACACATCATTTTGATAGTGAATAAGTCAAACGATTGTTTCTATTGTGCATTGAGATATTTTACATACATTATAAACCAAAAAAAAAAGGCTTCTACATAGCAAATATTTACAAATAACGTGTATTGAATGATGAAAATTAGAAAAAGTGTAAACTTTTTTTGACATTTTGATTTAATAAATGCCACTGTCGTTGTTAGAAAAAGGAGATATTGTATGTCTGTCAATTAAGATTATCAAAATATTACTAGCCCCGACTTAATTATCGATTTAAAGCCCCATCTGAAATAGTGATTGTTTTTTTATCAGTTCAAGGCCTATTTCAGTCTTTTGTCAATTCTCCCAGATGTGTTTAAAATGTGAACTTTGAACAGAATCCTATTTTTAAAACATAAATCTCTAATATCAATCACAATCAGACATGTTCCCCAAATCACGCAGCCCTGTATATTGTGCATAGCCTTGAAACTTGTACCTGCCTTGAGTGAAAAGTGCGCTGACATAAATCCAAATAGCTGTATTCATAATGAGTTATTTCTGTACATTAACTTGCCATCATAACCGTCTTTAATTACGCCCCTCTTGTTTTCCACAGGCCGCTGCCAAACCGCAGCGTGCCCTTTTCGGTGCGTTTCACTGATGTCAGAGGATAAGTGTGATGACAACTACATACCGGTACTTTCCATCACCCTTAGTCGTGCCCAGAAGTGTCACTCAACGCTCAGCACTTATGCCATCTGCAAAAAGAACTAAAAACAATTTCAAACTGACCTAAATTTAGCATCGCATAACTTGATTTGTTTTGACAAGTCAGAATTAATTTGTTCTGTAGGTTCGAATTATTATTATTATTATGTGGTTTAAGATGCATTTATTTTTTTTATGGTTTAACATAAAACATCATAAAAGTAAAGATGAAGTAAAGAAGTAAAGAAGTTTTATTTCCTCTATTTCCTTACTATAGCAGTCGGACATACCCTGCCAAAACAGGCCAAAAACAAACAAGTCAAAGAATCATTTCAAGCAAATAAATGCGTAAACGTTTCAAACGGGTTCGTATTTTAAAATGTACATCTTTTTAATCCACATGAAGAAGAAGCAAAGCAGCAGGATGTCAACTGTGTGAATATGGAAGGAGTAACTGTGAACTGAAACTCCTGTCAACGCTTGTTATCTGTAAATCAGGAGCTATAAAATGCTACAAAATATAATTAATCCTCCAGTGAAGTTCAGTCTGGGGCTCGACAGTTTACTCAGGTGTTGATGCAACTGTCGTGTTCTCGTCAACGTCGCACATTGTTGAATTTATAATATGCATAAGCTGTGTGTGGTTCATTTCCAGTGTCTCTCATTTGTCAGATCAAGAACAAAATTATGATTATTTTCATTGAAAGAAGCCACAAATATGGGATATTGTAAACCGATGGTCGATAAGCTTTTCCAATATTTTTTCCCAATTAAATATCGACCAACCAATATATCGGTCTGTAACAAAAATACTACATTCTAGGGCTGTAGTTGACGAAATAAATGATTGACAAAAGAAAAGCTCTGTGCATCGAAAAGCTACAAGAGAATACAAATATAGAAAACTACAGACTACATACCCTTTTTCTGCTGTTGTGAATATAAGTTGGCCAATGAGTCAACTAATACAAATTGAAGTCGTCCAAAACACCGCTGACCGATCGACTTAACTTCAGAATGGTGTTTATTGCTATTGTCAATGAACAGGATTAAAAAAAATGAGGCACTTGCCCTGGAACGTTCCACAGTATGGTTATAAACCCATCTATAAGTGTTCCATTACAGAAAATAAAAAAATAAAAACACTGAAAAACATGTATTCTGACTGTGAGCGGAATTGTCTCGCCACAGAAAACTTGGCCTGGGGGATTCACCTGTTTAATGCAATACTGTGTACCTTTCCAGGCGGGCAGAAACATCTCCATGGAGACGAGCCTCCTCACAACCTTGCAAGCCTTGCTCAGTGACAGACGTCTGGGACCACAAACTCTGCAATGACCTTCCATCTGAACGCCAGGTTAGACTTCCCAACGCGCAGAACGACTTCAACCGCGTGAAGGAGCGCGGAGGAAATATGCAGAGCAGCGCTGTGAGGGAAGTGACCGTGAATGAAAATCAACACGGAGCACCACTTTCAAGTACAACCACTCGCAGAGATTTGAGAAAAAGAAAAAAAAAAAGAAATTCATCGAACCATTTCCTCTTCGTTGGAGTCAGAAACAGACATCTCCACTTAAGGGCGGATTGAGTTTCCAGCTCGGCTTCCCCAGCGGACCTGAGATCACTTACTATGGCTTTATTATGCGTTCCCGAAATTCACGGCGCTACCCCTCCACTCCAATGCAACGGGACCATCCATCAATTGCATGTTGGGAAAGGAACCAAAGTATAGGCCTCGGTGTTGGTCTCGGTGGACCAATAAAAGCCAAACGTATTGACACAATGACCCTTTCACTCCAGAACTATACGCACAGCTCTAGCGAGGCAGTTTCCTTCAATGGCAGCCAAGATATTTTTTTTTTTCCTTTTTTTTTTTTTTTTTCTCCTTGTCATTTGCAAACGACGAGAAACAGAAAGAAAAACATCCTTTCGTCAGGAGGTGCCAGGGGAGAAATGACAAAAAGTAAATCATGTTCGCTTTGAAAAAATGCTGACCCATGGAAACGGCGGGATGGAGTGGGTCCAATTTACTCCATTGCACTGTTATACAAGAGTCATTTGCATTGTGACATTCTTTATATTTTTGGTATTTTTCAGTGAGATTTTTCTTTTTTTTTTCCTAAACTACAAACATCTGTAAAGCAAAGTGCACTGGATGCATTTCTCTCGCCTCCTGTCACTGCCAGCCAATCACAAACTGCTATAAGCCTCTCAACGACGGATGGGACGAGACACAGTTCCCACGAGATGAGACGAGACAAAGAGATTGGGTCCACGAGAACAAGACAAGACAGAGTTTTGACATAAGTTGCAGTTCACAATTTGGACGTTTTTGCCGTTATTGAAGCTCTGCTTTTTGTAGCAACAGGTTCTCAAGAGGTGTAACTCAGCAACGTGTCCAAAGGTAAATGTAAACACATGGGGGGAAAAAAATAAATGGCTTGAGTTCCCTGTCCACATGTGTACACAATCTTGTAGCAATGTTATCTTGCGAGATCTTGTGGCATGAGCTCTTGTTCCATCCCCACTCTCAACCTGATCACCACTCAAGTCATCCTTGTACACGGGGTAAATATTCAAACCATTTCAGCAGCAGCACAACCAGCGGCCTTCTCAGCCTCTCCATCTCCTCTCCATCTCCTCTCCTTTTTCTCTTTTGTGAAAGTCAAATCACTCTCCATTTAAAAAAAATGGATCCCATCTTTTTTTAAAGGCACAGTATGCAACTTATTATTATTGTTATTGTTGTTATTATTATTATTTTCCCCAGGGGTGGTTTTATTGCTCTAAAATGAATAAAAACGTGTCCTTACTGTGAGAAGGCTTGCATCTCCCCAAACCTTGACACTTAATTGTCCTCCATCAGGTGGAGGAGACTCCACCTGATTGTTTCCATGGAAATGTTGTTCCTTTAGCCATAATATTCAACAGTATAGCATAAAACGTATACATCTGCATGGAGAATACATGTTTTTCTCATACTATGCCTTTAATAAACCATTCACTCAATCTCCCTCTCTTGAGTCACTTGAGCACACTTTTTAGTACATGAATTTGTAAATGACTTTTTGTCTTACCACCGTAAGTAAATTCAGTAGCTTTTTCAACCCTACAACTCAGACTTGCGGAAATTTCAAGCGACTCTCTCATTTTCCCAATAAAACATAACTCCGCACATAGAAGCTAATAAAAATCTTTCACAAAGCGGCGCAGAGCTGGACAGGAAATAAGAAGCAGTCTTTGAGGAGAAAAGAAGAGGGGAGGGGAGCTTTTCAAACCGGCACACAGGCCCGACATTGACAGGCGTCGTCTGAACAACAGCAGTTGCGGTGAAGAAAAAAGGAACACGGCAATTAACCAAGAAAACATGTGGGAGTGTTTGAGTGCACAGTAGCCACAAGTGTGAGTGCGTGCAGCCCAGCCCGCTCCCCAGATCTGCAGCCAGAACAGGAGACAGCGCAGAGCCTCTGTGTACCATTACAAACACTATTAGGCTAAAGATCACAGCCCACAGCTCAGGGCAAGTCCCGCTGCACAAATAAAACATTGTTTACACAGAAATGATTACAGTGGAGAAAATGGTGAACACTGCCACACGGTTTTCAAGTCTACTGAAGAAAATTGGTAAAAGAAGGTAAATATGGGTACATGAGTACATCCTAAGAGGTTAGGAATGGGAAGGAATAAGTCATTTTTAGGACTGAACTCAAACATATTATTTTCTCTAGGATTGTAAGATAATGCCAAAAGTATTAACTCCAGCCACAAGGGGTCAGCAACACATTGTTTTGTGAATACTTGTACTTATTGAAGGTAAGGTTCTATTGACCTTATTCAGGACGTTGCCACCGGTGCCGCCATGACCATACAACCTGAATGAATTGGCAGACTTTTCTCTATAGTTCTTTATTGAAGTGAATGGAATACACACTGAACCGGAAAATGGCAAAAAAGCAGGTCAGCAGCAATCAAAAGTAAAAACGAGCTTGGCAGAATAATGTGGGCAGAGTTTTTACCCCTGTACAAAGAAGATTGCACACTTAATCTTATCATTGTAAGATAGGGACAATGAGGTGTACACTGGAAAGAATTACGATCTTAAATAAGGTCTGGTAATAAAAAGTGCTTAAATTAAGAAATATTTATCTGGGTTTGAGTATATTTTCACTGGCTTAAAATGTTTTTCACTTTTTTCAAGAGCAGAAGCTTTTTTTCCTCTCATTTCAAGTGAGAGAATGCTCGTCTTTTCCTTATTTTAGTAAAACAATACATTTTACACACAAATCTTATTTCACGACAGTCAAAATATACTCTAATCAAGATAAATGCTACTTCATTTAAGCGCTTATTCACTTATTATCTTATTTAAGCTCGCCTCTTTTTCCAGTGTATGAATGCTACTACTTTTGCATTAAATCCGCTGAAAAAGAATGATTTGAGTCTTCCTTGTGCCAGTTCAAAGCCTGGATAAGTGTATAATTCAATTCAAGTTGATTTACATAGCACATTCAAAACATCTTCAGCTGACTGCAATAGAAAAGACAATATAGTACAAATAACAGCATACAACAACACTATAATAACATGATGTAATAAATAAATTAAGAACAGCAACACCTTTTTTGACTGGCGACCCCAAGAAACAAAGACAATATCAAATAAACAGTTGAGTGGGTCAATTGAGTTTGAACTGGTTACTTATAGGTCATAGGTCACCATGTTGTGCCTTTTCTGACTTTTTAATCAGACATACGGTGTTTTGTAATTTTCCTTTCCAGCGAGGACCCCAAAACCAAAAGACTTCAGCTTTCACAATCCATTTCCCGACACCACCACAACATCTGTATCCTAGCGCAGAGGTTGCACAGGAGCTGGAGGCTGTCTGTAAAACTGCCCAAAAGCCACAAGGAAAAACAAACAACAGTAAACTGCGCACAGCGGGGTAACGACTCTTTTACCAACGCGCTGACGAACTCCGCTCTATGAGACATTTAACATCGGAACGCCGCCGTCCTGTGATCTAAGCACAAAGGATCTGAGGAGGGCATTGTGGGAATTTATGAGGATTTTGTAGTGGACCAAAGGAGACAAAAGAAGTGAAGTAGTTTGGCATGGTTAAAGGTTTATGGCCTAAAGTGCACAGGGCCGTCTGAGGAGGGTTAACAGTGTGTCATATAGTTCCTAAAGGGGGAGACGAACTCTTGTTTGACTCGACTGGAGAACATTAAGCTTGGTTATGAACTGAAAAGAAGGGGCCTACGCGCAGAGCCACAACACTATTAAAGCAACATTCCTTCCTCTTAGATAATGGGCCCTTAAAAGTTTTAATAGGAGGATAAAAATGTCAGAGCATGGAAAGGAGAATGGGAAAGGAGCGGAGGCGGAAAGAGTAGCGACGATCTGGACTATTACAGGTTGTCAGGAATATCGAAACCCAGATACGAATCGATCCTGAACTAGTATTGTAACTATAGATACCCTTTTGAGCAGATATCAATACGGATTTTTTTTTTTTCATTTATGGACAAAGTTGGACCTTTCCTGAATAGTTTTAGAATCGTCTTGGATCAAAATCAGCTCTAGTTTCAAGATCATCTGATAAGATTAGGGGACGTACACACTTAGCCATACGCCACATTACATTAGAACTAAACCTGGACTCGACCGGGTCCAAACCAAAACTAGAGAGACCACACCAGGTCTACCTCAGGACTAAACTGGGCTAAAACCAGGATCAGACCAAGAAATTTGAACACTATTATTGAGTCCTGAAGATTCTAAATATATTATAAATAATTTAACTACAATTGTGGTATCAAAAATGGTATTTTTAATGTTACAAATATACAAAATAAAAGTTAATTATTTAAGAAGTACCGTATTTTCCGGACTTTTAGCCGCTCCCCTATATAAGCCGCATTTGCTCTATTTTTAAAAAAACGATAATAAAACAATACATAGGCCGCACCTTTTGTATAGGCCGCAGAACTCTTTCCTTGACTTTTGGCATCGCATGAGCTCTCACCGTACATTCATTGATGTTAAGCTTGCGTGCAGCCGCGCGGTTTCCTAGCAAGATCGATGGCCTTCAGCTTAAAACTTGCTTCATACGAACTTCTTCGTTTGGGTTCCATAATGATGGGGCAAGAATTTGAAAATAATTTATCGTTGGTAATTTGTCGTCCGTGTTCTATTTGCTAGCTGAATAAAAAAGCAACATCTGCTTCTTTGCTTAACTTTTCTGTAGTTTTGATTCTAATTCCGGTTAGTTCGCCCCTAGCGGTGAAAGAAAAAAAAACACAGAAAAGCCGCAGCCTCTAAATAAGCCGCATGGCTCAAAACATCTGACAAAAGTAGCGGCTAATAGTCCGCAAAATACGGTAGCTATGATGAGGGTGGTACCAACAAAAAAGAGTAAGGGAAGGCAAATACTAAAATAGAAATGTGTATTTTTATGCGCCATAGAAGATACTATTGTCGTTATTGCTATAGTAATTAAAATGATTTTATTATTCCACATTTTTTACTCATTTGAGCAGGTATCAATACTATGACCTAGGCCTTGAGATTACACTATTTGGTCTGTAATTATGATGATGATGGTCAAGGAGACATGTGTTCACAGTTTAGGACTGCTGCATTAATGTGAATAAAGTTGTGTGTTCTTTTCGTTTTTAAAGTGGTTTTCAGTATCAAGCTTGTTTCTCAGTATTGAAACAAGCTTGATACTTGTTTCAATACTGGTGACACCAATCTGCAGTACACAGCAGGGAGAGTTTTGGAGCAGGCAGCTGGTCAGGCAGGCAATGCAGAGTTTGGCCCCTGACATGGTGGTGTTGAGTTTGCTGAGGTCTGCTGATGGTCCCACCGGCTCTGCTCTGGCTCTGCTCTGGCTCTGGCTCTGGCTCTGGCTCTGCTCATTTGAGTCGATTTCAGAGAGACCCACGAGCCACAAAAAAGCCCAGAGGAAAGATATGCCATGGATAGAGGTACGGCACAGAGGGAGGGCAAAGGTACAACGACAGAAACCTTTTGTAGTTGGATACAGAGAAACAATTTACGACACGTTTGTTTTAATCAGGTGCAAACAAGGGATATGTAAAGCAGTATGCACAGTTTATCATTCTAAACCATATCTGCTTCTGTGATTGGGAGCGCATATTGTTCACCGTGCACAAATTATGTTTAACCTTTTCTACAAAATAAAATAGAAACGGACATTTAAGTAAGGGATAGGGGGCGGTCACACTTTCACAAACATCACATCAATAACTGGGACTAACTGGGACTAAAGTGGAACTAAACCTGGATTCAACCAAGACTAGAATTGGGCCAAAACAGGACTAAAACAAGGCAAATTGTCATCAGTTCATCATATTCATTCATTCGTCATATATATTTCGGACAATATTTTCAAATGTTGACATATAATATCTATTGTGTTAGATTTACAAAATCACAAAACTCCAAATACAAGGAATGATTGTGTTAAAAAATAGACACATCTAAATTATATAAAATCTACAAAGTGGTTGTAAATAATACAGTGTGTTTTTGACGCCTGTATTGCTCATATAATCATGTATGAAGTCATTACTGAGTGGATTTACATAATGTATGCATGTTGCCTGGTGTTGTGGCAGCGACAGTTGTGTGCACCGGCTGCTGTGGACATGCTTTCGTCCTCTCACGCTGCTCTGGCCTGACCAAGGGCACACGACATGGGAGGAGTCCCAAAGGAGCTGCGCCCTTTTCCCCGTCTCCCAGACAACATCAAAACCTCCTCTGACGCTAACGCCAAGTGATAAGTGACAGCACTACAGGAGTTTGGACTCGAACGATGGTGGAAAAATGACACAAGATGGCCTTCAACGGCTGAAAAGAATTCTCAAACCTCCCAATCTCAAAAGCGCAATTAATTCACGGATCACGAATATTTGGTTAAAAGATGGTCAAGAATTTGTTCAGGCCACACCCACTTCAAACTTTGCCATAGTTCCATGCAGTATTTGGATTTCTCATACAGTATATAGACGAGGGATCTTAAAAAGCAGCTCTGTGGTAACAAATGTCCATAAAGTGGTTGTTTTCAGTTCAAAAAAACAGTCACAATTTTCACGACTTGACTTAGGACTTGCCCTTTATGACTTGAGACATGATTTTGATTTGATCCTAATGACTTGGAATGACTTGGGTTTTACAGGCTAATTATATTTCTAAATAACTATATTGCGCGTAACTGTGGCGCATTTGTGTTTAAAGGAACCAGTTTTGACTTGTAATAGTAGTAATGGTTCTAATAGAAGCTTCCCACCACTGAGAATGGAGTGAGTGAATAATGCAGAGTAAAATGATTCGGGTGTCCTGAAAGGCAGTATGTAAATCCAATGCATTATTATGATTAATAGAAGATTAAATCTCAATATTAACAAATACAAAAATATATTAAAATGCAGTGGTCCATTATCCATCCAAATTTAATTCTGCACTATCAGATCTTAAACAAAGCATCAAAATCACTTTTAGCTTTTGCTAGAATCAGGGATGGCACAAGATTTCATGCCACAGGAGTTTTCATCTCTGTGGTGGCGGACTTGTGATTTTTCCTTTTTATGTTAGATATAGTATGTTTATTTATAGATACAGTATAGATTACATAACTTGCATGAGACTAATAATCAGACTTAACATTTGTGGTGCAAGAAACACTTTCCCCCATATTGATTCATATACAAATGTTCCAAAAAACAATAACAACAACATCAAAATCTGCGGCACGATTTGGGTCCACACCACTGTATATGGCTGAAATTCAACACGTATTGCTTGTTTTTCTAATGTCCAGCCCTGGTGGACGGACACAGACTGGTCAGAAGTCAATGCATTAGAGGCACAGGCTCATAGAGATAGCAGCAGGAGCACGGGGCGTTCCCTCTGCTCCACTTCCCCAGAATAGGAAAAGAGCTGGTTATACGGCTGGCTGCAGAGCAATGGAGCAGCCACTTGTGCACTTGTAAAAACAGTAGTGTGGCCAGGGCACAGACAGGCAGGCAGGCCCACTGAGAGGCAGCGAGAGGGGAGCCACACGGAATACCAAAATACTGCAGAATACTTGCAACAGAATTAGCAAAACGCAAGAGCAATGCAGCAAAAACAAAACACACCTAAACCACCACTTTTTTATGTTCAGATTTTTCTTAAAGGCGCACTGCGTAACTTTTCTGGTGGAGAGTACATCATTTGCTTATCTGACACGTTATTGCTTTGCCTTGAATATTCCACTGTCTGACATTAAACAAGCGTGCCTCTCTCCTCGTCAGTGTGTGTCCGTGTCAGTCTGGTGTGGGTGAAAACTTTCAACTGATTCAATAGGAAACCTTTTTCCTCTTGTATGATTTTTCCTGGCAAATTATATGTATTTTAAGTAAAAAGCAATTGGTTTGTAGTTGTAGTTGTAGATGTTAAAACACTAGTATTACGGTAGCATTTAGCCTGCGGCTACCATTAGCATTCTGGGATATTTATATAGATATATATATTTGAGAGAGATGACCCTGCTCACAGTAAAACTGCATGTTTTTGTATAAAACAAAAAAAACACCTGCAATGAAATAAATGCCTTTAAGTAACTTTAATGACAGACTCTGAACATTCAAGGCAAAGCAATTTGGCGGCAGCATGGTGGCACAGCAGTTAGTGCTCTCCTTTACAGCAAGGTCTTTGTATCAATTCCCGATCCCACACGGGACCTTTCTGTGTGGAGTTTGCATGTTCTTCCTGTGTCTGCGTAGGTTTCCTCCGGGCTACTACTAAACACATGTGCAATAGGCTCCTCCCCTCTGGGGCCAGGACTCCCCTGCAAAAGAGATTGTTCATCTCAGTGGGACTTTCCTAGTTAAATAAAGGTCAATAAATAACATCTACATGGAGACAAGAAATGGACCCTTAGCAACTGTGAAACTGTTCAATTGCAGTTCAAACTTCTGCACTTTAGACAAGGGGCTCGACATAAATTACTGAATGTCTCTTCCAACTCGTTTATTCTGCTTACTGACAAAAAAAATATATCTTGAAAAAAATGTCACGTCACAAAGGAACCAACAACAATAAATGTAGTGTTTTGGTATTATTTGGATACATGCGTGAGAGGATGTGATTAACTAAACAAGGGGCGAACAACTCTCCAGGGAGCTTGGGAAAGTTGTAAACACAAGACAAAGTTTTATTGACAGTGGATGAATCCTGCAAGGACAGTTCCGAACATTTTGAGCTAACATAATCATAGGAGCAGGGAGCGAAATGAGAAACAGAACTTCAACATGTGGAGCTGGTTTTAACAATTTATAACATGCAGTGAACTTTTACTTTGGACAATAAATCCAAAATACGACTTCATTTACAATGTGACAGGATCCAAACTACAAGTGACTGCTCTATCTCAATGCCATAATAGGTTTCAATTTAATATAACAACCGAGACTTGTTTTTAAATTTACACTCCATAGAAAATGTGCTCAATACAGTCTTACAACCATAACGTCATTGCTTCATTAAAATAGTAAACTGAAGATAGATAAAGATTGTGGGACAATTTGAAAATGTTCCTTGACATTTTATTGCGTTGTATAAATTTATTGCACATCTAAACGCACACATTTTATTTCAGTGACAGAATGCATCAAGTCTTCATGAGACCAAAACTGTAAAGGTTTGAACATGTAGCTTTAAGGCAGCACATGTCACTGCAAAGTATCAGTCGTTTATTCTATAGTAGAATTTGCTTTTACACTGTTAGAACGCAGACATATTGACCTGGTTTACGGGTCATATCCATAATAACTAGGTCCATCCACTTGAAACTATTTCTGCACAAATTTTGACATCTTTCTCTCTTTGGGCAGATTCAGAAAGTGGTGCAATTACTCACACACACATACACCAATGTGACTTTAATGATTGAGAATACAGCAGTTTGTGACAAATAATAAGGTTCAACGTTTCTGGATCTTAACTTTGGATATTTCTTGCAAAAACAGTGAATCTCCCACAGTTATAGAGGACCATAGTAACAGTTTTTGTAGTGTTCTAATGAATTACACTAGCTTCTTTTGTTTTTCACAACTGTAAATGCTATAGGGGGTCTCGATGCCAGATGCCCTGCCCGATGAGTATGAGAAAATGTAACCACTAACCACCAGTGTTGACATTATACAAAAATTCAAATCTCAATTTTGATAACACTAAAATCCCTTTTTTAAGAATATAATTGATAAAGATATAGATCAAGACCATTCAAAAACTATTCGAGAAAAGTCCAATTTTGTCCTTTCAGTGTCTTTACTTCAACTGATTATCTCGTCTCAATACTAGTTTTGACCGCATCGATTAGTATCTGGGAACACATTTTTTAACAACCTAAATGACTAATTAAGTAAAACGTGGAACCTATTGAAAATGATGTGGTTTCCATTTCTAAATCCATGTTTGATGTATGCAGCTATCGCCAATGCAACGCAATATCAATGTTCTTACTGGAATATGCTGGCTACATGTAAATAATGTTCACTTAAGACAGATTCATTGATTTGGGATGAGATTTCCCTCTCCATGGACTCATAAAAATACAATCTTGTTGCTGTATACTTTGATACGTGATCCCGCTCAGGATTTATACACTGAGCATGCCAAATTTCTCATCCAGACCGCCACCATTCAAGCATGGGGAGTGGTAGTCTGGCAAAGAGGAGAAAGTTGAGCTATTCTCGATTGTTACTATCGCATACATTTAAGTTTCTAATTGTTTTAGCAGATAGCAAATGGATTTAACTCATAGGTGTTACATAAGGTTGCTGAGGTAAGTGATCGAGCATACAGCAAAAACATACAGGGTTAAATTTATGGATATGGGTTCGACTTGAAAAAATTCCTGAATTCCAATGCACTGAATCCACTCTCCCATGCACACGTATATTCAATATTTATGTCTATTATGTCTACTTATATAAAAGGGACAATAAATCAAAGCTGGGGTTGACTTTTTGACCCAAATGCCATTACTATCAGCCACTAAGCACCGTTGGCTGGCCTTTCAAAGACGCCATGCCTCGACGAGAAGAAATATTTGGGGGGAAATAAATGAAGTGTTACACATCGGCCGGACCAGACGAGCGGGGTTAGGGGGGGAGAGGGGCAGGCTGGAGACTTGTCATTAGCCGTGCGGATAGCAGACCCCCACCGTCTAATTGGCACCAGCTCGGCGTTAACAAGCGACTCCAGCGGCAGCGGGACAGAGAGCACAGGGTCCCGTCAGGCCCCACCCCTCACTGACGCAGGCTCAACCTGCCAAACAGCACCTGACCCAACCGACCCGGAGAAGAGGAGAGGCTTTTAATGAACAATAAAGCACCAAGGACCAGCCTTTTTTAGACTTTTACATTTTTACCACTATTAATACAAAAAAAGACTTTGTTTATACAATTAGACTCTCGGGTTGTAAAGATGAATCAGTTAAATTGATAACTGGGATTATCTAAATCACAATATACTCATGAGAACTAAACCATTTAAATTGTGACAAGAAGAAGCAATTTTTATTCATCCAGGTAGGTTGATTGAGAGAAAAAAACATCTAATTTACATTGACAACCTGGTCATTTTAAAGTAAATTGAGGATTTCACTATTGTTTGGTCGTGGCACTAAAATTAGATACTGTGACATTTTTAGTATAGAATAGATGGACAGAAAAGAAAGTCAGAGAATTATGATGACCTCCTGCTGAAAATGTTGTATTTAATTTACAGTAGACTATTTGGATTAGAGCCAAAAACCAATTTTCTTTTGTTTAATCACAGATTATTTCAAACTTCTCCACACTAGATGTTAACAAATTAAGCCATTTCCAGTAAACTATTTCAATAGCATACCTATCTATAACTGTCCTGGGGCAGACAGAGTTGTTACGGCCTCTCAAGCATGTTCGATGAAGGCAGGTGGGTCAAATGTCTTTCCCACGAACACACTAAAACAGCAAAGTGAAATGTCGAGAGATCGAACCACAAACCTCTAGGTTAGCCCCTGTGGCCTTATATGTACTGCCATGCTGTTGTTTTAACCATTCTTATTTGTAAAATATCAGCGCGAGCCATCGCTGAGATGAAAGCTGAAGCATGTGCCCCCCACTGTTTCCAGTGGACTTGTAGCTGTATGCAAGACCTAGAATTCACGAACAGCGACACAATTGGCGAGTGGTGCAGACCCAGATAAATCAGTGAGGGTCTGATGAATTTTTGTAAACTCAAATGTTGCAACAATCCAGCTTCTTGTGCAAGGGAAGTAAACTAGGACAACGTGAGAAATCCTGCGAGGGACACAAGTATAATCCCGACACTGTACACTGCAGTTTGCCAAAAAAGAAGCGTTAAAGAGGACATTTTATATAGAGTGGACTTTCAAGAGCTTTTAACTGCATTCTAATGGTGTTCCCTTAGCATTAGCTCACTTAGAGTTGTATTTTGATTGATTGATTCATACATCCTGTACCGAGCTGCTATAGAAGCTCCAAAAATGCAGTTATTACTTACTTTTGAATAATTCAAAGATTCTGACTCTAAAAATGTAATAAATAATACACCTTGTTATGGTGAAGGGCTTCTCAGTTCTGAGGCTTTGAAAAGTCTATGGACCTGTTTTTATTGGTAAGACTTTTTAGATTGTGAATTACTATGAAAAAAGAAGTAAAATAATGATCTACGTACGCATATTATACTTTAATATTAAATACCTGGAGGAAAAAAGCTTAATACGTCTTCTCTGCCCCATTCTTTCCCAATAACCAGACTGGCCCTTTCCTGAATCTTTCCTCCTCCTCCTCCTCCTCCTCCTCCACAGAGCCACAGTTGTAATAAGAGCAGTAATAATAAGCAGATGAGCCTGTCTGTTAGCTTTTCAAAATATCGTCCCGCTGATGTGTTGAGTGAAAGAAGTTTGCAGATTCATGGCGTCTTTAATTTCTCCGCCCAAATGGGACTCATCTGGAAGCAATGAAGACTAAATTAATATGAAAAACGGCACATTAAAAAAGGACCTCAGGGTGATTTTTTCGAAAGAGGCAGAGGATGTGACTGGACCATCCCTCGTAGAGATCTGACACGGAGCTGATTTAGTAGTAGCACTTTGAAACATACGATCCAACTGTTGGGTCCGCTCAAATAACACTGCGCTTATGAAACGTCAACATTGACAGTTCACCGGGGCCAGGAAAGGAGCACCTCGTTTTGGACAATTTCAGGACTTCTTCTGAACATCGGGGCCTAATAGTTCCCAGCGTTCAGTATGGTTTTTACAGAGTTGTGTCTCACGGTTTTAAGTTATAGTGATTAAAATGTGGTGTTTTAAAGTGATTTTGAGGAAAAGCAATTTGACGTCTTTGTGTTGTAGTAAAGTAATACCCGAGAGGTGGGCAATAATCTCTAAATATCTAATTACTGATAATATTGAGAATGCTGTTTAGAGAGTTTTTTTTTAATAACTCAAAAGGAGCAGATTAAAAACAAAAATGGAAAAAAAGTTATGCTGCAAAAGGGTATAAAATGATTTTTCTGCACAATTGTCTTTACAGTCCTTTCACATTTTAAACCTCAACTAATATATTTATAGGTACGTTTCAGCACATTTCTCTTAGATTGCCAATTTCTTTTCTAGGAATACTCCCACAAAAAAAAAAAACCTCAACAAATACATCGTTGTAATATAACTTACTGTGTCTTAATATGTAATAAGAATGAATTTAACATATTATGCTTTTTGTTCTCGGGTATTTAGGATTAAACTAAACATACTGTAACATATGTAGATTTTTACATTTTGTTATATTTATACCACAATATTGATCTAACACTG
The DNA here is from genome assembly GCA_015082035.1 of Chaenogobius annularis. NCBI lineage: Eukaryota > Metazoa > Chordata > Actinopteri > Gobiiformes > Gobiidae > Chaenogobius > Chaenogobius annularis. Next base: position 1,370,383 of record BJKM01000003.1, on the reverse strand, counting down.
CCTACAGTAATAATAGAAACGGGTTCATTGACTTCTTGTACAAGCAACAGATTTTCAATTGCAGGTTTTTTATTACTGGAAAATGACCATGTGTATTGTGCTTATTCTTAGGACAGAGCAGTGGGGGAGGTGAGCTCATAAAAGTCCATTTTACATCATATATCTCCTTTAAAGTTAGGTGTTTGCCGGTTGAAATCACATTTCACAGACAGGATGTACATGAGGAGGTAGTTACATGTATCAGGTGTAGTATAAAAGTGTTATCATACATTTTAATTGATTCCCAGATGCTATTTCTGTGAACACTTACAAACACTTGACCCAATTCAAAATGGTCACCAGCTGTTAAATAGATTGACTGAGTACATTGGACAGTATGCCATAAGTGTGGTGGCATTTCACTTTTGGAAGTCTGCAAAAAGTTATAATTCATGAATGTAGAAAAAGATTCAGTTGTAGTCATCCGGACTCTGTTTTAGAAAAACAAAACGTTTCGACTCTCATCCAAGAGAACTCAGGTTTATATTTACTTTAAGTGCAGATACATTCCGAATAGTCATATGCACAGTTAAACAGAACTGTTTGAAGCCTAGATTTTTTTTAGACTAAAAATACAATTATTGAATTATAAAACACTAATTGATAAATCATTGTGCATTACTTGTATAGCCAACTATCCAAGTTAGAGAAAACCACACTTCTCTGTGTTCAGTGACCTGCAATAAAAATATCCAGTGTACTCTGTTTTAGAAAAACGAGAGAAGAGAAGTGTGCTGGACGACTGAGGGATTACACCGACATAATTCATGAATCTTAAAAAACAGTAGGAAACAACAAATACTTTCACGGATTCCATCTTCATACCATATTGCCATGCTCAAACATGTTGTTGTTTGTCTGAGTGTGATAGACCAAGTGCTAGATCCCATTTGTCATCACACTCCCACTCAGACTCAAAAAGAAAAGAGACGTACAATCTATTTGGGTCACAAAGGTAAACTGTATAATTATGTGTGATTAAACAACAACAACAACAACAACAACAAGGACAACCTGTCAGGAGCAGAGGATGAGCACAGGGAACCATCTCCACAGGTTTATGTTCATAATCAGGAGTGTCTTGGAGGATTATCCCAATATGTTTGAGGGTAACCAGGGAAACACACTGTCTGGTATCAGGAACAAGTCCAGGTTCTTCATGTTCTGAGGCAAGTAAAAAAAAAAGGTGCAAAAATAGGAAAAGAAAATATAAGTGTGCGAGTGAAGACGGTTTGTCACTCATGCAAGTCTTCAGTTCCTCTGACAGAGACCTGGTACTGCCTTAAGAACAAATAATATACATCTACACATCTAAATAAAGACATTTTATTTATTTATTTACACACACGCACACACACACACACACACACACACACGCACACACGCACACACAAACACACTTAAATGCATTGGAACGGCTTAATATTACAGTAACCTTGAACTGACACAGAAATGGGGTGAAGTAGAATCTTCCTAGTCTGCACCCTCAACCTGGAAACATTTACAAAACTGTCTGGAAACTAAAAGAACATATTCCAATAGGTCAGTTTAAATGAGTGTTGACAGGTTTGTCAGGCAGCAATTTTTTGTGATTGTCAGAGAATGCGTCTTGGCCAGGATCATAAGATCATAAAACTTAATGGGACTTTCTTGGTTAAGGTTAAATAAATAATCGTAATATAATTTAAAGGGTAAACACAGTAAGTCCACATACAAGGACACCTTGACATCTCATTTTCCCCTGTTGTTAGGCAGTAGCCCTTGTAACGTCTCGGAGCTGATGTAAAGCCTATAGAGCTGTGGCTGTGGTGCGTTCACTGTCACTGCTCCATCCCACAGGAATGCTCAGTAAACAGGAGGTGTGTCTGCCGCCGGCCCGCTCTTTAATTGTTTTCTCTGCTGTTATTCCCCCGCAGGCGCACTCCACTCCACACATAACTCCAAAACGCTGCCAAGCATTGCGCCGCTTCAATTTACCAGTGTGCAAAGAAAACAAAAAAGCATTTATCCCTGATTTCTTTTATCCTCTCAGACCTGGGGATGCTTGTGCTGCTCTGCTTTTCATTCTGGCTTGTTAGGGCTCATCCTGCGCTACAAAAGGACTTAGAAGAGCAGAAGTCATGAACTCTTTTAAAAGGCTTTGATAAGGAATAATTGCCCCGAAAGCTGCATCACTGGCCAAATATTTAACCTCCTTAGTCACTGAAGCACTGCTTCACAAAGCAGCTACAAGTTTATACAAAGATCTGTTGTAGTCTGTGAAGATATCCTGCACTTTAGAATGTCAGCAACTTCCAGGAGAAATTGTTTTGTGATTGCACGTTATGTGTAATGCATCCATGCCTTGTGTGAGTGCTAACCACTCTGCCAATATGCATCATCTCTAGTACTATAATGGTTCTGACTATGGTTTATAATGACTATGTTTATGTTTATGTGCAGAGCAGCACATGATAGAAGTAAACAGCAAGTAATGTGACTATTATACTATTATGTACAATGGTGGAATAGTGGATAGCACTCTTGCCTCAATGCAAGAAGGTTGTGAATTTGATCACCAGAACATGCAGGACCTTACAATGGGCACTTTGCATGCTCTGTTCATGTTGGGTGGGTTTGGTCCATCAACCTGAAGCAGGATAATTCTGCAGCTACTGTCTGATCTCCTGAACACAAACTGCCATCTTTGTTAAGTCTACAATACCTTAACCATATGTTGGTGGGGAGATTTTGTTTGTTAATCTTCAATAAGCTAGTGTTCAGAAAGAACAAATAAATAGGCGTATTTACATTTCTATAGTGAAAAGGATGTGTTGTGCTGAGAGCTGGACTGCTCAAATATTCAGGCTTGTTAGTCGTTTTAAAAAGTTGTTTTCATGTACCTCTGACACAAATCACAGGCTTTTGTTTCTGTCTGCTTCTACAAACACAGTGAAGATGCCTTGTGTGGATAAAAAGTTATGCGTCCCCAAGTACCTGCAAACACCTTTAACAATGCTGCTGACTGATCAAACAAGACAGGGCAATAGAGCACAAACAGCAAGCAGCAAAAACAGTCGCAACAGTACAGGTCCCCTCTATTGGAAAAACTAAATAGCTATACGTTCTTACATAACCAAAGCTCTTGTTAAGCTCAAGCCAATCAAAACCTACTTCACTCATCTTCAACCCAATTAGTTCTCACCCTTCATTTGTCTCCTGTCCTTCTTCTTGCAGTTCTAGCTACTTCATGAAGAAGATAATCGTACCGAACTCATGCTTTGTGATTCAATTAAAAGCATAACATAGGCTTAAATATGGATGGCTTATGTATTCAAGGTAATATCATTAGGGTGCTGTATGATTAAGTTCTATGAAAAACAAGGGTCTAATATGAAGCATTTTGGGCACATTTTGCCAAAGTCCTGATGGATTGCAAACATAGTGAATACATTTGTACTATCAGCTCTTAATACACAATAAAGTAGAAATAGTCATAAAAACTGCATGCGGTAAATGTTCAGGAGAGTAAAGTTGAAATAGAAATATGGTGCGTTGGTTGGAGACTTACACTTGCTGTGCAGGGACTGACCTTTGGGCCTCTGGATGCAGGTGTGCTGGTTGTCGCTCAGGAGGAAGCCCTCTCGACAGCGACACTCATAACTGCCCATCATGTTCACACAGATCTGCTGACAGCCGCCGTTCCCCTCCGAGCACTCGTCCACATCTGCACGCCACAGAGAAGTCCACGTTAAAATGAGAGACTTACAGCACTGAATTAGTCAGATTTGGTGATATTCAATGTTTGTACTATTCTTATTGTTTTTCATTGTATTGGATTTTATTATGACTCTGCACTACCTGCCAAAAACATTATGGGACAGTTAGTTATGGGTGTGGAGGCTTTATTGTAATGAGAGGATAAGATAACAGGTAAATTAGCTTAAAGACATAGACTAAACAAGGACAGAAACGGGTCCAAACTAACTAAGGACAAAGCCAAACTAAAACAAAAACTGCCAAATTGAACTCTTATAGTTCTCAAGTCACGTTTGGACTTGACCTATGAAATGTTTTCCAAAAATCTTTCAGATTGTTTGGCAGAACTGTCTCGAACTAAATCTAACTTTTTGGTGTCAATTTTAAAAGCAAAAAAAAATAATAATAAGAAAATAATAGAGTGATCATAGAGTGATCTCTCTGCTCCAAACCACAATTAAAAAGACACGATCATTAACAACTAGAAATTACTAAATGTCAATCCAGATAAAATACAAACAAACAAACAAACAGTCAACATTTTTCCTCTGAAGTCTGAACTCTGCTTTTACTGATCATTGACGATTAAAAAGACAAGCTGGTCATTGACTAACTGCACAGCCGAAGCTCATTATACGTGGGCGACTTACAGTAACTCATTAGTCAACAGCAGAGTCAAGGTCAGGCCAGAGCTGACCGTGAATCTGACCCGCGCTGGCGACATCTGTCTTAATGCTTCTGTGACAGAGCAGCACACTCCAGAGCGCTGTAAAAATGCACATGTAGCACAATGTGTCTGCGAGCGGGAAATCTGATCCTCCTGGGCTTCGGTACCTGCTGATGATGAGCGGCTGTCAACCGCAGGACGGAGGAATTCAGGAGAGGAGGTGAGGAACGGGAGAGTGGAGGAGATGAGGAGGGAGAGAAAGAGAGGGGCAGGGGACGAGGAAAGAGGGAGAAGTGAGGAGGGAGAGGAGGAGTAAGTAGACAAAAAAAAGAGGGGAAAGATAGGAGACAAGGAAGGAGACAGGAAAGAGAGGTGGCAGGTAAAAAGGAGAAAAAGAGGAATGTAAAGAGATGAGTATATAGGAAACAAGTAAGGAGAGAGAAAGTAGATGAGAGAAGAGAAAGGAAAGGGGAGAGGGAAATAGGACAAAGGAGACATGGAAATAATGAGGGTAAAGAAGGAGAGGGGAGACAAAAAAGGAGAGAAGGGATGAGAGTAGGCGATAGAAGACAAGGAGCCAAGAAGTAGGTTGGTAAACAAAAAGGAGAGAGGGGAGAGGAGCAGAAAGGAAAGGGGAGATGACGGACAGAGCGAGGAGTGGAGACAGGGAGAGGAGAGAAAAAGTAGAGGAGAGGAGAGAAAGACAGAGTGAGGAGAGGAAATGTATGGGTAAAGAAAGGAAAGAGGAGAGTGAGTTAGGAGTTAAGAGTGAATTAGGAGATCGATAGATAGGTATATGGGATAGAAGACAAAATGGAGAGGAGAGAGGAGACAAGAACACAAAGTGAAGGAGAGGAGAGAAGAGGAGAGAAGACAAGTAAAGAGGAGAAGAAGAGGAGAGGAGGCAGAGTAACCAGCCTATCCATCTCAATAGGAGAATGAAGAGGCCATTTGACTATCCAGACTCCATCTCCTTTAAATGCATTGTACACCTCCAGCTAAAAGTTTTCCCCCTGCGGCTTAACAACGCGGCGACAGGATGAAATTGCAGAGCTATTACATTTGTGCGCTATTTTTGTTTTCTTATCTAATGGAAGCTATTTCACATTGTCACTTTTGCCGTGCTTTGTTTTGGGCTCGGTGGCTCGCGTGCGTGACAGTTCTGGAGGTGACTCAGTAAATCCCGCCCGACCCCTGGAGACGAGAACCCCAGCAGGAACGCGCCCCATTCCGTCCGCTCGGCACATCAATAACCCGCTGTATATACGCAAAGTCCTTTTTTTTTTTCTTTTAATAAACCATCATGCGAGTCTAATTGACTGTGTATTTGCGCAGGCGGACAAGCCCGTCAGATTGGGTTTCCGACTGGGGGAATTCTCCGCCAGCGATCGACGGAAATTCAACTTTGACTCTGTCCCGTTTTCTTCACAGAGATGAAGAACGTGTAAACACAAGCACAAGCACAAGTACAAGTACAAGAGCAGGTACATGAAACTAACCAGACACGTTCATAAATAATAGCAGTGGTCCTTTCACTTCCCACATGCGTCATCCGTTTACAGGATTACATTTGAGCTGCAGAAAAGTGCATTCATTTGCATTCTTGATACATATAATGAGGGTTTTCACTGTGACTAAGTGAGTAATTGATGACTAATTAAATAATCAATAATTGTTTCCCTGGACTGGTGTTTTGCAGATGCTGTGTGCTGTAAACAGGCTGTATATTGTAATCTAGAGAAACAAACATTTTATCAGTCGGATTATTTTGATCAAGAAGTCCTCATTTCAGTTGTCACAATGTAAACTGAAATAACAATCAGTACTAGAACAAATCAGCGTTAAAACATTCATTTCAAGATAAAAGTTCGGTGAATTTGAGCCGTAACCATGTGAACTAAATGTATTCATGTTGTGCGTGCTGAATTGTTTGTGTTGATACTATTTTAGCCGGCAAATACCCGTGTGTGAACTTGGATGAATGAGCAGAACCAACATGAGTCAAAGTTAACACGTGGAGTTGTCATGTGAAGTATGTGCCCGTGTGAGGCTCTTTCAGCGCGTCTCCCTCCACTCTGCAGCCTCTCATCTCGCCCTCACAGCCGCAGAGGTGGCCATAGTGCGCGTGGCTTTGAGCTCGGCCAGCCACCTACATCTGCACCTTTACTGATAAACCTTCAGCTCACGGTGATAAAGTCTGCCCTCCAAAACTCCGGCGGGGGGAACACACCACCGCACGCACACATGTTAAACAGGCAGGACAAGCACCAGGTCCCAAAACATCAATAAAAAAGATCCAGCTTCCTGATTCCTGCCGCTTTCCAAAAGAGCCAGTTCGCCATAAGCGCTTACTGCAAATTGAAATAAAATAAAAGTTTCATTTGGATGGTCGCAATTATAGCAAATCGCAAAGGCTGCAATTTTCTAGAAAATATAACATCCTCTGCAGAGAACTAAACATAAAATCTCCATATGGTATACTTTTAATAAAACTTCTTGGCCCTGTAGTTTGCAGCTTGACAAACGTTTTCTGAATTTTTTTGCATTCGTTTACAGAATAGTCAACATTTTCGTGGTCTGTCAAATATTACTGCTCCTAGACTTGTCTAAAATAAGCACGGTGAACTGAATCTTAAGTAAATATGAAGCGTACGTAGTTCTTATCATGATCCTAGCGCAGTCATTGTAAGAAAAATACAATTAGATCATGCTTCCAAACTGATTCCACCCTGATTGTACGCTCTTGTCAAACCGGGTCACAAAACGAATGCATGGTTCTTGTGGCGCGGCATTGGAAGAATATATCGCCAGCGCGTTGGAGTGATTCTCAGGAGAAAAGGTCTTCTTAATCTGGTTAAAAGGCTTGTGTCTCGGGTCTTCACTCTCGGAGATGAAGAGAGAAGGTTCAAACAGGAGATTAAGCGTCTGGGCGAGTGAACAGGGGCCGCAGTATCTATAGAATATATATTTAACATTTGCATTTGTGCGAAGTTTCACACACATTCAAATGCTAAACAGACTTGGACCTTTCTGATAACTTCATAAAGGGATTTAAAGCTTGATTTATCACTTTGTCTTGACAAGAGAACCGCATTTTGCAACGTGATGGTGGAGCGGCACTTGATGTTAAGAGCAGTTTGGTAGCAAACTTAGAACACATCAGTTTGAGCAGGTTATGTTCAAATAATTGTAAAAAAAAAAAAAGGATTTTCAACACAAAATAATACTTATTTTTATGTTACCAAGCTGTCTTTTACTAGTTCTGATAAAGCCAACGATAAAGTTCTGGAAAGGTCAAATTTTGGCTTTGTAAATTTCAAATAAGTATCTTTTTTTCAATACAAATTTTAGCATCGATTCATTTCAATACTTTTATAAACCCTAAATACAGCCATTACAGCCAAATGATGAGCATAAATTGGCAATAAAGCCTTCAAAATCCGTCATCAGTGATATGACTAGGGATGTCATGATACACAATTTTAGAGTTACGATTATGAACAAAACAAAAGTGAAATCCTTCATTTTCTTTTATTCTAATACATTATCGTTCCAATCGTGTGTGACCAGCTTCAATCTGAATGCTTTTTTGGAGTACAGATTTGATTGAAATGCTTAAAAAAAAATGATCACGATTATTAGTATTTAGTTAGATTATATTATGATTTGAATAATCCAGATTATCGACTAACCGAATAGTCTTGAGACCCCTAAACGTGACAAAAAACAAAGGTCTACAGTCTTGTTCATGCGCAGCTGAAATGACCGTTCGAGTTGCCGATCTGTGCCGTTGTACAGCGGCTTCAGATGCCCTTCCGCGGCTGTCAGTCGGTGCTGCCTGAGCGTGAGGCGACAGGAGCGTCTCTACGGTGACGCCTGGTGCAGTGACAGGTGAGAAGGTCAAGTCTGGACCACTCATTTACAGCTCTGAATGCGACCCAAACTGAGCCGTGAGACGTTGACGTATTTGTTTATTAACCTTTACTTAAGTGACGCCCTTTGGGATCGAAACCTCTTTTACAAGGGTGACCTGGGAGTTGTCATGATAATATTGTTTCAAACTCGACTTTGGTAATAAGAAACAGACATCCCATTTTGATCATTTTAAATAATACTCTTTTTAAGAAAATAAACAGACATTTTTAACACATACTTTCTTTATTATACCATGTGGTTTTATAGCGGTTCTGATAAAGCTCAAGATCTCAAGAAACTGTTACGGAAAGGTCAGAATTTGTCATGTTAAAGTGATTTTTTAGTATTGATACTTGCTAAATCGAGTATCCAGCTTCTATACTAGTTTTAGTATTGATTATTTTCAATACTTTTGGCAACCAAATCGGATTTTCTCTTTTTTTTTGGGACAAGAGCACATCATTTTCAATATAAAAAATGACTGTTTCTTCAATTTTGTAAATGCAAAAGAGATCTTTGTTAAGAATTTTTTGGAAGCCTTATTTATTTATTCATTTCATTATTCATTTATAAAAAATTAAATCATTTTGTCACTCAGAAATACATAATAAGCAAAATCCTATCATTAACTGTGCAGATGGTGTTTTTTTTTCTTTTTTTTCTATTGAACTGTGCTTGGTCTTTTTGTGTTGTCTTGACTAATCATGTTGGAGGAAGTTGAAATGTGAACAGCACAGAATCCCAAAAATAATTCTGCTCATTTATTTAAATAAGAATGTGAGAACAGAAAATATCTCCCAATGACGAGACTAGAGACCTAACAAACAACCTTAAAGATATGCTTTCACTGCTAATTATTGTGTGTGATATATTCTTATTTCCAACAAAGCGGCTTGATGTAGAAAAGCGTCTGACAGAAGTTGTCCAAACTGCCGTGCATAGATTTACATCCTAATGCAGTACATGTTTCCTCGGATTCCTTTACCTGGACTTGGGATCAACACAAAAGGCAAACTGGATTATGGCTGAATTCAATCCCTTCCATTGTTTTCACCGATGCTGATATATGAACTCTGTCTTGCTGTTGTGGCCAATAACCAATATTTGTTGAGATGTCCCACAAATTGAAGTAAAGTTCACAAACTCACTTTTCTCTTTTGCAAAAAATGATTCCAAAATATATTTATCTAGCCAATAATGCTATATTTTTTGTACTTTTAGGATGTGACTTGTAAACATACACCCGTCTCATAATAGTTTCAGAATAGTCATCGTTTTATCATTCTACATCAGACAATAGGTAAGAGATGATTTATTACTTTGAAAAGATGTCAAGGCAATAAATCATCTCTTATGATAGATGAAACATTATAACTATACAGCCTCCTCTTTTGCTTCATTTAACTCACTAATGACTGTGGGATGTAGTCGTTTGCTCCATGGTGGTTTCGTCCACCAATACTTACTTATTTTATTAAGATTATGAGGATTTCTTTGGGACTTTGAATAATACATGTGATATCAAATCGTTTTTCAGAGTTTTTAACCAATCCCTCGTTTCAGTCGACTAATCGCTCGGCAGGACGAGTCTTTAATTCGGCCAGGAATTTTTTTTAGTCGACTACAGCCTTAAATCACGCACAGCTTACAAAATATATTGGTTTTTACATTGGAAAGATTAAAAAAAACAGAGCAAATCGCCTGAGATCGATATTAGCAGTGATTTATGCTTGTATATCATTATTGTAGAATAAGATAAACAGACGGTGAGGGGAAGTTAATGTATAATTTATAATAATATAAGGTGAAATCGTCAAATGAATCAGCAACATTTGGCCTCTTCCTTTTCCCTCAAACACCACAGGACTGTAAGACGCTCTGATGCCATTCGAAACCCAGTATTATCTCACCATAACATTCAGCGACGTTTATTGTGGGATATTTTGCGCACATTTGATGAGTGTTTGTCTTTCGTCTCCGGAATGACAGACACGATTGACAGAGCGCAGACTTTGAAGCGCTTATTAGTTCCAGCTCTTCCTTGTGTGTTCGCTGCCAGGTCTTCTGTGTCCAATACAAAAAGGGATTCACATTCACTCAGCGGATATGTTTACCAGAGCCTTTCATTTGCAAATCAACAACAACATTTAAAAGCGACGTCACGGCAGAAATCAAACTAATGCGGGTTCAACTCTCCGTCTTTGGGTTAGGGTTGTCAAAAGTATCGAAAACAGATACTCATTTGAGTATTTAGTATTTATACAAATTAATAGGACAAAATGTTACTTTTCCTGAACAGTTTTATCATCTTTATGAGAACTAAACCACATCGGAACATAAAGAAAGTACCATTATTTTGTGTTGCGTTCACACTTGTCTTGGTTTTATCCCAGTTAAGTAGACTTGGTTTAGTCCCGTTTTAGTCCTGGTTCATGGTCTAGTCCAGATTTAGTTCAGTTCCAGTTTTGGTGTGTGCAAGCGTGAATGCATTGACTTATGTATGTTTTCACTCAGAAAGTTACATTTCATGAAGCTTGAGCATTAGTACTTTGACTAAGGGTCAAAGCGTTTAGTCATGTTCTCAATAATTGTGAATCATCGAGAACAATCGCTCAATTGTGATGTTTTTCCAGACAATAATAATCGTAACACTAAAGTGTAACACCTCTAGTGTGTGTGCAACGCATGCTAATACAATACCTTTTTATTCTATTGGTGACTATTAAATAAAGATTAGTGATCAAATCTGGTCAAGCATAAAACCTTTCACATCGTTTTAATTCAAACAAACATCTACATAATATTTATAATTACACCCAGTATTATCACAATAACAACATTTCAAACTCAATTTCAATACAAAGGAAAATATTCTGTTCTCGATACCAATTTACGATACCACGATGGGAATAAAAATGCTCTTATTTATGTCAAGGTTTTGTACAATAGACGCTTTCAACACAAAATAAGAGTACTTTGTGAACTTGTTCTGCTAAAGCGAAAGATCATTCTAAAACTGGAAAGGCCGCATTTTGTTCCGTTTATGATTTTTATAGTCCTGAATGAGTGTCAAGTTTTGATTAGTATCTGACAATCCTAATTAATTACACCTCAACAAAGCTTGACACATTTGCTTGTCTAACCTCATTTCTAAGTGACAAAATGCATGCACAATTCAGAATTTGGTCTGGAAGTCTTCTCAAAACAAAGTCACAGAGCAGTATTTGGACGGAGGTGGTGTGAGTGGGGACTACGGGCTCGAGTTCCCCCACAGCGGTGCCAATGGGCTCAGCTGGTTCAGTTCATTTCACCGAGACCAGGACAGAGCGATCCTGACAGGAGGAAAGTGTTATTATGGCCAACACAGCACAAGAGTAAATCTGGTTTTGCACTTATCGCGTTAGCTTCCTCTCGCTGCATCGAGGGAGTCGTGTCCAAAGCTTATATGTGACAACAGCAAGCATTACACACATTAGTGCATTTTATCAGAACAAATGCTGTTACCTCGAAGGAGTCAAAGGAGGTAAAGTCTTGGCCGCCATCGATGTGGTGCGTGGTAGGTCATTGGTCTTTTTGCAAGTTTGTTTTGCTTATTCTTATGCTTTGTTATTTACCATGGGTGCCCTCCCTAAAAAGGTGGACAATGTGGGCCTCACGATAGTATACTTGGACTAAGCTTGCAACGATGAAAAATGTTGAAACTTACTTTATGCCACCGACACGTAATCACAGTAAAGCCTTTTCTAAATGTACAGTATCACAAAAAACACACAACAAGAGCAGAACGAAACACTCAAGTAGCTCTAATCTTATCGAGCTGCAAAGAAATAACCAAAAAGTGCACGAAAAAAAAGAAAAAACACGTTAAATATCGTTCCACTCATAATTTATTGAAGGATAAGTTGCTACAGTCACAGACTGTGCCGCTAAACCCAGATTCCAAATTCAAGAATGTGTCATTGTCAAAGGGATCAAGGATATTACACTGTGAGGTCAACATCGCGAGTGCCAGACATAAAAACCCCTGCCATCTGAACAACATCACAGTTTGGTGGCTTACATTTGGCTGTCAGTTGGTCCGGGAGATACTGACTCCAGCCTTAAGTCGGTAAAGAAACGGTTGGTTTTATTGGAATTCTTTGCACTGGTCTTGTTCAAGGACACTTTACCAGAGCCAATAATACTGTTCCTTCACTATTGCGAGTGTGCGTCAATGTAAACCTGCTCGATTATGGAAAAACTATTAACCATGATCGTTAATGATTCATTAAAAACAAATACAAAATGTTATTTGTTTAGAGAGAAGGGGGAGGCCAAAAATGAGTTGCTCACAGACTTTCTACAACACATACCTGCCCATCGAACGCACTTAGATCAGAGCAATAATTGTAGTTGAAACTGAGTCATTGCACAGCTCCAAGTGCTTGTAGTCAATCACACAGGAATGCTTTTTGGACAAAGTTACAGCGCTCCCTGTGTATAGTCAGACATTCTTTAATTACAACTTTTCCACATCAAACACTGTGTCAATAATCCACTAGAGGTTTCCTCCTTGATTACTCGACCTTACAACATGGCTGCCTGTACACTTTATCCCAAGCATCAATTCAGCACAGTTTGTTATTCCCAGACCAGAAAGTGAAAAAAAATTATATCTAAAAGCCTATTCTAAACAGCAGTAACAGACTAAACTTTTTTTTCCTTGACACTTTCAGAACTCAATTTCAAAAGCACTAACAATTCTGCTGTTTGTGTTGGAGATGATGTGGTATCTTTGGGGAGGGCTAAAGCAAAAGGGCATTCATTTCCCTACAGACTGAGCAGGGAATTGTGCCGTAGTAAATCAATACAAACTAAATCAGGGTTGGTCAATAGAAACCAAAAGAACATGGGCGTTTAAGTTGAGAGTGCAACCTCAGATTGTGCAGGCTGGGATAAAAAGGCCTTCATTGAAAACAAGTATTATTTACCACTAGAGCTGACTGTATTTAAATCGTTACTTTTAATATACAATGAATAAAATGTCATGACTTAGGCCAACATGCAGTAAATCATTTTTCATTTCCAAATGTGTATAGCAAACAAAAATGTAATTCTGTAATACTGGACAAAAGTATTGTTTTACTATTGAAGAGTAGACGTTTGGCTTCTTCAGTTCACCTGACAAAGAACTGGGGAGTCACTTATACGAGTGTGAAGGCAGGAGTTGAAACACTGAAACTGAGTGTCTGTCAGTTCTATTGAACTGCTCTAAAGTGAGAATTGTCACCCGAGTCCTAATTAGCATAATCCTTCATACTCCTATTCATGGTTTCATCTTCCTGTGTGATGCAACATTTTGAGGACTTTTCTCCATTCCAAAGATATTATCTTTGTTTTGAATTGTAAATCGCTACAGCAACAGTCCTAATTTCTCATCATTCGGCAACACATTGATTAACATACTCTGATTAGCCCTATTGTTCCATTTGAAACAGATTAGCCCTATTGTTCCATTTGAAACAGATTAGCCCTATTGTTGTGTTTGTTTGATTTAGGCTTGAGGATGGAGGTGTAAATTGGTGATAAATTGTACCTTGTGTATTCATAATATAAAAGGTAGACTTTTGTGGAAGGGGGTCTGCTACCTTCTTGTTCTTGTCTCAATGGAGATGCTTTGCTTGTTATGTTCCAGAATACAACAATTTTTCAGTTGTTATATTGCTAAAATATACCTTATATTGAACAGTTGTTTTGATTTTTACTTAGAAGTGGATGATCCATTAATTCTTCAACCAAGATAATAACAGGCACATTTCAGCACATTCCTGTTGCAATGTTAAGATATAGCCTAAATATGGTTTTAAAAAATAAATGATATCTTCATTTGTGTCTATAAAGCCAAACCCTATTCTTATTGAGCGGGCTTTCCTCTCCACAGATCTGGCCTGTAACTTAACCTGGTGGCGATGGAGATGGCTACATTTAATGGCATACAGTGGAACATTCAAGTCAAAGCAATAAACATCTCGATGGAGATAAGCAGGTGGTGGACCCTCACTAGTCCAAAAGTTCACTAGTCCACCTTTTAAATGACTCAGCTTTTTAGACTTTTTCATGACAAGCTTCATTCATACATCCATTTGCTTGAAAACAGATACAATGCAGACAGAATATGTTTGGACAGCTTATTAAAGCAGTTACTGATGATAAGAAAAGATTTGGGTTTCATGGGACCTCAACCAAAACACGGGGGTCATAAATGTGGGACGGCGGCGTGCTACAGTGGGGAACTAATAGCCTCACTGCATCTGGCTTTCATTGTAAAGAGGATGTGTGTTTTGGATTAAATTGACATTGATTCCTCTGTTTTTCCTAAGACTCTCCAAATCCTTTCGAGCCCGGACGGCGAACGGAGCAGCGAGGTGATTAAGTTTTTCTCCTCACCTCCGCTGTGACAGTTATAAAGGGATTCTTCTTTGCCACGGCGAGAATAGAGACTCTAAATTATACAATGAATGGCATGTGTGTTTGGTGCGTGATGGCTGCATTGCTTCCACCTTTCTGCGTTTCTGACATGTCTCCGATGGGGTTTAGGCCAACGCAGCAGCAGCAGCATGAGGTCTTAACGCTCCAGTGCTTTCGCTATCATTATGCTGCCAACGACGGCCAATTACAAGGAGGAGTTGTGTGGCATGCGCGGCAGAGGGCAAAACAAAAGGCGACAACAAGGGGTGAGAGCGCAGTGGCCTAACAACAGATGATGATGGGCCGTACAGGTGATACTTGATCGGAGTGATCTAAAGGAGAGGGAGGTGGACAGCGTGACCGTTCAATCACATGTATACTACGCTTATCTGAAAAGGATGTAGAAAGGTTTAGAGGAACAACAATGCCTTATAGGATTTGACTTTTCTGACAAGTCTTGTGATTGTAAACAAGTCAGGAACATTAACATTTGAGAGACAACAGAAATTTGAACTGTTAAGGCCCGTTCACACCGCGGCGGCCAAATTCGCGCTGGCCGCAGAAATTGGCCGCCTGTACATTTGAAGGCAGACGCCCTGGCCGCGCCGCCTGGACGCCTCGAATGCGCGGCCAAAAGATAAACTCTTCACAGCAGAGGCGCGGCCGAGGCGGCCAGCGCCCATGCGCAGAGGAGGAGTTGTGTCCTATGGCAGTTCAGGGTAAGAGAATGGCTTGGTGTATTTACTTTACAAAGTCCAAAAACGGAGGCGATCGGCTCGGCGGCCTGTCAGGGTCCCGCAGATACTTCAGAGGTGAGCAGATTTAGTGAATATTATTATTTGCTCCAAGAGCTGAGTCTGCCTAATTTGTTTATAGGTCCGGGGTTTGCTTTGGTCCTTCTTCCGGGTAGTGCGTGCGTACGTCACCGACTCCCGGGTAGTGCGTGCGTACGTCACCGACTTCCGGGTAGTGCGTGCGTACGTCACCGACTTCCGGGTAGTGCGTGCGTACGTCACCGACTTCCGGGTAGTGCGTGCGTACGTCACTGGAGCGTAATCTCTGATTGGTTGCTGCGCCGCGTCTGCCACAAAAAAGTTCAGCTTTGTCCAACTTTTCTGCTCCGGCCGCTCAAACGCCGCCGTCGTGCTGCGTCTGCCGCTCAAAGCGCAGGATTTGCGCCGCAAAAATGTAAACTGGCCGCTTTGCTGCCGCGGTCTGAACACGGCTTTAGACTCATACAAGGATGCCATGAATATCAGAAGATGTTTGTAGAGGTCAACATTTCTATAAAAAAATATTTTGTTCCAAGCGGAGGACAGTAGACTAAATAATTGCAGCTTTTGTTATTTAATAATTGCTCAAACTCAAATTGCGATTTTCATTCGATTGCAATATGTCTCACGTGTATTCATGACTGCTATGCTAATATGAACGTTATTATGTAATGACAGGCTGACTATTCGAACGATTCGGCCGCTAGCACAGCTTTAAAACTGTTTTTTCAGATGGACACTTTTTTCATATTGTGACGCACATGGCTCTTACAAGTTTTCAATTGATAGAATGTTTTCTAATTCACAATAAAAAAAACAATATAATATACTTTATTGTTCCCTTGTCTTGGACTTCAAAACACAATGCAGTGGTCTGATATTTGCCACAAAATTCAGCTTTAAAAATACACGTTCAGTAGGGAAAAACATATTGTCTGTATGAATGCGAAAAAGGATGGATGGGAATGCAGCTTAAAGTAATGAATTGAATGTGTTGGTTTGGACCAGATGGTGCGACCAACCGGCTGCTCCACAGGAACCAAGTCAACATTCAGCTACTGACTGACTGGTATTGCTCGATTGAAAACTTGAAAACACATGTTTTTAAATGTTTGTAACATTAGTTATTTCAAAAAACAGTGTGCAGATGATTACAACTGAATCTTTTTCTATGATGGAACAACTGGACGAATGCGGGATAACACTGACAATAATTCTTATTAATGCAGATTTGTGTCAAGTTCAGAATGAAATTCAACTGTTCACACTGCACACTTTCTAGGCCAACACTATGTCAAATATTAGACTTGGGATTTTTTTCAGATAATCAACAATATTGAATATTCAGATCCCAATATAATTGTAAGAACAAAATATTATATAATCGTAAACATTTGAGAAGCAAAAATAACTCAAGCTACACTTCAAAAAGTAAACCCAAAGGCAAAGTGCACTTCTATTCGGCTGATTATTGAATTACCATAACTTTTTCCTTCAGAAAGTTGACAATGTGAATGAAGAATTTCACAGTTGTTTAGTCTAGGTGGCAATAATTATGAATAGTTCATAACTCAAAACATTATATTGGATTAAATTGGGACAAAACCTCGAAATTAATATCAGGACTGCACCAAGATTAAACTGGGTCTAGAACCGGACTAGACCAAGTCTACATCAGGGCTAAACTGGGCTCAAACCAGGACCAAACTGGAGACAACCTCTAAGTGAGGCAGCTCATCATTTCCACCATCCAAGAGAAAACACATTCACAAACACATGCAGCACATTGACTCTAGGACGCTTTTGTACAACTCTGTGAATTCAGTTTGAACTTCGTGGATCAAGTGCAAGTTTTAAGTGTGCAGCCCTGGGCCCATCTGGTGAGTCAGATCACAGGGGGCCAGGAGCTGTTAACCAGGGGCCGACGGGACGCCGAGCTCAGGGGGCCAAAACCGCCTCAGGCCCTGCAGAGGAATCCAGAGTCTGAACCTAAATCCACAGCTCTGTGCTTCCTTCCTCCTACTGTTTGTGCAGAGGATTACGGTAGAGCCGCGGTGTTAGAACCGGGTACAATAAGTCATCCAGAGTAATTCAAAGGGAGCCTGTTAAAGGTGAGCTGTGTAACTTTTCTGGGGGTGGGTTCGTCACCCGTTTCCATATGGAACTTTTAAAATGTCTAAATTATGGAATGGCAACAACTGGAATCAAAAGTGAAACATAATGTGATTTCAATGGGAAAACTGGGATTAACTACAGAATATCCCAATTATTAAAAATTAAGGTTTTTTGCAAATGAAACCCCCCTCAGATACATAAGAGTGATATCAGAGCCTGGTTCTAAAACATTTACACTTGTATTTGGCATAATTCGTTTATTTAACTGGAGATTATGATAGAAAGAGGTATTTTTGAGGAGGTCAAATGACTTTTAGGTTTTACAGTGTTTCATTTATCTTGAAAAATATTCGATACTTTGCCACAAATTATACTTTTGTAAATCTTAAATGGCAAAAGAAATCTTCTGTAATAGAAAAGCAAACTAACGGTCATGTTTACCCTGGAAATGGCTTATATTTTTTTCTTTTTTTTAAGTCTTTAAATCTAACGATTAACATTTAGATCTGTTAATCTGTATTATGTTCTGTTGTATATTATTCTGATGACATAGCATTTTAAAGGATCTATAGACTGGAATATGCCTGGAATGTTCCACAGTATGCCATTAAACGTATCCATCATGCATTTATTCAATTACATACTGTGAAACATTCCAGGAAAAGCAATAACATCTCCATGGACACAAACAAGTGGCGGACTCTCCCCAAGAAAAGTTACTTGGCGCACCTTGAAATGAGAAAGAACGCAATTTTCTCTATTTGGAAGCCATTTGTAAAAACGTCAAAGTAATTCAGCGTTACTCGAAATGTCAAATTTCAGGGATTATTGGGATTAAGTATTGCAATTTCATTTCAGAGATCACCAAAACACATGTAATGGCTCACTTTTTCCTCCTCTGTCAACTAGACTAGCTCTTATCCTTTAATCCTTTCCACTTTCTTACATTTTGGATTGGAAACCTTGAGAATCTTGTGATAATTATGACTCCATTGTAAAAGTGTAATCCTGACATTTTTGCAGTCAGATCATGTTTTAGGTTTCAACATGTGATATATATAGATATGTATCTATATATATCTATCTATCTCTATCTCTCTCTCTATATATATTCATTTACCAACTGCATGAAAAGTTTATGTGCAAATTTCCACTTAAAGTCAATGTCAAAGTTTATTTCTAAAGCACACTTACAACTTTAAAAGCCCAAAATGCTGTACAGACGAGGCCAAAAAGACTTTAATCCTGATTAACCCTGATTTCCCCAAGATTTCTCAAGACGTAATGCTATGAACGACGTTGACCTGACAGTGGACGGTCCTCAATAATCACGATGTAGTATCCTAAAGCACCAACGCGCAAAATACTTTCCAAAAGGTACATTCAAAATGACAAACGCGCACTAGCGGCCGGGCAATTTGGCGATAAAATCGAATAGTGATCCAATCTGTGTCGATATATGCTACTTTGGTGACATGTTTCCATTTTTTGTTTAAACCCACCCACTCTTCCTATTGGTTGAGAGAGTGACAGGTGGCTTTAACCTATCACAGTGAAGTGTGAAGCCTCAGAATGTATAAATGTATAAAGGAGATGTAAATGTATAAAGAAGATACTATAGAAGATACTACGACTACTACTAATAATAATAATAATACAAATAGTAATACTGCTTGAATCATGATCAAATCTGGATCTTTTTCTTGGCTATAGAAAATTGTAATAAGAGTTATTTTTGTGGCCTATCACCTGTCCCTAAAGTGCACTATGTAACTTTTTTGGTGTTTGCGTGTCTCCATAGAGATGTTATTGCTTTACTCGGAACACCTCACATTATGGCATTAAACGTCTCGAGCTCCCATTTATCCATCTCAAAAATGTTTTGAACTGTGAGAGGGGTCACCTTTCCACGTAGAGCTGACCTGTAACTTGACCTGCTGGCATCCCCTGCTTATCTTTAGGAAAAGATAACATTCCGGGCAAAGCAATAACATCTCTATGGAGACGAGCAGGTGTCAAGTCCTCCATCTGAAAAGTTAGTGCAGTTATTAAAAATGCCATTACTTTTCCAATGTCTCCGTGACCGCGCTGAAATCAGTTATACAATAAATAATATGTTCTCTTCACTTCACAGAATAATGCGTGCGGTTTCCGATTGTGCTTCTCTCTCAGAGCAATGATAACAAAGGGATCGATGAGAGCAATGAAGTTTGATACAGAAGGCTCACACGCACACGTCGCAATTACACACCTGCGCATCAGCCCCGAGCCGAGCCGCCGAACAGCAAATGGGCCACAACACAGCAGCCAGCGCTAAATGACTTGGAAAATGGTTCTGTTTTACACTGCAGGTACACGGGAGATCTGGGAACAAAACGCAGGACGAAGCAGGTACAGGAGGGTTTATCAATGTTTTTCTACCACAGTGTTGGCCAGTGGTGATAAAAGAGCCATTGTTGTCAGGCTGCGTTTGTCTGCTGCTGCTGTACTTATTTCTTGCTTATGACGCCTATACTGTTTATCCTTACGAAACCGCAGAAAGTACAGAGCAACATCCACAGCAAGTGAAATAAAAAGCAGTGCGTGCAAGCAAGCCCTTTGTAAAAGTGACGCTATCAACAAAGCAGCATCTGTTGTTAATTGAAAGGAAGAAATATTCATATTTTTTAATCTAATGTACCGTTTTTATTATTATTTTTATTTAACTTCAAAACAGCTTAATGCCGTCTGTTGATTTCATTCTTACATGTGGCGAAGTCTGTTTTGTCAAGTTCTGATGCATCAGTTTCGTTACGTTTCTTTTTTTCTTGCACTGCAAATATAAGCAAATCACTGCTTGCGTCTTATTCTTAGGGCGAGTTTGCACTTGTACTTGTACTTGTACGGTCTCAGTTTGAGTCCAGTTTAATTCTGATGTAAATCTGATTTGGTCCTGTTTCGATCCTGGTTTATTCCTGAGCTGTGTCATGCTTAGTTCCAGTTTGAGTCCTGGTTTAGACCCAATTTGAACAGAATAGTGTCAGAGTGAACGCACCCTTAGAGATATGACCGATCCGTATGATATCAGCAATGCATTATAAAAGGCTTTTTGCTGAACGAGAAGCCGCTGCCAGGGACACAAATGTTTGTCCAATCAGAGGGATTGGTGGCAGAGTGGCTAGCACCATCAGGACCTTTCATATAAGTATGAAAACATGAAATTAAATACAAACAATAATAAATACATGTATTATTTTTATGTGCCAAAAGCTAGCAGAATTTCATACTAGAGTAAGCTGTAGTTCTTTAGCATTTTTAAAATCAGAAGCAATAGAAAAGTCAAATGGGGAAATTACACAGGCCTGCCATGATAAATACATATTTTTAAAGTACATCTCAAACAACTATAATATTAAGTTATGATCATAATCCTGAAGCCTCAATTAACGTAAATGCAAATTACAGACTAATTATCTACCCTTTGTTCTCAGTTGACTAAAGACTTTGCAGCTATTATTATGACTTAATTGAAACTAAACATAGATATAAAAACCACAGCCTCATATGTCCGTTCACACGTCTTTCAATGATGATCTATAACTACAGGATGTTTTTCCTTCATTTCATAGGCGAGCTTGGAGTAATATAGTCTGCGTTTAACTAATATGTACAGCACACCAATGAAATATCAAACCATGGGAAAGTCCATGTTCTGGACAGCGTTCTGAGGGTCAAACGCTCATAAATTCACCCGCTTTCACCTGTCTTACTTGCCTACTTTCCGCTTTCTCAATACATTTTAGTAGAATAGCAGGTTTGTCGAGCGAGGAAATGACTAATTCTGCAGCGGCGGTCTAATAAGTGGTCCGCCCCAGCTCCGAAAACATACATTACCATCCCCGATAGCACATTAGACATACGGAGGAGGGAAATGAATGTCACACTGGGCGCGGGGTGAAACTTGACAGGTGCAGGTTATATGTTCCACCGACACATTGTATAAAACTGAACTATGCAAGAAAAACATTGTAAAAATCAATGGCGATATGACAAAAGGAAGCTAGAGCAGAAATACAGCTGTGAAAAAGATTGTACGCACTTATTAATGATGTAAACGACACCGTCAAGGTCAATCACATCCACCTCTAACCTCGCAACCCATTTGAATAAATACGCTTCGTCATCATGCCGTTTTAGCCCCCCCGGCCTCTCCCGTCTCCTCTTTTTCTTCTCCGGCAGTGCACTTTTTTACTCAACATTTCTCTCCATTGCACTGCGTTGCTGCATTACTGCATGTTTTTTCCTTCCGTTAATTATTTGCAGCACATCTTGCATCATTTGCTGGTCGCTTGTTTTTTCCGTGTAATATCAAACATAAATCTCCTACCAAACCTAATAAGTTGATCTGATCTGAACTCTAACGCCGCTCGTGGTAGAGTGAATAGCACACGTCACACATGTGAGTTTCAATTTGGCTCGTGACAATTTGCTGCATGTCCTTCCCCAGTCTTGTCCCCATTTTATGCTGCACTGTTCTGTTAAATTGGCCTATGAGCCAAAAAAAAGTTAAATACATTTGATTATCTCTCCAATCCAATCCATAATACAAAATGTTTAAAACTTTTTCAAGGGATTGGGTCCATCATCGTTCACCGTATCATAGGTCATTTGGGACGTTAAAGTACATTTTTTTGTGGATAGATCCAGTATTTACAAAGACGTTGATTATAACAGCTGAGATATGAAAAAGCCAACTCTAACAAGGCTCTTTAAAGGGTACTGTATGTAGAATTTTAACTTCAGAGGTTCTGACTTTCACATGAGGTCTGAGTGTCCATACTCGGACAATGAGAAAAACTTTATGTAGATAAAGGCATTGGCAACCCAGAGACTTCCTTCCTGTACTTCCTTTTTTTTTTTAAACCAGTAAGAGCACAGGCTATGTCTACCTTTAATTATTATACGATGTCACTAATCAAAAACCAACATATTCCAAAATGTTCACAGCCTATTGCGGAGCCCGTGTAAAAACACTAATACTTACACATCAAAAATCTGATAATTATCTTATTTCTGGGGTTACGGCTGCTTGTTCACACCCGTGCAGGTTTTGACAAGGAAAATTATGAAAAAAAAAGGGGCAAACTAATGTGGCAAAGACGGGAAAAAAATAGGGAAAAAATGATGAATGAGAGTAAAACTGACACTAATTAACTGACACTAATTAACTGACACTAATTCACTGACACACGTCCTCAGGTGATAATCACATTTCTCTTCATGTAAACATAAAGCAACAATCAGTTGTACTTTTTGGGGTTATCCGATCATTCTAGTAATCTGATTATTGTCACTGACGATGTAAATGTAGCCGCGGACTCACTCACCCAGACAGTTGTGCCCGTCGTGTGCCAGCCGAAAGCCGTCGTAGCACGTGCACCTGTAGTTCCCGGGGATGTTGATGCACTCGTGAACGCATCCTCCGTTATACTCTGTGGCGCACTCATCCACATCTGCAACACAACAAGCGCTTTGTGAGGAATACATTAGCAAAGAAAACACCACGCTGAACAAAATTACCAAAGCAGCTTTTTAAATAGTGAGCCTAATTAGTGCATTGTGGGAAATGATGTAGAATTGAAAAGGCCTGATGGGTTGTTTTGTTCATTAGAGCTGTTCAGTTTGTACTGGGCAAACTTAAAACAAAAACAGCGGAAATAAATGACTTCAGCAGTTGCTAATGTGGTTCGGTTTGGATGCTACAAATAAGTGGATGTTCCTTTGTTTTCCTGACTTGTTCGAAGTGCTTTACGGAGAACATGTTTTGCACAAAGATTCGGCACCGCACTTACCTTTGCGCTCATACGACGACGTTCGACTGATATAAAATCCTCTCAGACAGGCTTGGACTGTGGGCCGGGTGCACTTTGGGCGGAGCATTTCAGTGTGGAGTTTGTATGTTTCTATAGGTTTCACGGTTAACCTAAAGCATGTACATTAGACTGATCCTTCAGGTTGGTACTCGTGGCCAAGTTTCTGGCACTGCTCCTGACAGGTTGGTATTACAGGATGGATCACATGTATGGGACAAGCTTCAGAAACAAAAAGGCAATAAAGTTTACCGGTGTTACCTTAAACTGAACAGCTACAGTTACCGTAGGGCTCGGCCATATGACCAAAAAAAAGTTTGTTTTTCCCCCTCGTATTGTTCAATAACCATATTCAGTTTGATTTCATTTTTAAATCAAATAAAACTGCCTTTCAATAAAAATGTGCTAAACATAAACGGCATAACCATTGCCCTTTAACGCAATACTTTCTTCCGATGTGGGCGATAAGCCAAATAATGTATTTCACAATTTCTATTTTGTCACAATTAAAAACGTCCGGCAATCAATCTTCTTTCACTTATCGTCGACGGGTCGTGGGGGCAGCAGGGGAACGCAAAGTAATTAAAGTCATCTACTGCTTCTGAGAGCTCACACTTCATTGCAGTTGGTACAATCCACCTGTCACTCAAAAAAAAAATGGCTTTGTTTGAGCATAAAGCTGCATTCAAGTGAAAATGACTGAATCGCCAAAGAGCGAAATGACCAAAGTAACATTGTGTCACAGGAAGGAGATCACGGAGCTTTTACTGGCAGAGGATTGGCTCTAGACTTCTCAAATAAAAAGCGCCAAGCTGATCACTGACGATTCAAAATAACTGAATCTTGATCAACTTCTGTTACTCCTGCCGCTACCAACTCGACTGCTACGACCACGCATTTCTTTACCGGGTTCTGCGTACCTCGTTCGTCTCGTCTCGTCACGGTAACCAAACCATTTTCTACGATATTCTTGCGTACATATCTGGCGTGACAGTAGACATTAACTTTGCATACTGGTCGAGCTCCTGTGTAAAGCTGCTTCTTTTACGGGCCGTGACATTATTGACACGAGTGACTTAGCCAAAGTCAAAACTTAATATAGCTCCATATTGATTTTCACCATGATAAATCAATGTAACCTTAAAGCCTCATACCTCACGGTGCTCCTACAGCAGAGATGGGAGACAGAGAGGCTGCAGATTGCTGTGACAGGCTGAGTGGAGTTGTCTGTTACGGTTACAATGATGGCTGTGGGGACCGCGTGCCCAAGAGCCCCATACGCGCTGGATACAGAACAGAGCATCCCTCCACTCAGCACTTACAAGCCCATTTAGGCCCGTGATCCTCTGTTTTCGAGGCAGCTTCGCACAGGACTTAATTGGATTTGACAGCGTAGGGATGGGGTTGAAACAATGAAAAAGCCCCTGTCAGCCGACTATCTCGCAACAAAATCACTGTCCCACTTCTTTTGAAATGCACGACGCCCACAAAGTGTTGCCGCGCAGGGTTGCCTCTCGAAAAGTGCAGAATGGGCCTGTACAATGCACTTGTCATGTCTGAAAATGTCAGTGAACAATGATGTATTCCTATCGTACAAGAACATGATGGACGGATAGAGCTCTGACTAAAGCTGAACGGTGAGGGGAATTCTGATAAAGGGAACGTATCCGTCTAGGTTCAAGACTTCTAGAAAAAATGTGAAGGAAATAAGATTAATAATAAAAGGCTTGAGGTTTATAGCCAATCAGTCTGTCAGTGAAGGCAGTTGTTTCTTGGAGCAGGGATCAGACTTTGGAGGAAGACATTTGACTATTACATAATCAATTGATATGAAATATATTATATATATATATATATCTATATATATATAATATATTTCATATCTATATATCTATATATATATATATACACATATACATATATATATATATACACACATATACATATATATATACATATATATACATATACATATACATATATATATACATATACATATATACACACACACACACACACACACACACACACACATATATAAAAATATACATATATACACACACACGTGTTATAGCCCAGCCCTACAAAAAAAACAAAAAACTGTTGTAGTTCAGAATTGGCTTTGCGATGCATATTGTTAACAGACAAAGCTAAATTGTACTTAAAACTTGCAAAGTAGGTTGTCCGTCCCTGGGTAATAAAAGTTTACCCTGGAGTAAATGCACTCATTCTGTCTTTGAAGAGGACAAAATATTGTGCTAAATCTGTATGTGGCCGTCTTGCTCTGGAGGTGTTAATAGCTGTGCGTGTGTCTCTTGTTGGCAGTATAAAATCTTTAGCACCTGCAAAATTATTATTTTGACTTTCAGAAGTTTGATTCATCATATGTTCAACCAAATAACTCTAGAACTATGTATTTAAGTAAAGAACAAAGCCCTCATATGTTGTCCTGAAGGTAACCACTTTAACAAGACACACATATCTTTATGTCCATCTAGCATTACTTCCAGATGAAGATGTAGAGTATATCACCAATAAAATAATGTGGGCAAAAATGACAGAATTCTGAGGCACTCTGAGATATTCGAAGCAGTTAAATGTCCTTCATTTGAGCGAGGGACACATTCCAACCATTTGAAAGTACCGGTAATACAAATAAGACTTATTTGTGGGTCTGTAAGTTTAGTCTACAGTCCAAGCAGAGTGGGTCTGTCAGATGTAACAGCAGATGTTAACAGCATACTGCAGATATCACATCTATTTGGGTGGGTTTTCTCCGGGCTCCGGGCTCCGGGCTCCGGGCCCCGGGCCCCGGGCCCCCCCCCAGTGAAAAAATCATCCAGTTACGGTCCTGACCAAGCAAAGCTCAAGATCTGGAGATGGGTGCTGCTCCTGACAGGTTGTCCCAGTGGCAAAAGTAAATGATTGCAGAACTCTGTGTAGCACTGGTTTAGTGTTCACACCCCATCGAAATTGGGACTAAACTGGAACTAAAACCATAACTAAACCTTGGCTAGACCAGGACTCAATCAGGATCCAGGTATACATCAGGACTAAACCAAAAGGAACACCACCAAAATAAGAGTGAACACAACCTTTAAGTGTTGTGTGAACGCTTGTTTTATTCTAAGGTTGGCAATTCACAGCTTGACCTTGTTCTAACACAATAATCAAACTATCATGAGAGAGAAAGAGGGCAAGCGAGAGAAGGAAAGAAAGAAAGACAGAGTGGTGCTGAGAAAATAACAAGCTTCATTTTGCAAACTCTTAAATTTCAGTCCTGGAGCTAACTTTCCAATCAAACACAAATAACCGAACGGAGCTGACGCCGATAAAGTAATAACGCGGAAACAGGTCTGAGCGCCCGCCGGAGCACCTCGTAGCCTTGCACTAAATAACTTCAGAAAGAGCGACTATTCGTTGCAATCAGCTGGCATACTCATCAACTCCCACAGCCTGCTACCGATACTGAAATAATTAAACATTCCTTCTGCCTTTGACTCTGGGTTAGTGAGTAAATCATCCTTGAGCGGCCATCCACCAGCCTTCAGTTCAAATCAAATCCACACACATATTTTGCACTCGGTTCAATAAAGAAAACGTTTGTAACCACAGGCAGAAGGCCATGGAAAACACGCAGCCAAGTGAATGAAAGAATAATAGCGGTGAGGAAAAATGAAATGGAGAATTACAGGTTTGTAATAGGACTCGTATAAACTGTGGGATGTAATGATCGAGGGAAAGCTTCTGGGCACAAGGGAGGAGAGGATAGAAAAACAACTTAGTCACATAGTTTAAGGGAATCCGGGAGTGAAGGTTGTCAAGAGAAGGCTAAAGGAAAATATAAGTGGACCAAAGAAAAACACGCAAAATATTTAAATAAATATACAAGACGAAAGGAAAGAACAAATAAAACAAATTCACTTTTTCGGACAGATTTTGCATTAATATAACACTTGGGAGAAGACTGAAAAAAAACTAGCACAACAAATCACAGAAAATGACAATGACTGCAGTTCAAAATTGAGATATTATTTGTTTTGAAGATACGCAACATTTTAATTTGAAAAGGGCACTTAAAAGAGAGCGGATTAAAAATAACGATGAAAAATAAAAAGTTCTGGAGTAAAACTGTAGTAAGGAAAAGGGTATAAAGGTGACATTTATGATAATTAATCCTCAAATAAACATTTGTGTTGGATTGATATCATCTGACTATCATTATCAGGATACTCCGGAAAGATAATATTAATGTGTGTCAATAACGCCCAGCCCTAAATACAGCGTAAAGAACTAGATGGGGAAATAGAAAACCAAGAAACGTTAAATACAGACTATAAAATCAATTCTGTATATACAAAAAATATTGCAAGTCACATTCGATTTGGATGGTACGATCATTGTGAGAGGAAACAACCCGATTTCATGACCATTAGCGTTTATAGCGTTTTTAAAGCCCAACCAGGGACAGGATCTGATAATAATTGTAATTATAAAGCCTATACAGTGTCAAACAGTTTACATTTCGATTAAACTCTTTGGAGCGTACATTGAACTGAAATTTGGTTGTATTCATGTGGACATTATATTTTTGCAATATCCCCCAATTTCAATTTTCTTTCCACTTTTGATACGTTTTCTGCCACTCTTCTTCATCAAAATGCACCCAACTCTATCGCAGAGAAACGTAATTCTGTTTGGTGATTGACTTTCCCACGCAGGGCAAGGACAGGCATAAAGCATTCAAAGTCTTCTTTATTAAAACTCAGATAGTTGACAGTGTTTTTCGCATATTGGTAAATAAAAACCGTTGCGGAGTGGTATGTGTTCGGTTTTGGCAGAGATCTCCTGAAACGCGCGTCGGACGTTTGCTGCTTCATTTGGTCTCGTCGCCGAAGGAACACGCGCGCACCTGGCTCTCCACTTTCCCCGCGCGTCCTCTCGAGTCGCTAATGAGTTACATCGGAGACGGACAGAAGCTCTTATCGCGCTCTTATCCCGACTGTCACTGGCCCGGAGGCTCGCCGTCAAATAGATAAGCAGGAAATCAGCCCAAATACGACCGGTTTTAATTTGATCTCAAACATTTAACAGACACTGGATATTTCTACTTTCCGAACGCGTCTTGTACAACACACAATTAGTAAATGTATTCACGTTAAGCCAATGTTTACTATACAGACGACTACAATAAATGAGAGCTGCATCTACATTTATTACTTTAGTGTTTCATTCTGCTATTTATTGGTTGCAGGTCATTTTTTTTTTTAAACAATAGTACATTTAGAAAAGGGTTTACTGTGATTATATTTCTTTATGGTTGTTGGGACCAGTGGTATAAAGTAGTTGTAAAGAATATTTTCTGTAGCAATACATTGACACTTCAACATTTGTAGCAATAGTAGTAGTATTTGTATTATATGTTGTAATATGAGTTCTAGTACGAGCGTGTATATTACTAGGTAGCACGGATGCCAAGATTTTTAGGGTAATTGATAATCGCAATAATTGTAAGAAAGAAAAAAATAATAAATAATAATAAAAATTTTAAGCAAATTTCAGTATTTTTTTTGTTCAATCTATAGCCCAAAAATAGACATAAATGTTAAGAACTTTTTTTTTATCTGGCTGTTTTTGTCACATTCAGCTTTATTTTGTTTTTCCACAAACTTCAGACCACGAGAATGAAGGAAAATGAAAGATATGAAAGATTTACTGTTGTTTGGTCGCTGTCTCAATCATTGCGAAGTTTTTCTCTCACAATAATCATAAGAATAAAATGTGATATCGTGACATCCCGACTAGGTAGTGGGAGAACATTGTGAATTCTAAAGTAAAACAACACAAAGCGATATTTTAGTCTCTAACCGGACTAAATGAAACTCCCCCAAACTCTGCATTTATTTGATTTCTTACAGGTTATTTTTTGCTCTCCTTTTGTTTGATCTTGTTTTAGATTTTATGCTGCAATTTGTTCAATGTTTTGTTCACTGACAATGGCAATAAAGCTGTTTGAGATTCTGATTGGAGGAAGAAAAGCACTACATAACTGTGACCCTTAAGAATACCAGCAAAACTTATCCGCCACCGTTACTCTGGCTACTAAGAAAGTTCAGACTTTGACAACAATAATTCTGACATAACACTTGAATACGGACCGTTTTAATTTAGCGTTTAGCTGTACTTGTACGACCAGTGTGTAGCAGTTGCTTTGAACGCCGTACCTTCACAATGCTTGCCGTCTCCTTTGTACCCGGACTTGCAGATGCATTTGTAGGACTTGAGGGTGTTCTGGCAGATGGCGTCAATGCTGCAGTTGTCAATGGCCTCGGCACACTCGTCCACATCTACAAGAGGAGGAAGAAAACGAGAGGAAAAACATGAAGTTGCAATATCAAAGGTTCGGGAAAGTGTGCAAAGCCGATTGTGTTATGCGTTATGTATGAAGAATAAATTACAGTAACCTTATGGCGGACTAAAATTTGCAGATTGTATTAGTCCAATCGTAAATGCTCCTTCCACAAAATAAAGGCGTAAGTTTATAAAGACTGACGTTGCTAAGATCAGTCGGTATCTCGCATTGGTAAATAATACGTCCTTGGACTGTTGGATTGTCAAAGTATCTGCTTCTGAATTGGGCTTTGATTTTTTCAATATTTTTTTCTTAAGTTCAACATAAATGTGACTTTGAATCAATAAATATGACTATTTTTGTGTGAAATGGCACAGATTCAAAGACTGAACTCAAGACCACAAGCTTTTCCTGACCGAGGACTGGCTGTAGACCTTTCTACGCACGCACGGTAATTGACTATTTGAATTTGACTACATCTCAATTCAATTTAAATGTGATTAAATACTGTACACAGCACTACTTCTGTGCGTGCTTTTATTTGTATGTTAAGTTCAACAAATCAGATGCCCTTCCCTATGCAAATAGCAGATCAGGACTTTTCTTTGACTTCTTAGAGTCTTAAAATGTCCTTTTCTTATACGTTTATCATCAGAACAGGCAAACGAACATTGGAAATAACTGCCAAACCCTTTCAAGGTTTATACTTTGAACAAAAACAATCCTCCTTAGACGAAAATATCGATTACAGTAATTATTTAATCACCAGCTTTTGGACATGCAGTTAAATTAAAAGTCCTCCGTCTGCTCTGGATTTGGGGTGATAATAGAGAGGTTTGCCTTCATGAAGCCTCCATTCCGTGTTAATCCCAGATGACTATTCCAGGTGTAAAGGATTACCTCCACAGAGCACAGGAGAGGGCCAGCTTAGCACGGTTTACACAGCCTCCCATTGGACCAGTGTTATCAGCGCCCGGAGCAGGAGCCAGCTGATAACGCTGCAGAATGACCACTAACACAAAGCTCCGGCTTAGCAAAGCCACCCCATTACTGATTACAAAGTACTGCAGTGTCAAACTAATAGCTCTATGCCTTAAGTAGAAGTTACGGTAGCTATTTTAGATCAGAATATTTATGGGGGTTTCACTGCAGGGGTTGAAGAGGCTGTGAATTTAACTACCGGTATGTATTTTTGTAACTCAATGATATCGTTTTCTTTCTTTTGCCTATTGGTTTGGAAATGTATGCTGCGAGCTACTGGAGTTAAATTGGGATATCATGTCACAATATTAAGTTTTATTGTTATAATTATTGTGGGAAAAACAAACCGATTCAACGATCATCACGATCACTGAGAAATTCACTAATCTTAGATCTTGAGACAAAATAAAGTGAATGTGACAAAAACAAGCAAAAAAAATACACTTGCTTCTGAATTAGTCAGTTATTATGTTTTAATTCTCATGATTATATTGGGATCTAAATAATCACGATTATTGATTAACGAAATAATCTTGACATCCAAGATTTGAATATAATAAAACATTAATATGACGATACTTAAATATATTAAAAACTCTTCAATTACAAAATGAGAGGTTTCTGGTGAAAACGACTGAAGTATTGGCAAAAAGTATTGTGTGTGAAATAAACTTTTCCAATTTCCAATCTTTACTGTTATCTTTTTTAAATATCATGAGTAAAGTGGTACCGGCAAATACCTAAATAAATAACTTAAAGTAGTTAAAGTAGCAAAAAAAAAAACAAACAAAAAAACCGTATATTGAATGTATCAAAAAAAAAAAAAAAAAGTGCGAAGTGTTGGAAAAGGTTACTCAAGTAAATGTAACTAATCACTTCCTTTCTCTGTAGGATACATATAGATACAGCTGACTGTGCAGAACGGGCCAAACAACACTATTACAACTAAAAGCCCACATTTCCCTTTGACTTTCTTTCACTACAGCCTGTGGTGAATCAATTATGGACTGTCACAATTTATCTTGAATGTTTATTTTGCTGTGTAAAAACAAGCAGCAAAGATATTACAG
The DNA here is from genome assembly GCA_015082035.1 of Chaenogobius annularis. Taxonomy (NCBI): domain Eukaryota; kingdom Metazoa; phylum Chordata; class Actinopteri; order Gobiiformes; family Gobiidae; genus Chaenogobius; species Chaenogobius annularis. Next base: position 1,338,437 of record BJKM01000003.1, on the reverse strand, counting down.
GCAGTTCTGTGGCATGGATTCCACAAAGCCACTTAAGCGCTGCAGCCTCCCTCGAGTCCAGTATTGATTTATATTATGTGAGAACAATGAGAATCCCTGTGTGGAGCGGTCTGGGCCAGTTCTGTCTCCCCACATAAGAGGAAGTGTTTTTCAATAGCGCAGGCATTAATCATGTCTAAATATCTATCTTATTGTCAGTGTTCTCAGAGCCAAGTCTGGGCTGTAGTTAATATTCATTATGACACAAGTCGGAGGAATCCTCTTTTCATCTTCTTATTAATGTTTCCAGATGGAGCGCTTTATCTTTCCACGCTGCGAGGCCCGTTCACCTCACGCAGATGTAGGACAGATAAGGCAACGCTACATTTACATGAGCATCAAAACAGCAGACATAAGACATATATGTTTGATCTGGTGAGAGTGTGAGGGTAGGCCTGTCAGGATAACTCATTTGAAGCATAGTCTTAAGTCTACAGAAATAATGACAATAAATCACATTGTTATGACCACGATGTGCCACTGAAAACAGTATAAAATAAAGCAGACTCTGGATGTCAGGGCATTCCACAATGTGCACTATGTACTATACTCACCAAGTGTGCGGTGAATGGTCACAATTGTAAAAACAAAGGGCTGCCATTTTTGCTAAATTTTATATTGTGCTTCTTATCATGTAATAAAATTGCTAACTCTAATTCTTGCTACAAACATGATCTAAAATGCATGAGATTCTTTTACTAGTACAGCAGTTCTTATTTAAAATGTCTCTCAAATGTAAACGCTGACAGCTCAGAGCGAAACCAGAAGTACTTTTTTAAAGTCTGTCTAACTCGTCCCCAGCTGTCACAAACCCTTTGGCACATTGTTAATATCCATGTGCATTCATTTTCGGCCGCGCGCAGCTTTAAAGCGGCTTTTTACACAGTGAAGTGAGACTAAGGAGGACCACCCAAGCCAATCAGGGAGCTGCTTTAGCTCTTTTTTCGGGGTTTATGAGAAATAAAACACTATTAGATGCAGACAGCTTGCAACGGTGTCATTTTTTTGTGCTGATTTTACTTTGGCGGAAAACACAAAATTCACTCAAAGTCTTCTACCCCAGCTTTAAAAACCCTGGAGGAATTTTAAATGTACACTCTGAAAATAATCCATCTATTAAAACATAGATCGCAAAAGTGCATTATTGTTTTAAACGTGCTGCTCCAATACCAACTGCACATGAATAATATTATGTTTTTCCCTCCGATATTTGTTCAGGTAATTTGTGTAGTCAAGTTTGTTACAGCTCACATCTCAGAACCAAAATAGCTTTGGACTTGCTCCAATGTTCCCCACTTAAATCTATTTTCTTATAACTGGACTTTTTCTCCCAAACTCTTGTCTGGCAGCTTTAATAAGTTATTGATACAGATCCAACAGACAGATGGACAACAAACAGTTGAGTGGCTGCGAACCCCAGATGCCTTTTCTATGGAAATAAACATGTCATAATCAATATCGCCTTCGCTCCATTCCAGAAGAGGCTCTCCCTTGAAGAACGCCCTGCTAATTGACTGCTGCCCCAGTTATAAAAAGATTTTGTTTTTCATCGAGGCATTTCTTTCATTCTTTTGTGTTGAAGAATTGTGGCCGCGGAGGAAAAGTTACAGCAGCCAAGTCTTTGAATAAACAAAATCAAAACAACAAAACCAGAAAAAGAAAGAATTTGAGTGTGACTGCATCTTCATGGTTTCAGTAAATTCGGGGCCCAGCTAAAGCCGACGTTGGTCTGAAATTCTATAATAGCATTGAAGTCCATGATTTTCTTGGACGCATCCGGTCAAACAAAACATGCAGCGAGTTTCTGCTCTAGTGCTACAGAAGCTACTTTAATACCCCGTCAAATCTAACGCGAGGCAATTGCGGGGAAGTGCTTATTCAAAATGTGATAATACAGTCTAGTGGATGCTGTGCTACTTATTTGGAGAAGGAAACCGAATCAGCTTTGTCTCGCAAACACACACAAAATCAATCTGGGTTGCAGAGTGTCAACAAGAGCGCGACGGGGCTGTGTCGTGGAGGTTAGCGCGAATGGGAGACAAGTGCTGAGGCGAAAAGGTTCCGATTACTGTAGCTGCAATGCAAATGTACCCCCCATTGAAGCACATGATCGGTTTGTAATAGACTAGTTAAAGGGTAAAGTGCCGTTTCAACCACATCATCCAGAACTTAAGCTCATTCTGCAACAATCTGAAGACTCCGCCACGGCTTCATGATAATAACAAGGGCTCAGATTTATGTAGACTTCTCAAATTTGCACGCTCCACAAACCTCTCTAAGCACTTTACAGCAGTTATTTTTTTTCTTCACTGCTCAGTCTCAAGTTTGTGGTGGTAATCTGCTTCTACTTGGGTCGGCAAAAGTATTGAAAATCAGATACGAATCAATACTAAACGCTACACACAAACTGTATACTTGTTTGAGCACGTATCAATACTAAAACTAAAAATAAATCCCAAAACAGGGCAAAATTAGATGTTTCCTGAACAGTTTTAGAATGATCAAGAGCAGGGGTGTCAAACTCATTTTGGGCCAGGGGCCGCTTTTCGACGCTCAGGCTGGGTATATAAAAAATATATAATGTAAAAAATAAAACAATAAAAAATATAACAAATGTTATATAGCTTAGTAATAGTTCTATGTGGACACTGTTGCACAAATGTGCAGCAGGTGAAAGACTGAGTCCATATTCATGCTGCAGCAGCAGCAGCGAGAACATGGACTTGTGATATGATTCTGATATTAAATGTTTGTATCACAGACATGTTTATATTGCTGCACAAACTCAATATGAGCTCACTATTTTTATAGTTTAAGCTTATTTTAGTTACAAATGATTCATGTGGTGAATCAAATGAGAGCTCACTGCTTCACTCTGTCATGTTCAGACTTATTACACTCTGACCTGTGTTTTTACCTGTGCTCATGATCTGTCCAGGTTTTGCACTGGTTGGATGTTTCCTCACAGAGTTGTCAGCAAAGAAGTTTTTTCTTGTTTTAGCTTCACATTAGCGCCCTTTGAGCCAAGCTCTAACGTCCACAAACCGCCTCTTTCCTTTATTCCTCGTGTTTCCCACGATCTGCCCTGGGGCAGAGCGCCACGTGTGAAGCTGTCGCTGGGCGCTACAGGTCATCGCTGCCGGTGTGTTCGATTTTAAACCTGCTGCGATGAGTGTCGCTGGTCGCTGTCGCTCGGCACTTGCGCTGGCAGAGCAGCGCGGGGGAGGGGCCGCGGCTGCAAAGGGTTGTGGGAATTGTAGTTCTAGCGATAAAAACGCGATATATCTATTGGAAATGAATAATTATAAACTAGAAATGTTCGGCGGGCCAGAAGAAAACGTCTGGCGGGCCACATCTGGCCCGCGGGCCTTGAGTTTGACACATGTGATCTAGAGCTTTATCAGAACTAGTATAAGACCAAAGTATAAGACCAAATGCCAGACGGCATTATTATTTTGTCTGGAAAATTACATTCAATTACTGTCAATGGTATTTAAAAATGACCATCGTGATATCGAAATGGGTATTGAGTGTCGAGCCTATTCCTTTATATCGAAATTGAGTTTGAAATTTGACCAAGTAGAAGTAAATTGCCACCGCAATCTTCAGAATCCTGCAAGATGACACTACCCTCTACAGCTGCCCTAAAAACACAATCAGTCATATCTATCGGGAAACAAGAGAAGTCAAATATGTCAAGGGATTATCAGAAAAGGGCTATTGTGGCTCTCTGGCCTCACAGCAGAATGTTCCAGAGTTTGTGGAGTTCGCATGCATTTCCCTTGTTCTGGGGGAGGTTTTGACTGTGCACTCCGCTTCAGATTAACCCAAAACTTGCACACTGGGCAAAGCTCCTTCAGCTAAAGTAGTCGTGACCAAACTATTAATAAAGCAGCTACTCGCTCTTTAAAATCAGTCCATCAATCTATATAATATGTTCAGAAGGGCTGTTTCCGGCTAAAGAACTTATTGTTTGATTCAAGACATGTCCTGAACATCGATTAATCGCCTAAATGGCACAGGCAAAGGCTTTTTTTCTTCTAAATTATTCAAATCTCACACAAAACCTACTTTGTACACAATGAAGTAAGAGTAAACAATGTATTCATACTGGAAAAGGCAGATTAAACTGTCCAGTCACTATCAAAACTCCAGTTAAGTGGCTCCATGCTTTCTCCTTTCAGCTGTGGTAGGCGTGGGCCAAATGGCAAAACATTTATACCACAATATTCTTGGCACCGGATCAGAATTTTGATTTGATCACATTCCATGTAAACTATATTTTTCTTTCGCCTTTAAGAGGTAAATTAAGTCGCCTGTTCCTTCTGACAGCCCACACTTCACTGTGATTGGTTAACTCACACTCAAAGCCTTTCAGAGGTTGACCAATAGGACGAGTGGGTGTGTCTGTGTTAAAGCAGATATCTGTTAATGTCTATTAAATACAAAAATGGTGAATCGCGATGGGACGATTTCACTGAAATTGCAGATCGTCACATGAATCAGATGACAGTTTGATTTGTATCACCATAATGGCCATATCATTCTTAATAATAATCCTAAAAGACTAGCTAACAACAAATATTTTGGTCGATTAAGAAGACGCCATCAACCGATTATTCGATTAAATGACTTAAAGTCTAGAGTCCTAAAGTCCACTTGCTCTAATATTTGAAGTATCCAAACATATCTCAATTGAGGCAGCTTTGAGTAGGCTACCTGCAGGGTCCCTGGACCCCATGGACCATCCAAAATGTTAGAACAGATACCTGATGCAAATATGGAATAAAAGAGGGCAGTGAAGAATAAAAGTAGTCTCTTCTGATCTTCCATGTAAATTATTAATACGAGCGTAATGCAAATTTGGAGGAGCATGATTATACTCCTTATGTTCTCCGATGGTCTTCACCTAATACAGGATGACAGAAGCCACAGAGGTAAAGGCAGGCCTCATGACAAGAGGATTGGCAGATCATTTACCACTCGACACAAAGGGCAAACCTTTGTGTCATAAGGCAAGACACTTCATTTAATACGTTGATTGGGGTCACGCCGTCCTTACCTCACTTTGATTTCTTGCCTACTTCAATGAAACAAAGCCAAAAACAAAATTTCAAGCAGGAAGACAATATGTCCTCCTCGTGACAACCTCCAGTCACTTGTGAGCCAATCACAGCCTGTAACATTTCCACTCAATCAAACTCCTCATTTAACCTGTTCTCTCAATTATTTCCTCTGCCGTGTCACCGCCGCAGCAGAAGCATCAGGCTCCTCAACTTCTCCATCTTCTTCCCTTCTTTAGCTGCAAGGGCGCGATTATGACAACTTTGACTGGGGAAAAAATGGTAAGGTGTCGCTTTTTCAGCCGAAACTTAAAATAATGTGGTAGATAAAAACTGGAGACTCAACATCATCCCAAGCAGAAAAAAAAGGATTCATCGAAAAGAAAATATTCGTTGCATTTCAGAAGTTTCAAGTGTATCTATGTCATTCAATAAAATAATTGTGAGAATATGTATTGCTTCAAACGACAACTAAAAATGTGTAATCGAAAACTCGTCTAATATATTATGGCTTTTACAGCATGGCTCACTAAACATGATTAATAAAAGGGGGAAAAAAAGCGCATTTAGGTAAACTTTTGACGGTACATAACAAATAGTTTCAAATCTTAATGATTTCAACTATGACCCCAAAAAGTATTCCTTACACCTAGCTCATTTGTCCGTTTCTACTCGCTGGAGTAAAATCCAAAATGTCCTTTGCCATAGCGAGCTGATTGGTATCAATGTTGTCTAACATGTCAAGCAATTTCACTTGAAAATGTGTAAATCCTTTAGTCTATCTGCTTTATTTACCCAGATTGTGTATCCACTCTCTCTGGCCTAAGTGCGTTGTTTACTTAAGGTGGAACGTTGGGAAGGATTTCATGGCTACAGAACTGAATAAATAGTCTTTATTATAATTTAATACACTTTTTGGGTTGAAACTACGAATGTCCTCAGGTGGAAAGTTTGGAAAGTTACTCTCCAGACCCATTAGTGAGTTGGACTTTGCTTTTTACTCTAAAGTGCTCCCCACATGTAAAGGCCGGGCGGCTGCTCTGGGACCCTGTCAGAGGCGCCTTTCCGGCCCTGATTTATGGGATGTCCCGGGATAAGCAGGGTATTTAGCCGGGCCGGGCTGAGGAGGAGAGGGAGAGGTTTGGAGCGGGAGGTGCGCAGTTCAAATACAGGGTAATGTTGACTTTTGTGTGTTGAGACTCTTGTTGTTTGCATTGCCCCAAAATCTGCCCCATCACCTTTCCTTCAGAAACAGAAATAGAACATGAGAGCAGGGACCCTCTTAAGCCTTATCCCGAATAATCGACAAATATATCCATATGAGGTGGAGCTACTGATGCGTGCAAGCAGTGAGCTATACGAAGGACACAAGCAAATTGGATGCATGACATAGTACCTTTGTATTTTACTTTACCTCCAAAAGAAAAACTGAAAATTACGTTTTTGTAACCAAACATACACTCACAGGTCTATTATTATTTTATTATTGACATTAATTGACGATCCATTTCAATTCTTACAGCTATTTGTTTATCAAATAGCCCCCTATTTGATGAACATAACCCCCTCATAATTATAATAGAACAGCCGCCTAATACAGAGCATTTTGAAGGGCTGAATGTTTTTTTACAGTTTGATTCATTAATTTCTTAATATAACTCCATGATACGTAAACATACATGAATGACATTCTACAACATACAAAAAATAAATACTTAAAGACTAATGTATGGCTTCAGTAGTACATTTGGTTAATCAAAAATGTGTATTATTAGAGTCTTCAAAATTATAATTGTGAGAATCTTAAAAGCACAATTAAACCATTGCAATTAAAAGAGTGGCAAAGTATTCAAATACAATAAAAAAGAGATTTAACAATATGTAAAATAACTACAACAAAAACACGAAAAAAGTGCATGCAAGGTGTTAAAGAGAATTATGCGTGTTCAAGTCATTTTGAGTTCAGTAGCCAATTGATGTTGGGATAAAAGACTGTTAGACTTGCAGTTGGGGATGCAGTAACATGTTGTACTCTGAGGAATTAGCCTATGGAAATAAAAGATTTCGCCGCCGTTTTGTCCTTTTGTAAAAATCGATCATAAAATCGTGTTCTTTCTTCACACAATAATCACGGTCCGTAACACTAAATGTTTATATTGTGATGACGCCTGTCCACAGCTTGTAGTTCCTCCTAACATTTGCATTAATCGTTTCACCTTTTAAAACTTTACTTTGCAGATAAACTTTCCTCTTTGTGACCCGCTGCGCCCCTGGAGGAAGGGTGCTGGGTTCACTTCTATTAAAGAGCTCCTGGGACTCAAGTGTTTGCCATAGTGTTTAATTACAAAGAACATGTGTATTACTGGCTCTTAGCACATGGTTAGAAGGAGCTGGTCTGCGGTCGCACAGGCGGGGGCTGAGGCGGCATAATTACTGCAGGTACCGAGCTGCAGGAGAACGCTGCACTGTATCAACACTAATAATACACCACAAATGCCATGCTATACAGTACGTGCAGTGCAACAAGAAGTTACCATATAGAAGAGTGTTTGCAAATGTAGCCACTGTTACTGCAACCACTGTTGTGACTACCATTATTACTACCTACTACAGCCACAATTAAGCTGCCATTGCTATACGAACAAGACAAGAGGTACCGGAACTGCATGGGCCGATAATGGAGACGTAATTACATTTTTTCTAGTATTAAAAAGGTATTATTTATTATACAAACAGCTTATTATTTTGCATTGTGTTCATTTATATCTAATTAATCCAAAACAACTTTTTAATACAAACGGTATTGGCTTCCTGTTCAAAATGTAAAGCTGACTGTAGTTGACTGAAGAACTTCTTGTCTGCAAAAGACATACCCTGCCATAGATTGGTGGAGTGGGAAAAGCTCTTAATCTGACAATGAAGCTGACCCAACTGGACTCAAAAAGATTACAGCCGCATGGAAGTTCATACAAAAACACAAAATTCATACCGAAAAGTCCCGGGAAACAACGAAACGATTAAAGGCCAACTGATCTAAAAAAAAAAAAAAAAAAAGCACAGAACTGATTTCCGCCTCTTCCTTATGCTACGTCACTCTAAACGTCATCATAACAAAGTGCCATGCCCACGGTTCTGCCTGTGGACTCTATTCTATCTAAAAAAAAATATATAAAAAAATAAAATAAAGAGTGAAGTACGGGGCAAATGAAGAACAATGCATGAATCCCTCAATACAAGTGGAGTTAACGAAGAGAGATCATAGCTATTAAATGATCAATAATTACTGCACATGCATGAGTTAAAAGTAGGACAAATTGACATGTACTTTATGTTGTTTTAAAGTGCAAAGGACAGGAACTCCGCTCACTGGCTGCATCCCTGTCCCAGCTCTCGGCAGCTCTCCGGCGCAGACTTGCTAACCTCCTAAAAATTGTCCTGATGAAACACAGACGTCAACATGAGCTCAGGATTTAGCATGTGGCCCCCCTTGTGCCCAAATCGCCCGCGGCTAATGAATTGACACTCTGTTGGCCGGACTGCGTCTCCAGAAAGTTGTGAATAAAAATATCAACTGCTTCCATCGTGGATATTTACTCTCATCCTTCACACACTCTAAATGTTTAGGAAGTACGACCGCGGGCTGATGCCGGGCTCTCCGAAACTCTGATCACGACTTCAAACCGGTCCCTCCCGCCTTGAGTCCACCGCGAAGAAAACCTCACATTTATCTGGGCCCAGAATGGACAAGAAAATGCAAACTGCCAATTTCAGGACACCGCTAACATGTTACGCAAGACATTAAGTACCATAGTATAATGTATACAGGACTAATGCAAGGAGACCATCGTTCATTTTAATGGTACTAAGTGACAGCAGTGACATAAAGAGCAGAAGACCACTTATGACTGAATATATATATGGCTATTACAGCGCTGTATTAATTGTCTACTAACAAAATGTCACCTCTAACAGTTAGTTTTCAAACTATTATTGAATCTCTGTCTGATAATGAAAGAAATGGCACATATTTGAAATACAAATTGCCATAGCTTATCAGTTTATCATTGGCCAAACAGCTATAAAACACGATATTTACTGTGATTGGAGTTGGGTTGTCAAAAAATGTATACTAGTATGTATTTAGTAATGTAATCTAGTATCAGGACAATGTTGGACCTTTCCTGAATGGCTTTTGAATGATCTGGAGCTCCATCAGAACTAGAACTGATTTTGTCTGCTATATAGGTATAATTTATGACAAACCTGGATCATTATTTTATATTTTAAATCTCATCATTGAAGTCAGTTGGGAGTCTGGTTGAAAACGGAGGGGCTTATTTCCGGTTGTCCCTTTACGGTACGTCACCCTGAACGTCATTACTACATCACTACGTCATTACTACAAGTGCCGGACTGTTGGATCATGCTGCTGCGCTCCAATGTGAAGCGCTACAGTTCACTGAATACCACTTGTATAACCACTTTTGAAAAATAAAAATTGTAGACAGTACAGAGCAGTGGGCGTGTACGGGGAAAACAGAAACTTTCCGAGCAATGGCGTCTTGAAAGTAGGACAGTGAAGAACACTCAAACGTGCATGATTTACTCTAACTACAACTTTGAGTGGGTATATGAGAAGGAAAATGCATGGATTATTATTTGATTTAAAATTGTAGTATCATGACAACACTAGACTGGAGATGGTAATATGGGAGTCTTGTCTGAAATTCTCAGGTTGGTGGGCAAAAGCTTAGTCCACTGCCAAAGCCCCAGCACAAAACACATCGCTGATCATCAATTAATGTTTACGCTTCTACACCGCATGAGTGCAAGAATATAGATGAATAAATGATACTGACTGAACATTGTTTGTATACCTTCTTCGTATATGTACTTAAATAACGTAACATTCTTACTTACTTACTCACTGGATGTTTAGCACAAGCTTTTGTATGTGGCATTCAGGAAATGAGCAAATATCATTATGTTAACCTGCAAGGACATGGTTAGATGGCCCTCGATTTCAACTCAAGAACAATTTCTGTTTCTTGTGTCATATAAAGAGCAGACAACAAGAGGCTGGAATGTGCCTGTAAACAGCAAGTGTCATTTATAAAACATCTCTCAAGGTAACTCAGCTTTATGAATAGTTAATCTGCCTTCTGTCAGTCTGGTCACAACTGAGCAGAGGTGAAAAATACCTAGACTTTCAAACATTTATATCTTGAGTTCTACATGCACTTCCTTGTTTATAATTATTTGGTTAAGTTAGGTAAAAAGGACAGACTTTTAGTAATTTATCATTTTCAAACACATCTAACACAAGAATTTAAACAAACTGTTGTTTTCTGGGGTTTTTTTGTTTTTTTTTTCCAGGAAGTTTTATGGACTGTGTAATGCAATGACATTCCCATCATTACAAGTGATAGTGAAAGCTCTATTTTGCTCCAGAACAAGCTCTCACAACCCAACGTGCCCGACTCTAATTGCAGGTGGATCACTGACTTCCTGGTGGACCAGAGGCAGTGCCTGCAGCTGGGGAAGAATGTCTCGAACACTCGGACCATCAGCACGGGGACTCCACAGGATGTGTACTTTCTCCTCTGCTCTTCTCCCTGTACACCAACTGTTGCAACCCCAGCCACACCTCTGTAAAACTGATCAACTTCACAGACGACGACACCCTCATCAGGCTCATCTCTAACGCCAGTATGTCAGTAACTAATGCTTTCCCGTTTTCTGACAAAGCTTACACTCAAAAACCTGAACATTTTCACAAAAATAACCAGTATAGCAGAAAAACTCATTGGCCTACCTACTCCCAATCTCTAAACAAAATAATAAAGTCATAACACGCATCGCGCACACACACAGGACCAAGCTCATCCACTGCACTGTTATTTCATTCTGCTTCCCTTCGGATGCCGATACAGGACTCTCAGATGGAACAGAGCAGGATTTAAAAATAGTCTCATTTCTACTAAAAACATGTTCAATAGGCTCCTTCCTTCAGTGGGACTTAACATCAGCCTGCACAGGGACGAGAGGTGGAAATTAGCTTGAGCTACAACCTGGTACAAAGCATCTCTCTGGATAAGGTTAATGTATATTGTGCACCGTCCCCGTCTCAAATAAATACACTAATTACAGTTCATTAACACTATGAACAAACTGTAAACGTCTGTAAACTGTAAAGTCGTGTAAATGTAAGTGATGCTTGGATCTTTTCTGTGAAATGAAGTTCCTTTGTGAAATGGTACAACTATGAAGAACCTGCGGAAACCGTAAAGTAACTAACTAACCAACTAATTAACTAACTAACTAACTAACTACAGGAGGAAGGTGGACTGGCTGGTTTCCTGGTGCAGTGGAAACAGCCACAAGCTCAACGTCCTGAAGACAGTGGAGATGATTTTGGCCTTAAGGAAAGTACCAGCCCCCCTCCCTCCCTGCTGAGAAGGTGATCGGCCCCAGGGCTCTGGGACGAGCAGGTCGGATCACAGCTGACCCTTTTCACCCTGGACATGGACTAATTGAGCCACTCGCCTCAGGCAGGAGGCTACGGTCCATCCGGACCAGAAACTCATGCCACAAGAACAGTTTCTTCCCCTCTGCCGTTGGACTGATAAACATTTATAACAGCGCCACTTTAAAGAACTCAACAATACTTTGCACCGCTTGTTTTGCACTGTTGTTTGGTCAAGATGGTTATATTCAGCCTTGTTTATATTTAACACCTTATTGTTTGCATATTTTATCATAGTACTACTATGATAGTGTAACTGCTATGATTAGAGAGTTACAGTACAAGGGAAAGCTATTTAATGACAACAAACTACTTTAATGTATAGCAAGAGTAGTAAATCAATAAAAGTAGTGTATAAGTACAAGTAACAATATCTTATATGTGCACTACTGGTAGTAGTCCCTCTGCCTAATATGTAACTTTAGAATAACTCTACAATAATTGGTCTGACACTTAATGCATTGTAATGACTGCATATTTGACATTCTACTTTGAGTGTGTTGGCCCATCTTTTGATTTTGATGTGATCCTATATTGTCACAGTGAAAGACGGGTTTTCATTCATTGCATCAAGAATAGTGTGTACTTTTCCTTTTAGCTCCTTCTGCCTGTGGAGTGTCTGGAGCCGTGTCGGAGCTGTGAGTCAGAGCTCTGGACCTCCTCCTGAAGGACTTATTACTGCAGTCATTATGTGAATCATAAAGTACAATAGAGGCCAACCACAGGCCAGCAGCACATCCAAACACAGCCTTTTCTGTGGACACTAGAGATTATAAAAGCACAGTGGCATAAGGCTATATTCCTCCAGCTACTGACCAAGCTGCTGGCTCAAGTGGGATTGCGGTCACCCAGTGCTTCTGACAGGTGATTAATTCATCTATCCTTCCTATGTCCTATTGTTTCAAGGTATTTCTGACTTGAATAATACGATTTTACTTTATTTTTTTTGTATTTTTTTCTTTTCGATTAATACTCAGATTCATTTTTGTAGTAGATTTGCCTATTTGCAAGTGCATGTACTTCAGTTAATAGCTCCCTGGTCGTACTCAGCTACTTGGGCTCTGCAAAGGCGGTACTTAGACCTCCTTATATTTATACAACCGGAGCTAAGTGACATGACACACCAATTACATTCAGTGGTTACTTATGCCAGATACAGTAGCGACTGGCAGCTTGGCAATTACAGCTACAAGTGTGATATTTTTAGTTGTTTCCTGTCAAACCCAGGTATAAAGTCAATGGGGCTCTGTGTGCAGGCTACATTAACTACATAGGCTCCACAAATGTGAGGTTCATTCGGCCGGACCAGGCGCGTGCTGCACTGTATGCGCGATGGTTAAATGCTGACAGGAGCCAAAAGCACTTCCTACACACGGCTCACATATGCACACAGGATATGTTTAATAGGCTTTTACTTATAAAGGCTCCAGGGGCTCAGAACTAGACTCTGTTATTGCAATAGGGGAAATATAGACTTTCATAATCAGTATGCATACAAAATAAGGTGCAGGTTTGAATATTTTACTGTAGGAATCAAAGTGAGGTGGCAGTGGTGCAGCGGAATGGGACTTTTGTAGTTCAAACACTGCCTGGTGAATGCTAGTTTCCTTGCCGGAGCAGTGGTATAATTGCAAAAAACAGTTAATACCGGTATTATTTTGTTTAATTGATTGTTTTATTGCCATTTTATCTATCTATATATATGTTGGGGTCCATTTTGTTTTTGTGTTATTATGTTTTTTGTGTTCAACAGGGCACTCATTGAGTTAAATAAAGCCTATTGCCCAGAAGAAAAAATTAAAGATTAAATAAGATAAAGATGTGGCTGGTTGCAGTTGGAAGGGCATCAGTACTAATAATATGTTAGAAATGCATGCAACAGATATGTAATGGAACTCTGCAGTAAAAAGGGAAGAAAATAGTGGTCTTGGCTCAAAATTACAATTAGCAAAACAAAAAAGATATCATTATTACTTCCAAGCAATGCACTGAGATTTAAAAAAAAAAAAGAAGGAAAACAACTAAAAAGGTTCTGCTTGTATTGAATTTATGCACATTTCTATTTTGTTTTATGGTTTTTAATTTCGAAAGGCCTACTGTAGGTATCAAAAAAGTATTGTTAGTATTGTTCAGTGCAGGGATTGTTCAGTACTGATGCTCGCTCATGGATTTGTTCAGCCCGTACAAATATCCTATCAAATTATTTAAAATCTGTGAAAACATATTGAAGTTAAGGCGAGACCCAGCAAGTGAGCAGAAAAACAATCTTGTCATTCTTGTCATCATATCATGTTTTCATATACATTTAAGTAAAAATTCCCAAAAATTGCACATATTTGGGATATATAAAACTGAAAAATGGTCATTTACATTCATTGCTTCTTTTTTGTTGACACATTAGACACACACAAACATTACAGAGTGGATTTTAAATATATTTCTTGTGTAAACTTGATCTGACTAATAATTGGTCTAAAAATTCAAATTGTGCCTCATTTTTTGGCATTAAAATAACATTTAAAAAAGGCCTGGAGTTACAATCTATCAAACTTTTGTACAAGAAAAAGATTGGAGAGTTTAGTGTCTGCTTTCGGGGGTGATCTTTATGTGTATGAGAGAAAACTGCATTGTGAGAAAACAGCCTTTAACATTGTACGTGTTCAATACAAATCTATGGATACAAGTTGATTAAATGAATTCATAAATCATATTTAGTTGCAGATTGGGCAATGTTGTTGTTTTCAAGTGAATTATTATTATTTTTTTAAATAAGCCACATCTTTAGTTTGATTGCTCATCCATTTCTATTTAAACTCACTAGTGCGGACACGAGGGCACTCAGAAACTGCATGGGACAACTTTGAAAAAAACTTGGGTAAATATCCTGATATCCCTGATAACAACATTAGCACCGATAAATTGAGCATCTCCACTTGTCAATCCATACGTAATATGATGTATCTTTCTGTAACTAATTCACACACAGTTTCCATCAGTGCTGGGAGAGCATTCCCATCATTATAAGTGATATTGAAAATCTGACCTTATTTCATTCCAAATGACTTCCCGTAGAGTCAAACATACACATGCTTGGAATTTCGCCTAAATAGTGTTTTCATTTTTCCACTACTTTCATTAATTATGTCCAGAGCTCGGTGTACACAAATCAGCCTGAAAAATATATAATTGCATTTCCAATAGTGCATTAAAAATACAGCTACAACTTTACCAGTTTAAATGACAATAAATGATGTTATTTCAGGGATTCTTTTATTGAGGAAGTATCCAATGTGTGAAACCATCTTTCCCAGAACACACTGGCCAGTACCCCCAAAATAAATATCTTTGAATCAACTTTCTGCTTTGGGGTAGTTTGGGTTGGATTTTTCCATTACTAAGCAAAATAAGAGCATTTCCTTTGACTTGCAGCAGCAGTGTCTAAAGCTGGAGCTGGTCATCAGGAATGTAAACACATGCAGTCTGTAAACAAGGAGATTTCTGACCCTCATCTGCAACAACACTGACCACTGCAGACGAACTAAGGACGTCCCACCTTGAGCCCCCCCCAAAACACCCATTATAAAAGGATAAGGCACTAATACTTTCTACGAATATCACTCTTGAATACATTGTCTCTACATTTAAAGATTGGCTATGGAGAGTTTGAAATAAATGCATCTCAAATATGTGTAATAGTGCATTGTAGGGAGGGGACAGTATCGAGAGCCACAAGATCAAGGGATAAAAGATTGAGCACACATGCAGAAAATTTACTTGAGAGATGTTTTTATCATGTGTTTACATTTTGCCCTGACAAAAGAAAGGGTTTGCATGGCCGAGTTACACCTCTTGAGAGGCTGTTTTCCCAAAATGCTGTGCTGCAATGGCCAAAACTGTGAACTGAACCACACTATTTGTTTATTACAAATTATGTCAAAATCGAATCTGATTTTGTGGAAATTGTTTCTTGTCCGATTCCCAGATTACTCGTGTTTTCAGCTACAAAGTACATATGTTCAAATAAAATATACATTTTACTGTAAACCATAGTAAAGTTGATTTATTTATGGATACATTTTTGGATGATGTAAAGGTTAACATTTTATAATTTGGGTCTAAAGCTGATTATCCAATCATAAAGCAGAATGAGGTCCTGGCTTTGGGTTGCCAGATCCTCCGACTAAAACCAGTTTAACGTTACAATAAAGACTAAAATCTGTATAATATGATGTTCCCTCAGTATACAGTATGAGACCTGCTGAGATCCTAGATTCAATCGTGATAGTATTGCCGGCTTGTTTCTTTCATTATGACAACAGTAACCAACCACATCCATGACTAGAATAGGCAAAGAGGTACACATGTTTTGCCCACTGACACAACAACAGTATACATAACGGGCAATATTTAAAGCATATATGCTCAACCCATTATGCCACTGTTCCATTTAAAAAGCTGAAAATGTAAGTAGTAAGAGCTGAAGTCTTTCACTTAATATTAAAACTTGGAGTGCATGTACATTTTACTCTCAGAATTTACCCGATTTACCAGTGACCAAGAAAGGCACAGATAGAGACATCACAACCTCTAAAGCTCGACATGTGGGGGGTGAGCGTGTCATCCTCCCCCGAATCAGCAGGATGCAGCGAGCACAGTGAACAAAGGCCACTGACGGGGCCAAGAGTCAGAGACAGACTGAGGCGCAGCTAATTTTAACCACACGCCACGTACAGCATCACAGGCCTCATTGGGAGCATATTGTTCACATTAAAATGTTGTAAATAAACAGGCTCTGAAGTCGCACAAGGAGCACATGCAGTTCTCAGACTCCGCCTCTGAGAATAAGCAGTTAAACTTGATGACTGTATTCACGGTCTTCCATTGCACTCAAATTTCCGCACTTCAGGAGTGTTAAGTGTCAAATAATCATCAGGGAGAAGAAGGCTTTGTATGATCAATTTAAACCTGGTAAGAATGTGTTTTTGGCTTTGCTCTTGATGTTGCATTAAAGCTGAAGTGTCCAACTATTTTCTCATGAATAAGTCAATTCGACCTTTCATCTGTTGTATTGTAAAAGAGGACTTTGTGACAAAAATCAGACTGCTCCACGCTGTTCTGATCCAATTAGAAAACATTGATCTACCTATCTAGCAAACTTATTAGGAAGAGCCATTCGAGTCCACCGTTTTTGCCTTTTCCATCCAAAAAAAAAGCTTCTCTAAAGCTGTGCTGGTGACCAAAAATGATGTATGTATGAGTGAGTTTGTGAGAGCGGGGGAAAAAAGTGACTGGTTGATAGAATAGCTATTTCCTCTTTTCATGGCTTTAAGACCAGGAACCCAAATATTTTATAAACATTCAGAACCAATATTGATCTTACTAAAATAAAACGGTTTACATGATATATAAGTTGTTTATTATCAAATGTTATATTTGTTATTTTTTCAAAACACAACTGAGCCACACATTTTGGGTTGCCAGATTGTTCGGCTGTACCCAACTTGTGTTTGTGTCTTCAACATACAGCAGCTCAGGTTAAGTTGAGACTTCTAAGCACAAGCTAAGACATGATTTTTTGAGGGGATTTAGTCTGAACTAAGACAGACGCAGATCATGATTTTACATTTTGTTCATTGTAAACCTCAATATTGATCTAAAACGGCTCAGTAATCAATTAAGAGTCATTCTGAACCCTACATGTGTGACTGGGAGTGTGATTTTTGTTTTTCAATAATTGCATATCAGTGGGTGGACATAGGGGATAGGTGAAACTGACATTTTCTGAGCACTCAAACCTCAAATGCAGGACAATGCAAGATTCAATCATCAATCAATCAAAACACAACAACATGGTAAAAAGCTCTTGAAGTCAGTGTTACGTTATATGTGCCCTTTTACTTAAAAACTGCTTTATCTTTTTTCTTATTTTGAGTATAATAACGCCATCTTCTTTGGTGCGTTCAATAAACATTAAAGACTTATATATATATATAGAGTGACTGTTGTTAAAAGGCTGCAGAATACATCTTTCACACCACAGGGACGGCTGGAGAAAACGTCTAAAAAGGTCTGTCTGAATCGGTTGGCATTTGTAGAGCTTGTGTGCCCTCCCTGTGTTAATGTGGCTACACTTTCTTCCCCCTACTGTTCAAACAGAGGCCGTAATGGCTTTCTGTTCATCTGATTTATTCCTTACTATTCCTTTTAATGCTTCACAAAATACTAAAACGCATTCAAGTAACATAAACTCTCCGTGTCGATACAGCTGGCATACGATTTCAAAGAAGTCTCGCACATTTCACACGTTTCTGACTGCGAAACATAAACACTTAAATCTCTGTTAAACTCTTGGCATATCAATTTTAGAGGCCTTGAAAATCAACGCGATTTCTTAAGAGCGGCATTTTGACACTGTGTTGTGGAGAGGAAAAACAGCCTTCTTTTGCATTCCACTCGACAGCATGAGAGCGAGCGAGCGAGTGTCCGGAATAAAGGCGCTCTCGATCTGCCCGTTAACTTGATAGAGCTCCATATGCCCATTCACGTCTGCATACTTAAATACAATGGACCATCTATCAAGAGTGAAAAACGGATGCCGCAAAGTCATTGGAAACTATCTTGCCCATAAATCGTTCAAGTCTTTCTGGTAATTCATGTTGGGCCCATGGATGGAACTGAAACGCGGGTTCAACCACAAAGATTGTTTTCTATCTCCTGTCGCCGTCAGTCAATCACAATTATTTATGCCTGAAGGTGGTAACATCATTCCTCCCAATATAATGGCTTGAATCTATAATTATGGCTGGGAAATATGGTGATAAAAATGTAATTGTGATCTTGTTTATGTGATGATTTGCTATTTTGATGATATTGTCAGATTGTGATTCAGTAATGCAGCGCTATGATGGAACACAGATACTTTTCCCCACCAGAATTAACTAAACAATCAGATGACTTTATTTACCATTTAAATGCAAAATAAAGATACTAAGTGTACATGAATTGTTAAAAAAAAAAGTTAAAAAAAAAAAAAAAAAAAATCAAAACCCAATTATAAAACCCAACCCAATTTATAGTTGGGTGTAGACCACTATTCATTCACTCCGACATTCAGTGGCAAGTTACTTCGATAGCCACAGCTGCCCTGGGGCTGACTGACGGAAACAGAGCTTTCAATCCGTTTTTGCGTGACCAGTCTGTCCCCTCCTACATTCTGATCTGGAATCAACCATAAAGAGTGTCTCCCAAATGCAAACAAATAAATCTCCTTTAAATACTCTCATAACATTCAGAACAAAATATATGACTTTTTTTTAACCTGAGTTACATAGGAGTTTAGTGCTTAATTCTGCAGAAATCCACACTGTTTCTCAGTCATCTGTTACTCCACCCCCTTTTTTCCTCATAAGCCTCCATGTTTGTTTAGACATGAACAAACCGTGCGAGTCTCTGATGGATTAATCCGATTGTCAATCATGCAATATAACATTGGGGAGTTGGGACATGATTCCAGACATGATTCCAGACCAAACCGTGCCAACAGCCATTTTTAACACCAAGCAGACAAGGTGGGTACAGGACCCAAAGACACAACAACAACAACACGCAAAGGTCGGAGTCAAGCGTCTTCTGTTCCGCAGCAGCGAAACATTCACCCTCCTCAACCTCTCAGTCGCCATCGAACTTGACCATTTCATTTGACTCCTTTGCCTGTGTCTATATCAGTCTGTTCTGGTTGAAATGCTAAAATCCATACTACTCTAACATCTTGTACAGTGGCAGTGGAGCAGCCCCTGTGAGAAAAGGGTGATGTCGGTGTGGTAAAGCAAAGCTGGATTGATCTCCTCCACCTCCTCTTCAGCGATTGACCGAGGGCTGCCCTGAGGCTCAACCTGCACGGGGACTTACACGACACTACAGCTGCAGAGAAGAAAGGAAAGAGGTCTTTTTTTATATATATATATATATATATATATGATTTGTTGAGTGCAGGTTCTCTTCAGTTTTCCCAATCTGCTAAAGACATGTTATGACTGATGGGTGAGACATACTGTATTTGCAGCAAAAAGAGTAATTGTAGAGTAAAGGGTTAGGCTAACTCGTTATTCATCATATACTGTTCTATATAAATGTATATAGTGTATAATATAAATAAAGGCCAAATCTGAAAAAAAGACTGGTTTAAATGTCTTTCTTCATTGTGTTAACATATTAGATACAAAATATGTGAAGGGGGGATTTTGGCTATCTTATTTAGTATTTGAGTAAACTACTAAATCTTACTGAAAATTGCCAAGAAAAAAATATCTCTTTTTTGGAATTAAAACTCGAATAAATCAAGCTTTGAATTCGATATCCACTAAGCCCTTGCAATTCCCCAGTACAAATCGTCAAACTCGTCTAAAACTGTAAAGTTTGTTTTTTGTAGGTGTTAAGGGCTGATCTTTATGTCTCAATGGAGGAAAATGCACTTTGAGGTTACAATGTCCCATATTAATTCGAGGATGCGTGTGGATTAGCATCTTTAGGAGCAGACTGGACAAGTTTGAGGGAACTAAGTGCCCCAAAAAAATTTCTTGAAAAATGTTGCCTGTAGGGTCTTGCCTCAACCTGGATGTATGATACTTTTTCGGGTTGGAAGGTCTGTCACTATTTATTTGTCTCCATGGAGATGTTATTGCTTTGCCTGTTAGACATCAAATTTATGTTAAATTTACTCAACTAAAAGGAGTTTTTTTTGGGTTTTTTGATATCTTTGAAAACCAGGTTCTTCTGAGCAGGCTCGCCTCTCTATAGAGCTGACCATCACTAGAACCTAAATCACCAGAAAAAGATGAACGGATGAAGTTTGAAAGTCAAGGAGAAGTGCCCCTCAAGTCATCTTTCCCTCATCCTACATCCTTCTTCTTGACGTCTACCATTTTACACCTGCTGGAACCATTTCGCCAAGAACCCCAACTCCATCGTTTTGACAGAGAGCGCTTTCAATCTGCTTGTATAATGGCATAGGCCGCCTGTGCGGGGATAAGCGTAGCAACTCGACAAATACCGACAACGAAGCCTGTCAGGACTTAGGGCAAAGCTGGGGGGGGGGAAGCACCCGCTGGAGAAAATGAGCCAAGTCAAGGTGATGAAAGAGCCCATGCCAAAAGAGGTGTCAGAAAGTGAAGAAACTGGTCATGTTCCGAGTGCCGCATTAGCTGTCATCTTTATGCTGTTTTCTTTTCTGCTTAAAAGATCAATGCTCCAGGCAAATGCAGAAGCTGTTGCTTTTAAGTGCTTCCACTAAACTGACTATTTAAGAACCACCAACCAGATTTTTGACTTTGAGTGTCCCAATTGCAAGAGCACGGGGAAAAGTTGGAACGCTGACTAAAACTACACATGCCGTGATCTGCAATTTTCTTTCTGTAGAGCTGTGTAATGTCAAGTGCATTTGGTGTTGAAACATATTAGCATTGCAAATAAAATCAAAACTAATTTGGCCGTGCAGCTTGCAAAATGTCTCAAAACATGGCGCAAATAAAATTTTAATAAAAACCGTTTAATATTAAAGCTATTTTGGTGAAAAAAGAACTTGTGAGGATATATTTAGGAACAGGAGACTAGAAAAGTAGTGGTTTTATGAATGCATCTTCCTACCCTGAATTTAAAACAATTCTTCAGAGAAAATTCCAACATGTCATGCATTCTTGGTGGGCAAGACACTTCAGACACCTTGCTGATGTAAGTAATAGTAAGTAATAGAAAGTAAGAATTGCTTTAAAAGGCATGATAAACTTGAACAGAAAAACAGAACTGCCTAAACAAATAACCATCACACAGCCAAACCAAAATATGCACTTGCTACATTTTAATTAGTAACCATGTGTGCCCATGTGTTATTTCAGTGGTTCAACACCAGATGTGTCCCGCAGTTCGAGAAATTATCTGGAGACATTGGCAAGTTATACCCCATCTTCATTACCATTCTTTAACAATGTCCAACTCCCTCTGAACTGGCTCTACATGGTAAGCGCAAACAGAAGAAAGTGAGCCTTGCATTATGTGACAAAAAGCAGGCAGGACAAGTGTGGAGAAGGAGCCGGGAGTTGAGAGGAGCTGCACAGATTTAAAGGGCTGAAAACATATAAATAGCAGTGGGCCTGACAGCGGGGCTACTGACACAGTGGCTCTGTGGCAGACAGCTTATGGCCGGCCGACATAGTAAAACGCTACTTCATTAAGCCCAAAGGGAAGGAAGGCCCGGACAAAGCAAACAAAGCAGAGAAGAGGAGAAAAGGAAGGGTAAATGAGTGTTGGGGGTGCACTGGAGGGGGTAAGCTGAACGGGGGTCTTGGAGGGTCTGGGGAGAGCGTCTAAAAAAAGGTAAGGCTTAGCAATATACCTTCCCATACTATAGGAATGTGTCCGTGTATACTGCAAAGAACAACGCAAACCTTTTTTATAGGAAAGCTTGAGAAACACCAAACATCAAATTCAATGTCTCAATGTGATATTTCATTTGTCTATCCAACTTGTCCAGCACTATATTGGATGATTAAACAACACAGATTGGAAATGCATTATTAAAACATGAAGAAATCTGGGATAGGTGGCTAGTTCATAAATATTTGTTCGGTTTTTTTCCAAAGTAGATTTTGGGGTGAGCTCAGTAATCCTGGGGTGGGTTCAGGGACTCGATTTGGTCCTCTTCAAGAGTTCTCACTATAAAAACGACAAGTGTGAGCTGGTCTAGTCCGGATTAGTGCCATGAATTTACCCAGTTTACTCCCAGTGCATCTCGATATTACAGTGTGTGCATAGAAAATGTAATGCCTTGTTTCACAGCCCATTTTGTTTGCGCAGAGCAAAATCAATACACATTCTGCTTTCCATCAAAAAGACAAATTCCTCCCAAATGAATGCGAGTAAATGCTTTGCAAAAGAACAAGAAATAAAATATCAATATCATTTGTGTACTGTATTTGTATCTCCTGTATTCCTCTGACTTGGAACGCACACATGCCAGCACTCAGCAGTCAGTTCCCACACTCTTCCCGCGACGCCTGGATGTGGCTGGGCGTCAGTAGCACCCAAAGGCGCAGGCAAGGAGCAGAGGTTACTCCAACACATGTCAGCCCCACACCAACCGTTGCCTTGGTGCACCACAGACTTCAGCAGAGAGAGGAGAGAGAAGTGATTTGCCATGACGTGCACTGGCCTAACTTTGCTTCCCTCTTTGCCTGTTGCAGCCGCCGCGGTAACGCATGTCTCACTGTCTGACAATTTGAGATTTCTAAACCGCTCTTCATTTTTCCCTTCTTTGTCATTTCGAGTCCATTTGCAATCATTCCACCGCGGAGACACACGATTCGTTTGATTAAAAAAGGCACTTGACAACAAATGCGCTGGAGAAATATTGAGCGGGCCTCTATTCCCACTTTCATCTTCAGGTAGTTTTGTACATGTTTAGAACTGGATATGTTTCAGTTTAGTCCAGATTAAGTCTATTTTAAATTGGGACCCAACCCGGATCTAAACCTGGACCAAATCAATTCTACATCAGGACTAAACCAAGATGAAACCAGGACCAAAGCATGTGAATTGAGCCTTAATGCCTTAAAACGGTCCTTATCCTGGATTAGCCCTGGAATAGTCGAGGTCTACTTAGTTTAGTCCAAGTCCAGTCTTGGTTTTGAACTGGTTTAATCAACGACTAGAGCTTATTCTAGTTCATTTAGGTCGGTACTCAAGCAAAACTGGACTGAACCATGATAAATAAAAGGTTTAAGTCTGGTTTAGAGTCTACTTTCTCAGTTCAGCCTTTTTGCATTGGTTTAGAACTGGTTTATTCACCGTTTCGGCCGAATTTAGCAACAGTTTTGACTTATATCGTGGTATTTATGGGGCCAACAACTTCCTGCGGCAGTAGAGTTGATCAAAAGTTTGAGATTCGCGACAAACACATTAGCTGCAGCGATAAACAGGAACCAGAAAGAAGGATATCAAGTGGACGGCGAGCATGTTCCAGGCTCGGACCTAAACAGGTGCATGCCATTAAAAAGCCCCAGGACTTTATACAGCGCCATTCCACGCTACAACAAGTGTGTAATCGATGTTGTGGAAAATAAAGTGAGAAAAAAGTACTTCTAATTGCAAAATGTAAATATTGAGTTTTCCCACAAGCGGGGGCAGACCACCCAGGATGCAAAATAGTCCACCCACCCCCTTTTCTCCCTTTTTTTTGCCTTGTCGACCGCCCTAGAGATGTGTCTTTTTGTGTGCGAAACATCACCAACCACAATCAACACAGGGCAAGCATGATGTGTCCTTGCATGCAAATACTTCTGGCAGCCGTTGCTTTGTGAGAGAATTTAAGTGATGAAAACCTGCGAGGAGGAGGCAGGCGTGCCAAATTGCAAGCCCAAAATGGACTGTCCTATTTGGGTATAAGGTAGTTTTGGAGTCCTGGGTCCATAGTGTCTCCAGCCTTGAGCAGCAGTACTGTAGCAGCAGTGTCAGAGAGGCTGTCTCCTGTATGTGTGTTGCACTCTGGTGTCAAATAGTTGTCTGGACTGTGGCAAATGCCTGCTCCAAGCCGCAGCACAATGACTTGCTGAATAAGCCATTAAACATAACTGTTCACACTGATTAGAACATCAAAAGATAGTTCATTTTTGTACTAAATTAATATATACACTATTTTTGTTTATGAGGGAACATTTATAGATAAGTCTGATCAGGCATTTTCAAAGTAAATCAGAAAAAAGGAAGTTAGTTAGGCACAAGAAAGCGCAGATGTACGCGTTCCATGCGCGTTTGGGGGATTTTAAGGCTTCTCATGATTCCACAGTGAACGTAGCGGTATCACTAAATCACCCCAAGGACAAATAAAGCTAAAATTGCCATGCAAAACTTACCTTGAGTGGTTTTACTTCCTGAAGCTGACTGCTGGACAAAGGCGACCAGGCAGAAGCTCACAAATCCCAGACTTGCGCGTATCAAGCCGTGCACGTACATGTTAACTTTCCTCTTAGTTAAAACACTTTCAATGAAAAAAAAATGTTAAAAATCAGACAAGAAATCTACGATGCTCACGGGCGCATGCGAAGACGACCACGGTGCCCCTCTTTTTTTTTTTTTGTTGTTGTCCTTATTGTCTTCTTGCTTCTTTTATTTTATTTGAGTTCCAAGTGATCGGGATTGAGAGCAGCCCGAGGAGACAGCGGCGCAGCGAAGGAAGCAGCAGCAGCCTTTCCTGTGACCATGTTTCTGGCCAGAACGATGTCAATTTAAGAAAGAGAGTGAGCGGGAGGGAGAGAGAGAGGGAACAAGAGAGATGCAGTGGAGGAGCGGCGGGGACTGAAAAAAGGGGAGGAGAGTCGACGTAGGGAGAAGCTGAAGAAGCGCTTCTAATCTGGGGCTCCTTTCGCTCCGCCGTGACTGGCTCCGGCCGGCGCGGCTCGCCAAGACTTTTACGCACAGGTGGCGCGCGGACGCTCCTCAACGTGGTGGACTCGGGTTCAGGGGAAGAAAAAAAAAAAAAAAAGAAAAGAAAGCAGCCAATCAGAAATCTGCTTGAACCTGTCCGTTTTTTGGTTTCCCTTCCCCTGCATGCAAACCGTTTCAATTGGGGTCCTCGAGCAATTTCGTCCCGTGAACCTATTATAGACATATGCACATGAAAGGGTTTTGAATGAAGTCCTGCTGATACGAGACCATTGCGCTGCAGGAAAGGACACAGCTGCTGTTGAATATGAATGCAGACCACTCAGGTACGTATGGAGAAGGGTAATTGTTGAGAAATATTCAAATGGCAGTCTGAAAGCTCTGTGATTTTTACAAATTAAATGAAAACAGCAAGAAGCAAGAGCATTTTTAATAGGGGCTACAACAATCATGTGTTGACAATGTATTCAAATAATTAGGATTTTCTTTCCACTTAAATCACTGAATGTCAAGTAAAGTTCACCGTCGGGTCAGAATGAGGACAAATATAAGTGATATCACTATAATAAATGGGTGGGCACTGTGGAATGGGTCAATGATACAGCCACTAGGGTTTAAGAGTCAAACTAATCTGTGCTAGACCGAATGAAAAGAGAGAATTTGGAGGGCATCTGGCCTAAAACCCCACACCAATCATTATGTACATCACTATGCATCTTTGAAGGCATATATTGGAAATGATGGCTGATAATAATAAATAAATAAAAATTCCCTTCTCACCCTCCGCGGGTGGTCTCATCCCTTTCTCTAAGCTCGGGTCCTCTCCCAGAGGCCTGGGAGCTTGAGGGTTCTGAGCAGTATCTTTGCTGTTCCTAGTACTGCACTTTTCTGGACTGAGATGTCTGATGTTTTTCCAGGGATCTGTTGTAGCCCCTCCTCCAGTTTGGGGGTCACTGCCCGAGTGCTCCGATGACCACGGGCACCACTTTGGCTTTCACCTTCCACGCCTTCTCCAGCTCCTCTCTGAGCCCTTGGTATTTCTCCAGTTTCTTGTGTTCCTTTTTCCTGATGTTGCCATCATTTGGTATCGCCACGTCAACCACAACGGTTTTCCTCTGCTGTTTATCCACCACCACAATCACAATGTATGGTCGGTTTGCCATTACCATTCTGTCAGTCTGTATCTGGAAGTCCCACAGGATCTTGGCTTGGTCATATATATATATATATATATATATATATATATATATATATATATATATATATATATATATATATATATATATATATATATATATATATATATATATATATATATATATATATATATATATATATACATATACACATATATATATATATATGAAAAGTCCTTCAGCTTAAAAGGTGCACTATGTAACTTTACATAGTGCACACTTACACTTTAGTCAGTTACAGGTGTTCTTACTGAAAAAAAATCCCCATTTCATCCCCATTTCACGCTCAGCTGTTCTGTCTAATAAAGCCTACAGGCCAAAAAATCCATTAAAAAGAAAAATCCTGTATTCTTACTGTGAGATGAGTTGCCCCTCCACGGATCAGACCTGTAACTTGGCCTGGTGATGTCGCCTGCTTCTTCAAATAGAGGGAGATAAGCTTAATGCCATACTGTGGAATATAGCAGGACAAGCCATAGCATCTCCAAGCAGGTAGCGGAGAAGTTACATAGTTCACCTTTAAAAACCTTGATGATGCCCTTATGATGTGATCTTTTCGGGGGAAACAGGAGAATAATAAACCTGTGTACATTTCAGTTCATGCACATCACCACCAGCACAGCTTTAGAGCGTGAAGAGAAATGAGGCTTGGGGAGTTACATGAATCAAAACAGACCCTTCTCACATTAGGAGCAGTGCGGCCCACTGAGCTACTGTGCCATATTTCTCTGGCATTGACATATGAAGCGTTTGTTTTTGGGGGAGCGCAGGCTGTGAAGCAGAGACATTTTTATTCCCACACCTGCCACCCCCCTCTCTACATTATCACCTCAATTAGTCAGCTGTGTTTGTGTTTCAACGATAGGCACATTCGACTCTATAATTATCTCGCCCACTCCTGAGAGTAATTTTTTTTCTCAATCAAATATAATTAAGACCCCACAATGAGGCTGATTGGAGATAACAACTTTCTACTGAGAATTTGAAATACACAAGCTGGTAACCTGCAAACCTGCAAGGTCTGATGCCAGGAAGATGGCTCATTATCTTCCATCTTATCACAGTAATTATGTCTGCTTTACCTTATGTACACTGGGTTTTCTATGGACAAATGAATACGTTTCCAAATCTTCCTCTCAGGGTTTGGACGCCTTGGGGTTTCAATGAAGATATTCAGAGGAACAACAGTAACCTTCTGAAGATCCCACTTTGCATCTACAGTAGAAGAAAAATACATGTAAATCCACAGCACAAAGTCAAGCAGTTCAGTGTAATTAAAATAACATCCGTCAGGGATATGGAAATATCCTATGTCCCAGTGTCCAAATCTCTGGATAATTGTGAGCACTTGTATAACCAAATGAGCTCAGAGGCACTTGGGGAGTTAGAGAAAGTCAGAACTGGGCTGCGGCAGCAGTCACACTGAGGGATCACTGCACTTTTCATGGAAACACATCATTAAAGACACAGGAGCGAGAGCGGCCATCACAGAGCGCACCAAAACGGCCTATTTTTACACCAACAGAAACACTGGGGAAACCCAGCCAATGTTTAATTTATGACACCCGGCGTGGAGAGGACTCAACACGATGTGAGGAGGAGTGTGTGAAAGGTGGAAAGAGCAGTGAGCTGCCTTCATAGATAATAAGTCAAATGAAATGGCATCATGCCCATTTATAGATACACTGTGAGCGCCGCAGGATCTTTTCTACAGAGGAGCTGTGTGCTCACAGGATTGGGCTTTAAAATTGTGTACACACTCAGTAGTAATTTATATTACACCATAAAACTTAAGGTTTACTTCATAAAAGGCTGATGGATTTTACTACTGAAGTCAGTATGTAAAATGGATTACGGCTTGAAATCTCTTTGCAGCAACTAGTTGTTTGTAGTAGTGTAGTTCTTGGCTACTTTTGATTTGAAGTCTGGAATACCAGTGCCACAAATGCTGGAGCAGCTGTTGGTGCAAGATAAATGTAAGATGGATGCATGTAGTGGGCTAGCACAGCAGCACAAAGCATGCAGATGCAGACAGGAGCGCGGAGCCCTGCAGAGAACATGTGCTCCTCCAGATGGCCATGCGCACAGACACCAGCTCTGATCCTCATTTACTTTTTCCACTTTGACATTTATACTCCCCAATTGTCTGAAAGATTTATGTGTGAAAATGCCAAGCCACTGTGTTCCAAACTTTCTCCTTTCTCTTCCCTTCTCTCTGCTCTCCACAGGGCGGCCCATGTGGGATTGCCCACTCCACCACAGGCTCAGCAGGAGCTCTTGGTTCACTCCATGCCAGCTCTACAGGGGAGCAGAGTGGCTCACTGAGTTCCACATTTTAGTACTGGAATCCCAGAGAAGGCTGCGGGCTTGCCCCAGGAATGCCTCCTGACCACAGCCCCAGTCAAAAGCGCTAACAGCCAGCAGAGAAGGAAGCAAGAGAACAGTTATCTGGTCGAAATGGGAAATGTGGTGTCAAGCATTAAGGCTTACAGACTGAAGGATTTCTACTTGACAGGCTTATTCTGGATGAAGGATTGTGCCCTCCCAGTGTCTCTGAACTGACGTTTGTTAAAGCCAATGAATTGCAGTTCAGACACAGAGGCAGTACATTTGAGAACAACCATGAAATAAAATGATTAAACTATAACGATGTGAAGAATTAAGAAACAAGATGCTGTCTTCTTGTCAATCATTGCCTCAAATGTCTCCAATCCAACTTGGCTAACTCAAAAGGGCAAGTCTCCAACACAGTTTGGGTCCTAGATCTATGAGGCTAAATTAATGTTCAAGAAACACAAATGAAAACCTATATTTTTAATCTTGGGATAATTATATGCCGACACTCTGGTTAGATCAGTAACATGATTGGCTGTCTTGTCTCATCTGCAGTAATAACTTTTGTTTGTTCCCATGTTAATGCCTGGTTTACAATATTTGAAGTATATGTTGCAGTCAAATACATTTCTTCTAGATGCATTATTATTTGTATTGAAATATATGTACAAACAAAATCTGTTTCCTTGTTTGGTTGCCAATTCTGAATATATTATTATACTACTGTGGCATATAATAGTAAACGTATAGTCAGCTAACCCTGACATGGAGCTCGCCACAGCCTAATCCTTGGTGCACACTTGAAAGAGGCTGTTGTTAAAATAAGCAGTTGTTTTTGTCTGTCTTCCTCAGAGCTTTAGGTGTATGTTGTGTATGTAGGTGAGCACAGCCGTGTAGAACAGGAGCAGGGCACGGGGGAAGTCCCATGAGCTCATTGTCTTGCCTGATAGCACTGCAGCTACGCCTACCTGCCCCATCCACAAACTCACCAGGGAGTGTCTGTGAGGGGCATGTGGAGCCCTAAAACCCACAAACATTTCAAGCAAAGCCAAGATAAAGATAACATTTAAGACATGTTTTGCTTAGAAAAGCCAGGAAAATGCCAGCAGTCAAATTAAACCCATATCACACACACACTGTAGGAGCAGTTAGTTTAGGGGCACGGTGACACTTGGATGAGTAAAGTCTTCCAGAAAGCCCCGGCACACAGAGTTACAACGACATGAATCATTTCCTCCAGAGGAAAAGAACGATGTTATTTTTCTTCCAAATTATCAAAATCTTTACTGCTATTTTTGTGACTGTTTACGCAAGCAAGTTTCAGAGATTAAAATTAAACTGGTGGAGTGAATTATTTTCGTGAATAATTAATTAACATTGTACAAGAAGCAGGTTTCTTTCAAACAATTTTCAATGCCGGAACATTTTCAGGGGCTGTCGGAATGTAACTTTTCTACAAGTCCGCATGAGGAAATAAGGCACTGTAAATACTGGTTTTAAGATATAGGACCTACGCATGCCTTACCTGTACAATACGTTATATCGGAGGATTTTCCCACATATCGGTATCGGTCTGATACTGAACATTCCACCGATATTTTTTCCAAGCGGATCCAGTCTCTTCTCTTTTGTCCTTAATTTAATGAGTAAAAACTGAACTAAAAGAGCAATTAATTAAGAGCTAAAAATATGGCTGTATGTTTACACAATCATGCAACAAATTACTTTTTGAATTTTTGTTTTCATCCCAGAGAATACTACTGCAGCACTTACGTCAACCCAAAAATCTTAATAATGGTATCGGCCAATATCGGTTATCAGCCACAGATGCTAGAAAAATATTGGTATCAGCTCCCAAAAAATTTGGGAGAGAATATATATCGGCCCATCCCAAAGAACCCCTAATATGGTGATGGGTATTAGTAGTTACAGTTATATTGGTTACAGTTACTATAGCTGGTACACAGAGTAGTTCTACCTCTACTTTCAACTGATATGATGTTAATGTTATTTGATATGACAGATACAGGCAATTTAAACTTTTTTTTTTTTTCGGCAATACTACATTATTAGTCTTTATTGGCAAAAAAATAAAAAACATAAAAAATAGCTGCACTCTGCACCTTTACATGGAAGGCACTGAGAGTGTATTTTCATATGAATTTACACTGCCCTCTAGTGATTAGACCCCAGAAGAGTAGCACTAGTTACTGTAAGTATAGACTCATGAGCTCTATTTAAATAAAAAAGTTTACATTGACAGTACAATCTTTTAATATGACATTTTCAATGGTTATTTCTTAAGGAAAACAACAAAAAATAAATGGTTGCGACAAGTCGGTGCGACTTGGTCCTCAACTTCACTATATTAATGACTTCATCTTGCATCAAATATAGTGATTACCAAGTGTGATTGAATTCCCACCCCTTTTACCACTTAAAAACTATGATTTCACTTAATCATAAAAAGATAAGGACAGAAGTTACATATAGTCAAAAACAGAAAAAACGTTCAGATTTTTGGTCTGTTATGGCATAAACCGTCATTATTTTAAAAGTGGATTAATAAGATTACACCAACTACAGTGAGCCAAACTCGTCAGTACTAAACAGAGTAAGTCTCGTTCCCTGCAGCTGGTTTGAGGCTGGTGATGTGAGCAGTGAAAGTTCCTCCAGTGTCACACAGTCCTCATCAGTCAGGTCTGAGTCTGGTGCAAGCAGAGATAGTTCACATACCGACAACATACCAGCGAAGCGCGAAGACTAAACCACACAGCAATGCAATCATCTGCTTCCCGGCTTTACTGTAAAAACAAGACATTGCGACCTTTTGTACAATTATGGAGGTAACTGGCGACCAAATGCATGTAAAATTGTTGAACTGGTGATAGAATAGCCGCCTAAAGACACTTGACATCTATTTTCCACATTTCATTTTATGAGAAATAATAGTGAACACACACCAGTTTTTATTTAACACTGCTTAGAAATGACTAATATAATGTGTGTGTATGCAAACTATACTGCTGTTTAGCAATTCTCAGCCTCCCCTGCCGTTCTGACAGTGTTTTCACTTCCACTGCACTGAATACGAGAAAATACTAGAAAATGAATATTCAGTGAATAAACAGGTGTTTTTTTATAACATGCTTTGCCCTTTCATAGTAGAGGGAAGAAGGTGATAATCTATTGTAAATGAAACGTTTAAACCACTGATTTTAATTAAAAATTATACAAAAATATACAATTAATTGTGTATCATTCACTATTTGATTAAAGAACAATTAACAGATTATTTTGACATGAATGTCATAGTATTTACATTTTGGTTGTTGTTATCATAGCTTCATGCTAATTCATGGTATTTTTTCTCTGGCGCTTGAGTCCAGTGTAAGTCTGCAGCTCAGTCTCTGAGCAGCCCCAGTTTCTTGAGCGCCTCGCGTCGAGACTCCTCGTCCTGTGCTCGGGGACAGATGAGCACACTTATGCCCTGAGAGCGCGGCAGCTTCTGGGAACTGTCAGAGAGCTGAGAGCTGGAAGGAGGGTGCCTCTCACGGCCTGCCTCTGTTCTGGCCACGCCTCCAGCACCAGAGAAGTCTTTCCTGCTCCCCAGAGAGGCCGGCCGTGGGCGATTGTTACGCAACTGGCCCAGACTCTGCTTGTCCTGCCCCAGGGACTCCATGTAGCTGCTCAGGCCCAGGCCCGAGCGCTCCAGTGTGGCTGACTTTACTCCACCAGCTGCTAATGAAGTGGACTTCTTGTCCAAGGGTGGAGAGCTCTGGTCACTTACCTCCAAGAACATCTCCTCCCCTGGGTTACTGAAGCCAGCCGGCACAGGGAGGATGTCAGGAAGAGCCTGGACATGAGGGGTGGCAGAGGGGGTCCGAGCCGAGGCTGGGACACTTGTGTGCCCAGGCAGGTTGCTGTAGACACTGGAGTAAGGCACTGGAGGAGCAGACTTAGGAGGTGTGGGGCTGAGGGGAGAAGAGGCAGGGGCCCACGACCTTTTGGTCTGGAAAGGTTTTGAAGCCGGGCCTGAATCTTCGGATTCTTCACTTTTAAGAAGACCAAGTTTTCTCAGAGCCTCCATGCGCACTTTCTGAGGGTCCATTAACAACCGGTCCGTCGCGCCAGAAGAAGGATGTCCCATGGTGCTCTCGTGGCCTCCTGTGGATTTGTGGGATTTTAGGATGATATTTGGTGGGAGCTTTTTGGGTTTGGGGGCAACAGCCGGTGGACTTTTAGGTTCCACTGGCCAAGGTGAAGCTTCTATCTGGCTACTGGAGGGGCTTGAGGGGCTTGAGGGGCTTGAGGGAGGTACCGACACTTCTGCAGCAAGCTTTTCCTGAGGGGTGGGGCTTGGGACAGTGGGGCTTACAGGGGTTGAGGTCTACAGGAGCACTACTGATAGGGCTGGAGTTTACATAGATGGGACTGAGAGAGGCTGGGCTTGACGGGCTGCTCACTGGGATATTCTTCTCCGACACCCTCCGTCTGAGCACCTCCAGGTTAATGGTTGGTTTGGGAGCAGGGGCCGACGCTGCACTGTCCATCTGAGGGGGCGCTGGTTCATCCATGAAGTCTGATGGAGGTGGAATGACAGAGAGGTCCACATCACTGGCAGGCGTTAGCAGAAAGCTCAGCCTCTGCAGTGGCTCTCTGTGGGTCTCCATCAGAGGATAAACTGAGCTCTGGGCGGAGTGGAGCAGGGACAGGCGTGGTGCTCCCGGAGGCTGACACTGGAGCTGCAGGTGTGGGGTCTGGAGGGATGTGTGAAGGGACATCACTTGTGTCAGACGCAAAGGAGACTGGGTTGTCAGGTGCACTGGATGTTTCGGTTTTGCCACCTCCACTTTCCGCCAGCACGCTCAGAATATTACTGCAGACAAAAGGCTCAGGCAGATTCTCTGAACCATCATCTTTCCGCCTCAAATTAGCTGCAAGAGAAAAGAGAAGCAAACATTTGAGCAGAACAGAATAATTGTGAGAATCGTAAAACAACAATAGCTGATTTAAATGTTTTATATACTCCAAAAAGCAATAAATACACATCACTTTTTAGGTTAAGGCCAAATAAGCATATAAATCCTAAAGTTTGATGGAACAAACTAACACTGGGTAACTTTCTGGAGTTAGCATGCATTGAGTTATAATATAGGCTAGAGAGAAGGTGGGTTCTGTGGCTGGGGCAATTGTGGCGGCCATCTTGAAAAAGAGCTAAATTCAAATAGAAAATAATGTAAAAACAGGGCGATAATATTAATGTGTTTCAATGAACATATAATGGTATATTTGTTGTCCAAATAATGCAGGAAACTGAATAATGTAAATTAATATTCACCCCAAAAACATTGCACTGGTCTATACTTTGATCATTCTTTTGTTAATTTCATGACCTTTACTATAAATGAAGAATGTATTACCTAAAACTAAGAGTATGTTTGTTGTTCACATTAGTTTGGTAGAAAAGAAGCATTAGATCAAGTGCAAAAACAACAAAAGTCAAATCATCAAAGTATTTATTACAAAATTATTTAAAAAAATCCAACCCAAAGTACACAACATGGCTACTGGTACTACAGGTTACATGGCGACGGTCTCTATAGTCCTTATTATACTCAATGGTGGCATGTCACCTTGCCT
The DNA here is from genome assembly GCA_015082035.1 of Chaenogobius annularis. Taxonomy (NCBI): domain Eukaryota; kingdom Metazoa; phylum Chordata; class Actinopteri; order Gobiiformes; family Gobiidae; genus Chaenogobius; species Chaenogobius annularis. The sequence continues at coordinate 1,304,205 of BJKM01000003.1, read as the reverse complement.
GGAAATCCAGAATGATCTCTGTATTTCTGCTTAAAAGGAAAAAAGAAAGGCAAAAAATATCACAGGGACTGAAAAACATTGCAAAACTGTTAATCTGAGGCAAGAGAAGTTTGTCGCGACGAAAGGGCGGGGTGACCAGACTCACTTCTAGTAAAGAATTGTGTATTCTGGATTCCAGGCAACATGTCACCTGTATCTGAACATTTACTGTGGAGATACATACGTTTTATGCCATACTGCAGAATATTAAGAACAACATTTCCATGGACACAAGCACATGAAGGTTTCTCCAATTCAAGTAAGAGTCAGATTTGTGGAGATACAAGTTCACTCACAAAAAGAATCTCTACGTTTTTCAGTGCAATAAAAAATACCAAAAAAAAGTGATGTCCTGGGCCTTTACGGAATAAATAATGTTGGCAATAGTAAATTCAGTTTATTTTATTGTAATTGTATTGTTCTACAGAGGAACAATTAAAATGTTTTTAATATCGTGTGTAACTTGTGCGTACAATGATTGGCACACATTATATACAACATTTCCATGTGTTTTAACATTTGGAATTGCTTCTTCATACTGTGGAATTGTGACATCCCTAACATAAAATTACCTGAATCTGGTTCATCGTTGGAGAAGCCACTGTCTTCATGAAGATCCAAAGACTCGATGGTTTCTTCCAGGAACATGAGACAGGCCTTTTCCTCCGCAGACAGGTGCTCCATACTGTCCTCACTCTGCGCAGGGGAACATAACTTTAATACAACACAGCGACACACAGTTACGCTTCATGAAACAATTACTTTATTGTCTGTGTATGAGGAAAATTGTCTTCTGCATTTAACCCCTCTTACAACGTTACATAAGACAACTTGCCCAGAGCAGTGGGGAACCACAATGCAGCGCCTTCAACCCTTTTCTAAACCTCGAGAGGATCCTGGCCAGGAGTAAAAAACATTCAAGCACAAAAAGACAAGTCCTACATAAAAGGGAATCAAACCGGAGACCTTCTAGCCACTTCTACGTTCAAGGATTAAAATGTACAGAAATGTGCTTGTCTTTTGCACACACAGGTGTCAGGTGTACACTGACAGCTTCTTCCCTCGGGACACAAAGTGCCAATCCCTGAACCCCGCAGGCTCCTGACAAACAGCTGCTTGTGTGACATAACCCACTAAATCTTATTGTGTAATACTGTCCAGTACAAAGCAAAAGACAGGTGCACAAGTGTCTAGATACCTTTTTCACAACCGGCTTGTCTTCTGGAGAGGCTATTTATCTCTCCATTAAATGTACCACTAATGGACCACTCATTTATACGTAAATAATACATGTTTTTCGACTTATTTATTCAGCAATAAAAAAAACTACAAGAACAAATGCAAGATATATTTTGTGGAACATTCCAGGCAAAGTAATACAAGCAGGGGGCGGCGTAGCCATAATACCGCCACTGTTTATACGCCAATGAACAATTAGTTTCACTCATGTAGGTAGACAACAATAAAACTTTGCTTTGAGTCAGTTCTTGTTTCATATGGATTGGCCAAGCAATTTGTGCCCTGGTCTTGTCGACCTATTTAATCGAATTGTGTTTCTTCTTAGCATTTGACCCATCATTCAACATGTGCTATTCATGAGCTTCAGCTTCCTGTTTATAACGTTTGCCTGGTCAGAAGATATTATATTGTGTTTCGAATTGTTAATTGCTATTGGCAACAAGGGCGACAATATTGGAAATAAGCAGTAAGGGTGTGCCAAAAATACGAAAATATCGATATATCGTAATACTAAATTTGGTGATAAAGTATCGATATCGTGGGCTGCTGTATTGATATATTGCCATGGGTCATTTTTTATATAATTTCCCAAATTATTTTGGGACATTTGATATTTTAAGTGTTTTGATGATTAAAATGGGTGTATTTCATTTGGAGTTTGTGCAGGTCATGGTTTAACAAAGAAACATTTTGTTAAAATGTATTGGGTTCTTTTAAAAAATAGTGATATATCGTAGAATATCATGAGCAATATATTGACTATCGCATGTATCACAAAATTGTGATATTATCGTATCGTGAGCCGTGTATTGTATTCTATTGTATTGTATTGTATTGTATTGTGTATCGCATTGAATCGTGAGCGGCCCATGTCATTCACGCTATACATCAGGGATATTCAACTTCATTTTCCTGAGGGCCAGATTTTTCGGAGGACCAAAGCCTCTGGGCCGGAGGTGCACAGCCCGCCACTTTAACTACTGTAATTTGGGTCGGACAAATATCCCCAACACTGTTTCAATAAATGGAGTTAAAACAATAAAATAATGACTGATAGATTCGATTTTTGTGAGTAATAACAAACTGCAAAAGCAAAACTGCTCTGAACAAGAATTAAACTACAACTAGACTGGTACCAACCAGGTCTGAAGCGGAGTTTAACAGGGACTAAACAAAGACTAAACCAGATCTAAACTAGTGCTAACCCAGAATTAAACCAGTAAACAATATTTTTTGTTTTGTTTTCATATTTGGAAGCTGGGTCCTGGGCCAGATTAAATCACATGAAGGGCCTGATTTGGCCCCGGGGCCTGATGTTGAATAGCCCTGCTATACATGTTTGCATACAACACGTATGCAAACATGTATGCAAACATGTATGCCGGTGTACGAATAAGAGGATGTTTTTGAGAGTGAATGAAGGACAACGGATGTAAATTAGCAACCGTCTACAGTCCGGGGTGTTTACAGCATGTGTATCATGTACGTTCATTAACATGCATGTGAAATACAAAAGTACTGCAATACTGATATTATTGTAACATTTGAATATATCTTTTTACATAATCATTTCAGTTATATTAAAACAATTGTGTTTATGCAATAATGCATTAGTCTGTCAAAAATAAAATGAAATAAAAAAATTATAAAAAATAAATTCAAGGCTAATTTAATTTAGACTGAATAAGGAATAGTGCGAATAAAGAAAAGCCTTCAGACACAAGCTCCACATGGAAATCAAACCGGGACTTTCTTGCTGTGAGGCGTGAGTCATGTTTGATATCAAAGCACTCACACAGGCAGAGTTGACGCTGATGACACTGTCACAGCTGTGAGCGCTGTCCATGTTACTGAGGGTTTCCACGGAGACGGCGCGGGGCCAGGTGTCACTGTTAGGCATCTCACTGAGCTGACCTGCTGCACTCTGCGCGGCGCTCCTCCACCTGCAAGAACAACACAAGTCTGGCCATGTACTCTTGGCATTGCAGTGTTTTCAAAAGCCAAATAGAATTCTGGTGGACGGCTTCATATCAATGTTCCACAGTATGGCATTAAAATGATCTTGTCATGCGTTTATTGAATTACAGGGGTTTTTATCGCTTGAAAATATGTTGACAAACATGTAATCTTACTGTGAGCAGGCTCGCTTCTCCACTGATTTGACTTGTAACGTGGCCTGGTTGCAAGTTAAATAACATACTGTGGAACAATCCAAGCATGCAAAGACTAACATCTCCAGGGAGCGAAGAAGGTGGTGAACCCTCCATCAGAAAAGTTACATAGTGCACCTTTAATGCAATAAAGGTATGATTTGGTTCCTTCTGTGATCAAATCCACTCAATACAATTTTCTTTAGTAAAACTGAAGGAAAATGGTGAAAAAAAAAAAAGAAATCATCCGAACTTTACAAAACGGAGGCTTCGGTTTTTGCAAATGTACTTTTTTCTCTGAATAGTTTTTGCTATCTCTCAATATGGAGTGAAGCTCTAGGGATGTCAAGATTAATAGATTAATCGATAATCTTGATTATTTTGGTAGCAATAAAATCGTGACAATATTAGAAGAAAATTTTGTTTTAAAAAAATTGGTCTTTTTAGTTTCAATTAAAAGAAATGTGACGATTTTAGCAGAAAAATGACGTCTTTTCTGCTCAGCCTTTACTCTGAGCCTTTACTCATAAAAAGTAACATTAAATGTAAAGTGTTTTTTTATTTTGCTGTTTATGTCAAATTAATCATTCAAAAAGATTGATTTCACAAAGCAGGTCACACATTGAAATGTTGGATTTTATTGTTGTTTTGGCCATGATGTTAATAATCGTAGAAATCATATTTAACGAATAATCGCTAAATCGCAATTGTTTATTCTCACAATAATCATTACGCTAAAACTTGAAATCGTGACATCCCGAGTGCCACCCTGCTGCATTTGCCTCTCAGCCAATCATGTCAGAACTATTCATATACAGGCTCTCTCTCTCCTTGTTTGCCCTGTGTGTTTCATCAAGCGTCTCCACCACAGCAGCAGGACCAGCCGCCTCTTCAGCCTTCCCATTCGGTGTCCACTTATTGGGTGATATTTTCTGCTAAATCGATCAATCTTGCCTTAATCTCGTCACTGATTTCACAACTTGTCAGGGGTCTAAGTGCCAACGTTTCTCCATTCATTAAACAAACTTCTTCAAAACTATTCTCTCGGCCCAGCTAAAGCCTATCCCTGCAGCCGTGGACCTTATTCATCCTGGGGTTTGTTTCCTGTTTATAGGTGATATTTGAGGACTTTCATTCAAAACATAAAGTAATTTCGTTTTGAATTGATATTCGCAACGGCATTGCTTTGTGTGTGTGTGTTTGTCTTGTGTTTAGTGTGGAACAACATTCAGGAAATACCCATTTATATTATAATCTGCAATGACTTAAGCACGAACAATGAATGATTCAGCTACGTGATTTCCAGTCGCAAACACACATATTTTGTGAGTTACGCGGGGCATTTGAGAGGACAGTGGATAAGTGGTCTTAATCACCGGTGATTTCCTGCTCACTGGACATTAAATGACAGCTCTGGCATGTGAAAAACAACCAACAAACAACCAGACACCTGTACTGTGTAATTCCTGTTTAGTGTAAAGCAATAAAACAAATACAGTAACTAAATGATACAATAAAACAACTGTAATCATTGTTATTTGATGAATATGTTGAATATTGTCATAGTAGTTCTGACGCAATAGTTCAATTTTGGGCAGGACTGAAAAAAAAAATGCATAAACTGTCTAATCCCAGGTATTGCATCATGCTTGTTGACTTCTAAACTAAAGGGTTATTAGCATTAGCAGGATTCATGCTTAATTAGATCCTTTTCGAGGCAGGATTCGTTGCTGGCAGAAGAATTTATAAGTGATTTGAATTAGCTTTACGTCAATTCAAAGCACAATTTTGAGTTGATTGCAATTAACCTCACATCCCACGCTTGAAATCAGTAAATATAGCTCAAATAGAGACTAATGCAAAATCCAAATGAGGACAAATGAAGTTCATGACTTAAACAACTATGGCTTGAATGCTCAGATCCTCAAGTTTATAAGGCCTCTTCAATTTGGCCCACATCATCCTGAGAAGTGCCTTTTACTGCAAGTTTAAAACCCTCTTCCATTATAGCCTCAGTGACTAACGTCCTGCTGTGACTTGACCTAAAGGTTCCAAGACTTAATGAAGGTGTGGTGGCACTGTAAAACCACAGATAAATGCAGCGTTTTTGATTAGATTAAAAGTATTGACCAGCGCTCTCACTCTTTGGCCCCCGTATGAATGGTCTATGTTTCAATACGCAGCCCTCGATAAGAAAAGTTTGGACACTGCTGACTTAAACCCTGTTGAAAATCGTTTCTTTGGGCATTACTTAAGCAAACAAATTGAAAAATGAGGTGACCTAATCTGCAACAAAGGTAAAGTCGGTCCAGGGCTAGTCTGAGTCCAACAAGTGTACTACATAAGGAACCACTCCACTGATAACATCAACAGGCTTTTGTACATGGCTCTTTCATCAGATCCAGAGGGAGTTCAATGATGCCGTGAGCGTGGTATTGTTATGTTAAAGCCCTATGATTACGTGTTCTCTACTGTTCTTCACGGCTGCGGGGGACTCTTCGTGGCTCTTTTTTCTAAATACAATAGTGAAAGAAAATTGTAAAGTACTTTTGAAAGCGGCATTGTTTTGATATACTGTGGAACTGGATCAAATCGGAAAGAAATCTTACTTCTGCATTGGAGTTTTTATCAGCCAGATGACACGTGATCATACACAGAATAGCTAATGTAATACTTTTACATTTATTTAACATTTGCTTTAACTTTTATTGTTGAATCAACTTTTTCAATGCCCTTTTAGTAACTGATTTGGTGCCAAAATTGTTGAAATTAATGTGACTGAAAGTATTTTCATGGCCAAAGCTGATACCGATTGATCAGAATCTAGAAAAAACAATGGCCGATTGGCTCTGTTCATTTTCTGTGCTGATCTGTAGGGTTCATTTCAACAATTTTCCCCAAACTGGAGAAGAAAGCCGTGTGTAGTTCCCTCTTCCCTCTAAATAAAGCTTTCTGTGTATTTTTTTTCGGCAGCTAGTTGGCTCAAACGAAATATCGGCCGATATTTTGACATACGTCAAAAAGTGCAAATATTGGCCAAATAAAATATTTGTCTATATCTGTAACTAATCAATAATCCATATAGTTGTCAGCTACTTTAGCTGAATAATGTCTCTGGACTCTACACAGACTCTAAAGCATGCAATGTGTGGAGAGGTTTTATGACACAAACTGGACAGTAATTACATCAAAATGACACAAGTATAACATTTTGTGTTCTAAATTTGTCAAGATGACCCTAAGATCCATCACATTATCGCTGTTTTGGGTCAGATTTAGGAGAAAATGTTTTGCAGCCCTAAACATACACACTAATGTAAGTGGAGAGAATAATTGGGCTGAATAAATATTGTAATTTTCAAATGACTTGGTCCTTTCAAATCCTCAACCTGCCAATAGTTGAATATTATTTACCTAACAGACCTTCACTAACTGTTTCAAAAGAAGTCACATATATTGATTATAGAAGTGATAACATTACATCCACTAAACACGGAAGCTGCTTTCACTGTTCAAGCCTTGATATGAGCAAATACAAGGTTTTTCTTTTTCTTTCCTGTACTAGTTTTGAGCACCTGTAATGCTATGTGTGTGTACTGTTGACATAAACAGTTCCAAGAGCAGGGGAAAAACTCACACTTCTCCCATATTTACATGTTTAGTGAAAACAAAGGCTGGTTGTCAGAGCCGGAGCAGGACTCCCAGTAAAACCCTTTATAAGGTGCTAATTACTGGCCCTCCCATTAGACCTGACGTTTCCCAGGCAAAGTAAAGTCAGGGCCAACACCTCTGCATAGCTCACTACACCCAAAGCTGAGTCAGGATTTTAATAGAAGGAGGAATGCTACTTTGCTTGCTTTCTGGTCGTAGTTACTTCTCATATTCGTTGAAGCCTTTGTGATGAGACACACTGGAACAGGAGGGCAATAAATGTTCCCTTATCATTTATTTGAAATGAAAATGGGGAAGTATTTCTAACCTGCGCATTATGGTTCCTTGAAACACTATACTGCTTACTGGTGGTCATAAAAGGGCCAAATGTGTAAGGTATGCAATGTGAACAAGGACAGTCAATGCAAGTTCAATGATTAACACAAACAAGTTCACTGTTTAAACTGTTGTGCAAGAAAAAGCAGAAATGAACGTTTGGCAATAGCATGCTTCCAGTTTCTCCAAACGTCCAGCCAAAGACAAAATAGCATTGGTCTTTTTAATATAAAAGTAGAAAACACTGATAAGAGAATTAGATCACACGTTACTGCATAAGAGAGTAGGTCAACAAGGTAGTTAAAAAGAAACACGTATCAAGAAAGAAGACAGAACAAATCGGCCATCACTTACCATACAGAAAAAGAGACTTGACCTGTGGAAATGTCTATAACTCAGTCCATAACTGTGGTGGGTGACAGTCCGGCTTCCTGTCGCTTACTCTTTCCAATAGAAAGTAAAGCAGAAGTGACAAGAGCAGGTGGAAAGTAATAGCCTCCCGCTGAGCCAATCGCTTCCGTCGAGATTTACGTCCGGCCAATCAGAGAAGGCGCGCGCACGAAACGCCTCCTTCAGCCAATCAGACAATGGTTTAGACGTGCGCTTCCTGGTTCTAAGACTAAAGAAAATATTCAAGTCTTTAAGAGTCAGAGGAGCCAAACATTTGATTCATATAAGAGTATTTTTACTTCAAAATGAGAAGTAGTAGGCTTTCAAGAAATGTTATAGTATGAACTGTACAAGTAAAAACGAATTCCAAAAACTATTCAGTGTACAATTTCTTCAAAATGTTACTCAAGTCAAAGTTATTAAATGAATGTTAACAATCCCACAATCCGTCGAGTCTTTAAGAACATTCTACTTAAACAGATAAGCATCAACACTTTATAGACTTCATTTTACACCTTACCTGTTAGAGCAGTCAGTCTGTGTTGCATTTGTTTCTAACAAAATAAGTTGCATTTATGTTCTACGTTTGATGATTTCCTCATTTCAGACAGTAAAGCCTATACAACTATGGGATATTCACTATTTTTTTGAAATAAACATCCAAACGTATTATTACTCACAAATATTGTACCTTATTATTTGTTTAGGATTGGCTTAATAAACTTGAACTGTGAACAATCAAGTCTTTGGTGTTGAATAATGACACTACTTTTTGTAGCTATTGTTTCCCGTTTGTTTACACTGTCAGGGTAAATTTGGTTTGCAGTGATTAAGAGCCATCAAACATACATCAGACGACATTGACCTTTGTGTAAATTTTTGTTTCATGTAATTACAGAGATACAAACATTTATATATTCTGATATGTTAAACGGCACAGAAGATTTTACAATAGAAATGTGACCCTTCTCTAGCGCCACGTTAAACCCTCGGGTTCAAGAATATTCTGATGCCACAAACACAATCATCAATCAATGATCATTGGCATAATTGTGCAAGGCATTTTTACATTTTGTATTGGTCCATTTGGTATTTCCCACAGTGGTTTGATATGCGTGACTACGTTAGAAGAATGTAAGAAAGAGATTCATGAGCTACAGTCTAGAAAGCTTGATAGGACCGCACATCCAGGTAAGTAAGTATTAGTTGCATGCTTAGAATGAGCAGAATTCTTGTCTTTGTGACGTTGCTGATTAACCTTAACAAGGAAATGGGTTTGGCAAAATCATTGTGTTTGCTTTTAGGGCTGAAAAATGTCATATCTCAGGTTTAATACAATGTGAATATCAAAAACAAATAATGAGTCAGTCACAAATTACTTGAGCCATTTAATCATTGTACAATTATGAAAATAATCATAAAAAAGACTGGAAGCCCAAAGTGATATGTACAATCTTTTTTTGAAGTGAGGTCCCTCTGCTGAGTCGCTTTCCTCAGCCTTATTTAATCACAGGGTATTTATTCACGATATGTTTAACTCTGTTATGACATAATCCTTTCTCTTTTTTGACAAATGTAAAAATTACATACATACATATACATATAGATATCTATAAAATAAAATCATTCAAGTATCAAAATACAGAGCACTATAATCATGTACAATATTAATCTGACCCTTGATATCATCAGAAATGTCCCAAATATCTCCACATTTTTAGCAATGTGCAAAAGCTAAATGCGACCAGGCTGATTGTAAAGGCGCCAGTGTAAGTGTTAAATACTGGCCTATGTACCGCGTTCACTATAATATTTGTACCATAAACACATCAGCTGATCAGTACCTTTAACAGTCGACAAACTGGAGAGATCATGGCCTATTGTTGTACCAGCCTGCATGGCAGGTTTTGTGATTAACTTTGTTTAGAAAATCTAAATATAAAGGAGCAGTGTACCACGCCTGATCCAGTTTCTGCTCTGGGACAGGCCATTGTCCTATAAACAATTAAAACATACAAAAATATTGTAAATCAAATAAAAGCCACCCTGTCTCAGATAAAAACCGTCTGTAGTGTCAGTTCCTCTGCCCATTGTCCTCAGAGTTTGGTTAGATGTTTGTGCAAGAGTACACTTGAGAAGATCACAGTTACAAGATGTGTTACACTGAAGAACATGGTTCTGCTCATAAAATATGCAACGGATGCAGGACAGTTGGCTTAAAGTATGTACCAAAACGTTCACCTTTTCTCTGCTACATTATTTGTATTGAAACACAAATGTCCTTTGTCTATTGCCACTTCCTCTTTCCCAGGTTTTGCATTCAAACCTGTTTGTACTGTACATCCTCAACATAAACAAGTTTGTCTTTGTAAGAGAGAATACGTTGAACACATTATTTTGACTGTAGTTTGTTAAATAGATTCATGTGGAGTGGCAAGGCTCCTCCAGTATGTCCCGGCGCTGAAATGCTCTTCTGCAGAAGTAGGTTACTTTTCCATAAATGTCCTACATCCAGCACTGCACCAGGCTCATTCCTCTGTCTGTGGGAGCGGCCAGAGCTCAGCTACAGGGCAGGGACGACACACGCACAAAGCAACCAGGTTAAAATAACATAATACAGATGACCAAAAGCAGCATGACTCATAGCACATCATTAACGATGAACTCTTTTCAAACGACAGTAAATTATTAACATACAAAACAAAAGGCAATGTAAGCAGGTGACAAAAAAAGGCAGATTTTGTAAACAGAAACAAAAGAGAAAGGATGGGCAAACAACATTCCCTTGAAACAAAGTGATAGATTTGAAAAAGTGCTAATTCCAAAGCAAACGTGAATCTCATTGAGAGCAGAGGCCATCAATCAACAGTTTTAGCCTACATACGCATCGTCATTGCTACCAAGATATTTAGCTACAGATAGGCCACGTCACAGTGCTTAAATTGTCAGCTTTTTTTTTTGTATGATAAAAAGACTGCATGAACTTGAGGATTTTGGACTGTGATCAGAACTAGCCCATGCGGATTCACAGTTTCCCCGGTAATCAGCCAGGCATAGGAAGAGTAGCGGAAGTGGTGACATTTGCGTTTTCGTCCAGTCAGCGGTTGAGATCAGACAGAAAAACCTCAAAGTGGACGTCTTCTGGCGAATCGACAGGAGCATGGAGGAGAAGGAAAAACGCCGTCACGCTTGATTGCTTTGTTGTACAGGAATCATTCGACATAAAGCTCAGGTAAAAGAAAAATAGATTTTGGACAGGCAGCAAGCTTGTGAAGGAACGACACACGCTGGAAGGAACTGAAAAGGTGCCAAGTTTTCAAGTGCCAAGTTTCAGGTAGTGATTAGTTTTTTAAAAAAAGGAAGCGTTGGTGACAGTTTTGCAATAACCAAGCACCAAGTAGGAAGTAGTATGGTAGTTCAGGATCCAGCCAAAAGACACAGGTAAAGTCACACTGAAAGGAAGGCACAGAGAAGGTGGGCAGACCAGGAGAGAGCGGGGGGGGGAGGCAGGCGAGGCGAGGCGAGGAAGGGGGTCCACTCAGAATATAGTGGTCTCGTACTTAGTGCTAATAGTGCGTTTGGACTCCTTGGGGTCGACGAGCCACGTGGCGCTGTTCTGGGACTGAGAATCTCCCTCCTGGTCCACGTGATCTCCCTGGAAATACGAACAGAACAGATCGGAATGATTGAAATGCCCATGCAGAATTTCCTTTATCTTTTTTTATTCTTAGAGGTGCGCTATGTAGCTTCTCTGGTGGTGGGGGGGGGTTTGCTTGACTCCATGGAGATTAGTGGACTAAAGAGGGCGGGTCGTGAGCTCACTAAACGATGATCTGACCATGTGTCGGAACTGAAAAACTGCACTTACAAGTAGGGTAGTATGTCAAGATTATTAGGTTAATTGATATTTGAGATTATTCAGGTCATAATATAATGGTAAAAAAAAATTAAAATAAGAAGTATATAAGTATAAAGCCCAAACAATAGAGAGAATCACTTTTTTTAATCTGGCTGTTTTGTCATATTTAACTTTATTTCGTCTTAACCTGGTCACAAACTTGAGGAATAGTAACACAGGATTGAAAGAAAATGAAAGGGAGATTAAACTCATGATTCATTACAAAAACTCCTTCACTTCCTTACTCCACGCCTTCTCCTTTCTACTGTTGTCCACGTGACACTTTTATCATCTTAATAATCTTGACACAATCGCCTAAAACGACTAAAATACTGCAGACCTATTTTTGTATTGGGGTCCTCGCTCCACAGATCTGACCTGTTACTTGGTCTGGAGGCATCAGCTGCTTGTCTCCGTGAAGATAGAGGAGTTTAATGCTGTATTGTGGAACATTCTAGGCAAAGCAATTACTGCTCCATGGAGACAAGCCAAGTTATATAGTGCACCTGTAAATGATTTGCCTTTTACACAATAAAGCAAATATATCTGCATTTTCTTTTCTACAAAACAATTCCCTCAGGACAACATTTTGGCTTGCCTGGTACAAAATCATTTAAATTGTGACTAACTGAGATCTAAAAACCAAAGAAGGGGAAAGAGGTAAGAAGAAGCCAATAGTTGGACAGTTTTCAAATCAATGTTCTCTACTAAAATGCACCCGAGAATTATGTTTTTATGGTATTACTTTAAACAGACAGAAGAGGGCGTAGATGTTCAGAAAAATAAGACATTACATTTAGCACAAGAGACAAAAACAGAAAGACACAAGTGAAAGAAGAGTTGGTAGATTGGAAAGGAGTTTGGGAGTTAGTCTCATTTCTGATGACTTGTCTTACATGTACAATCCAGTTTGGTCAAAATGATCCCAAAATGTGACTCGTGCCACTTTACAGGTCGTGAAACTATGAGAGTTCATCCTCTCTGCATGCTTTTCATCTCATCGTTCGATTTTGTCTAATTGTAGCTGACTTATGATGAGGTTTTAATCCATATCTAAATTCTATCGCCTTGGAGACGACAATGGGTGACGTTACGATCTGTGGAGACGCACCGCAGCTCACAGCAATAATGCATGTTAATCAAGGTCTTAGCGAAAGATTCAAATTCAGTCATCTGGACATTGTTTCGACTCTCATCCAAGAGTCATTCTCAATCTGTTTAGCAATACAAATATCTGTAGCAGAATTAGATTGAATTCAATGGCATATTGTGGAACACTCCAGTGACTGCACTAACAGGCGGAGGAAGCTACAACAGTGAACTCTCCTCTCTGCTCTACAGCTTTAAAAAAAACCACAAGACAGGTTTTTGAGGAGGCAAGTGATCAGAAACGAGCTGCACCCTGATGTGATAAGTGGGAGCAGCACCTGAGCTGCAGAAGTGGCAGAAGTGGCAGAAGTGGCAGAGGGCAGCGGCAGAGCAGAGGGACGGTGAGAGGAGCAGGTGTAACAGTAACAGCAGCGACTGTCGAGAGGAGGAGAGTCCTGAGGGAGACACAGCACCACGGGTGAGACGAGAGAGCGACCGGAGGAGGGAAAGAACAAACACAAGGCACCGACAGACGAAGACGGGCAGAAGGACACGTGTAATGTGAACAGTAAACAAGAGCACCAGAAAGAAGTGATGAGAATATCTAAAGGTGAGGAGAGTGAGTGACGCTCACATGGTATGTTCGACTAGCACATTTAGAAAAGGTCAAATAAAAAAAAAACAGCAATTTATTTTTCTCTCTTTCTAGTGTAAATGGTAGAAGTATCATTGTCGAGTGTGTGTGGAAAATTCAGAGGAAGGAGATTATGAAATGCACATTGACAAAGCACATCAAAACAAACGCACTCTGAGATGATCTTGTGCTTCTTTTTTTTTCCTCGGGCTCTTTTAACTCCTTTTACTGTAAAAAGTCTCTGTTTCCTTTGTAATGTCTCAGATGTGTTGTCATGTTATGTGTCTATTGTTGTCTTGAATTTAATGTTTAATGTTTTTACCTCCTTTAGGACAAAGGAGGTAAACATGTAGCTGTTGTGCTAATAACTCTGCTGCTGACGCACTGACTAATATGCACTCTGCTAATTCGAATAAATATAATACAAAATAAAGACAATTCCTGGTCCTAGTCCTCCTATTGCTGCATTGATGCAAATGAAGCTTAAAGAAAATTATATTTATAGAAAACAAACCATGCAAGATAAATACACAGCCACTGCACTGACACCAAATTCAGTTTTTCTGTGTATAAAGCTTTGTTATGAATAAATCTATAGATTATTCTGCTTCATATATTCATGGGCTTCAGCTTTCTATTATCGGCAACATTTTGAGGACTTCTCAGCATTCAGCACACTGGATATTGTGTTTTAAATGGCTGGTCCACATTTGTTATCATTCTGAGACACGTGGATACTGTGATATTTCTTTGTAGCGCCAGGACTTACTGCGGATCTGCGCACGCTGCCTCTTGGTTTTGGCACCGGTCGGGTGGACTTGGTTTCTACGATCTCGGCGGTGGAGGCCAAAGGGATGTTTTGGTGCTGCCTGGTCCTTTGCGCCTGCAGAGCGAGCTGATAGGCCACTTCGAACGCCTGGCCCAGCGTTAGGATAATCTCATAGGTCAGGTTCTGGAGCACACAGAGGAGAAGGGTCAGTGAGTTCATAACATTTTGCAGCATTGGGTTTCTGATTGGATATCGGTTCAGTCAATATTCTAGTCGGGCATATAAATTGAAGTAAAAACAATTCCTGGCCTTTGTGGGTCCAGAACATCTGATAATGTTTGTAACTCTGAACATTTTGATTAATTTTGTGATAATATTTGTTTTATGGGAATAAGTTCTATTTTCAGTCAGTCTTCTGGTATCAACAGATGCTGTGAAGCCCCATTTTAACCAAATAAAAGCATGTTTATTTCACTAAAAATGTATAAAACACCCGTGTCCATACTGTGAGCGGGCTTGCATCTCCACAAACCTGACTCCTGCTCGTCTCCGTGAAAATAGTGTTCCTTTAGCTACAATACTTCGCAGTATGGCATCACACGCATCTACCGCCATGAAGATTGCTCTAAAATATGGTTTTAACTTTCTATTTTCCGTGGAATCTGGCAGGTGATTTTCCACCTCCAGAAAGTTACATGCTGTCACTTTTAGTTGATAGTCTCACCACTAGTATTGGAAAAGAAAAAAAGATGGATTCTGGCTGGTGCATCTCCAGTTATGTCCTTGTCAGTAGTAACGCATTAATTATGTTTTTTTTGCTTTTCTTGACACTGAATGATGCTTTGCTAACATGTTGTGATATTCATTCACTCCTTTGTGTCTCAACCACAGACTGACCACAGGAACACATATTTCATATAAACCAGGGGTATGTGAAGGGTCTCGCTCAAAGTGGCTGAATGTCTCTACCAACAGCAGGTCCACAGTAGTTTAACACAACATTTACAACTGCATTTTGAGAGTTGATCAAATACCTTACCACATCTACAGTGCTGAACACGTGGCAGTAGTGGTGGTTGGTCTGCAGATCTTTTGTGATGTAGGCAAACGTGCACAAGTCCTCCGGGTCCTGCGCTGCGCACGAGATATTTCTGATCTCATGTTCAGCGATGATGTTCTAGAAGGAAAATACAGCAGACCTTTAACACTACACACAAATAACACATATGCAATAAAATGTTCTCTATTCTGTATTTATTCGCTGATATGACAGGAAACAGTTCATTCTTACCTTATTGGCCGCATCAATAAACTTGACTCCCTTGTATGTTATTGAGAGAACGATGGTTGGCACTTTTCTTAATTGCTCTGTTGACCTCTGGAGAGAGACACGACACGGTCAGAACACCAAACTGGACAAGAACTGATAGGACATTTGTACAGACACTCACGGTAACAAAGTTTACAGTGCGATATATTGCTACAGAAAATATCATGATAAAAACGACAATGTTGAAAGTACTTTATGCCATCGACACCTAAACCTAACCCTAAAACAGGATAATCCCAGTGAACCCTTTTCTAAATGAACAATACTGTTAAAAGACACGAGCTGCAACAAATAATAAAGCAAATTAAAACTATTTAGAAGTTGGTTAGTAACTATAAGTAGTCCTGGAAGTTATTTATTTGACTATCTCTTTGAATCTTATTTTACTCCAATAAAATAAAAAAAATGTACACAAGTTAAATATTGAAAAATTGTTCCATTTTTAATTTAGTGAACAATAAGTCAATGGAGTAATTACTGTGACAGGCTGTTTTTAGTTGTAGAAAAAAGGGAGTTGTGCAACCTACCCGCATTTTGGCACATGCATCCTGGGTGGACTCCGTACCCCGTAGGTCCTTGATAAGCATGGAACCCAAGTACTGCAAAGAATAGACATGATAAAACATCTGCGGTACGGTTCATTAAAGCAGCAAAGAAAAACAAGCGTACACTGGCTTCGTAGGCACAGGATTCAAAGATGAGTTTCTCAGGTTGATGATGCCAGTTCTGCACAGGAGCGTACGGCGCCGCTAAACTCGGCGGCCGAAGTGTCAAACGAGGTTCATGATACCGCTCTTCTTGCCTTTCCTAAAAAGAAACATGTTTTAGTACACAGGTTTTAGTGGTAAACATTAGAGAGAAGTCCAGATTTAAATATTGACCTGCGTTCTTTGCCGATGTCTTTGGGGAAGTTCGTAGTCTGCGTCAGAGCTTTTCTTTCTGTCTCCTGTCGGCAGCAGAGGGTCCATGGAGTGTCCGCTGTACGAGTCCATTTGACTGAGAGGAGAAGACGACTGGGAACCTGGAAGGTCAAGGCACTGCAGGGGAGAGGACAGTTAATACTTCTGTGGCAGAATCCAATTTGAAAATATTTTGTGGAAATTATTATTATTATTTTTTCATTTTCCGTCATTATTAGAATATTCAATAATTAAAGTGCATATGGTAGGTAATTATGGCTTTGCTTGGTGGGATAGAAACTGTGATAAATATTTATCATAGTTTCACATCAAGTAAAGTAAAAGTTTGTCAAGAAGAAGAAAAAAAAAGTGACAAAATACAGGGACAATTTGCACAAAACAGACACAATTTTAAACAATAATTTAACAAAATACAAGCGTTATCAGGAATTATTATTTATAATGCATAAGGATTTTGGGCCATGTTTACTTGGTTGTGGGTTGCTAGGTAACAGTTAAGGAATTACCTCTACCTATGACACATCTGCTGCTCATGTCCAACCAGGAAGTACAATTCTAAACGTCACAAAAATGGTCAAATTCGGGGAAAATGTGGCTTTTCTTTTTTTTTTTTTTCATTAAATTACTTAAATATAGAAATGTTCACTAATGTTTAGGGACATGTGTAGTCTAACCTGTCATATGCACTTAAAGATAAAAAGTTCTTACCCTGATCTGAGAGAGTCGGGGAGGTTTTACGGGCGGCTCCTCGTACGGCCGTTCTGCTAAAGAGGCGATGATTCGTTTCCTATGGCCCAATAATGTGATCTTTAAAACCTGTAAAACACGCTTGGATGAGAACAATTGACAGGCGGAGTAAACAATCACAAAAACTCATTATGTGCCATGTGTCAAAGCAATTGAGAATCACAGAACGGACTGACAAAACAGCACGGACTTCTTTCAGATCGACAGGCATTAAACAATGTAAGTGACAAACTTTATTAAGTTCACCCTGAATGACACAGGAATTTCAGTTAAAACATTTTCCCACATATGAATGGCGCTTCAGATTAACAGCAATGATTGGTCCGACACGATACTGAAAAGAACCTTATTCTCGTTGATCTGAGTGACAAAACGACTGTAATAAATCTATTAAAACCCCTGGAGACCCCTTTTAACTTCTGAGTTTGAGCGAGACTGAATAGGCCCATAATTTCACCCCTCCGATGCCTTTGATCGTGCTGTCGCTCCAGTGAGACTCACATTGACGATCTCCAGTTCCCACAGGTTTTTGACACAGTCTAAAGTGCGATATCCGCTGGACAGGAAGTTAGGCAAGTACTCCTGAAGGCCGAGGTTCTCCAGCCACGACGAGAGGGAGCAGCTGCCGTCACAGCCGAACGCTTTCACCTGCACAACAAGACAGACACTCGGTTATCATAAGCGAACATAACGCAACAAACAGGCCTAAGCGGTTGGGAATAAAAGTGTAGGTATTAGGAGTGTAGGAGTCGATTAATCCGGCAATGGAATCTTAGTCGAGCAAAACAAAAAACAAGTTCTTTTGTTGGAATTATATGAATCACAGCAGAACGGAGAAAGCTTGGGTTGTTGGAGAGATTTGGGAGTGAATTGTTGATTTAATGTGCCTTTCTACAGATAAATACATTGTTTACTAGTTGTTTTCCGTATACATATTTGTAATTGTGTGAACTCCAGCTGTCTTGTGGATCAGATGCAGGGTCTGACCAAACTTTGGAGCGTTTTGAGAACTTTTGCCAGCACAAGCTTTTTGTCCCCTTTTAGTCAATGTCCAGAGCATGTCTTTAGTCAACCAAGATTAACAACTAAAGCTCTAGTATGTGAATAAAAGTTAATTTATACCATCAAATCATATGACAAAGCATTAAAGCCAATGTTAAGACTTTCTGTAATTCATTTTTTACATTGCAATAAGATATTAGGGGTTCTATATTATTAATTACTAAAGATTTTGAACAACTTTTGGACTTTTGTCTTGGTATTTCAGGCAGCGTGAATTAGTTTAAATGGATGGAAAGGACAATGGAATGTATATAGCGAAAAAAATTAGCAAAACATGTGTATAATGAAAGCAATTTGAACCATTTCGAAATCTTACACAAAGTTGTTTTATTTTGGATTATACAGGGCAATAATACCTTTGGTAATGATCGCGCCGCATGGAGGATTTTCTTCCGGTGGCTTGCGTCGGTGATTCCGATCTCCCTCAAGTCCTGGTCCTCCATGACATTGTTCCCCTGCAGAAACATCACGATCTGTTAGGGGACTCCAACCAAATCTCGTTACATGTTAAATCTATGGACGAAACAAAACCAATGCCGTCACATAGTTTGCACTGATTAGGAATAACGCTACGATTGCAGAAACGGGGTCAATTACTCCTGACTGAAAGAGACCTTGAGACGCTTTCCAACCCAGCAAATGCAATAAGGGGGCCGTGTCAATAACCACTCAACGGTCTTCAGTTTGTGGAGGAGGGGGAGTCGTCTGGGGAGGTGACGGTCAACTCCATCTTTGGTTACAAGAAGGATCGCCACGGAGACACAGTGGCAGGTCACGGATAATGGAGACAAAAGCAATAAATCAATGCAGGAGCCTGAGGAGTGGTCAGCAATATGAGCTGGTGGTCTGCGGCGCTAAGGCTGACAGAAGCTAACTGCAGCGCGAGAGGGAGGCGTCTCGGGAGTGTGAAGCTTTCAATGCTACGTGAAATTAGCTCAGTAAACGAATGAGTTGGCGGTTAGGATAATTTCTTCTGAACTAGAATTATTAAAGAGCCGCACAGTGCAAAAAAAAAAGAAAAAGAAATCTACATCAGCCCCAAATATTTATCCTGGTGTGGTTTTGACACATTTATTTTCTTATTGTAGCAAATATTATAAATCGCATAAGTCCCGTAAACTAATATGCTGCACTGTACACAACCATGGTCATATCCACTTATTGTACATGAGTTTTTTTGTTGTTTTTTTGCTCCATTTATTATGTATTTATCTTTTTTATTGCATGTTTCTATTCACCTGCTGTTCTTGTCCTTGAATCGTACGAGAACAAGATTAGTTTGCCCTAACCCTAACACCAAAATATTAGCTTGTCATTTTCTTCTTCCACCAATACATTTGTCTTTTTTATTTTTGCGTGTACTATTTGTGGCTGTGTTGCACATGATTTACTATCAGAGACTGTGCTGTTTATTTCGACTGTAATTCTAATTTGTAAATGAGAGCGTCTGAACAAAAGGACAGTGCTGGTTCTGCTCCTGATGCCATGTCTGTGAGAAAACACATGCATATGACGACGTTGACTAAACGAGGGCTGTGTTGGGAGACCCAGGTTAAACTTGAACACTGGTGCTGCGGAGTCGCGGTGAAATCTAAACCATCATCTGGCTCCAAGCAAATGGAAAACTTTTGGCACATCACCCACCCCTGGTTTATCTGGCTCCTATAATAAAGTACTACAGAGCCAGGAGCTAAATCTCAGCCTCAGGGACAAACTGACGGTTCAGGGCTAACGGCCCAAGGTAAAAATGATGCTTACTCAACCATCCTAAGTAATGTACACAGCTGGAGCATAGGCTTCTGGACACGGCTCATACAAAGAAATTGATTGAAGGCGTCTGACATGCTTGCGTAGTAGTAGTAGTAGTAGTAGTAGTAGTAGTAGTAGTAGTAGTAGTAGTAGTAGTAGTAGTAGTAGTAGTAGTAGTAGTAGTAGTAGTAGTAGTAGTAGTAGTAGTAGTAGTAGTAGTAGTAGTAGTAGTAGTAGTAGTAGCAGGAATAGTAAGAGTAGTAGGAATAGTAGGAGCAGCAGTAGTAGCAGTAGTAGTAGTAGTAGTAGTAGTAGTAGTAGTAGTAGTAGTAGCACTGGTATGAGTAGCAGGAATAGTAAGAGTAGTAGGAATAGTAGGAGCAGCAGTAGTAGCACTAGTAGGAGTAGCACTAGTAGGAGTAGTAGGAATAGTAGGAGCAGCAGTAGTAGCAGTAGTAGCACTAGTAGGAGTAGCACTAGCTGGAGTAGCACTAGCTGGAGTAGCACTAGCTGGAGTAGCACTAGCTGGAGTAGCACTAGTAGCACTAGTAGTTGTAGTCGTAGTCGTAGTAGCAGTAGTAGCAGTAGCAGTAGTATTAGTGTTAGTATTAGTATTAGTAGTATTAGTAGCAGCAGTAGCAGCAGTAGCAGTAGCAGCAGTAGCAGTAGCAGCAGTAGCAGCAGTAGCAGTAGCAGCAGTAGCAGCAGTAGCAGCAGTAGCAGTAGTATTAGCAGTAGCAGCAGCAGTAGAAGATACATTTTATGAACAACCTTGACCATACCCCATAGCACAAAATCAATATGCAATTTAATATATGCAGTACATCTTCCCTTGGAGCGATGGGTGCTTAATGCAGATGACACAGCCTTCAAAACGGGGGCAAATCATCAACACTCAAAATATCTCCAGAATATTACAGCCGGCTCTGATAAATATATCTTCATAAGCCTTGGAGAAACATGACGGGGACAAATCAGTGGGGAAAATTGAGATTATCTGGCTTCACACAGCGCACCAAGACGTTCTGACATCCTCATACATTATACACATTCAGTACAACTATAAAGCACTTGGTTTTGTGCCTAGCTTAGCGCGGCCCATCCATCTACGATTCCTCTGTCCTCTTATTAAAATGCAGCGTCCTCTTTGCCCTATCCAGTGCGCAGCCTCGGAGTCCCCAAGGTTTAAAGACACTGAATCCAGGCCGCAGTCTGAGGGGAACAGATCATTGCTTTTAACTTTCTGAAAGACTTTTATCA